>ML776777.1:1166065-1240430 GCA_009831015.1 Picea engelmannii
GTTTTTAATCATATTTCCATGCTCTATCCAATGTTAAAAATGTTGTACACCATTTTTTTTTTAATTAAGATTTTTCATATAATTATGTGTCCTTAATTAAGTTATAGTTCCATACTTTTTAAATATAGTGAAAAATATCATTTTTAACACATTATTTTTCCTTCACTTCAATATATAGAAAATAATTTTAATTAAAGAACACTATTTTTAAATATTTACTAAGAATATATAATTAAACAAAAAAAATCCTATTTAAAAGAATTTATTTTTCTAAAACAAATTTATATTAAAAAACCTAAAAAACTAAAGTAAAAAAAAAACATATTATATATATATATAAAAGAAAATAAGAAAAAGGTTAAGAAAATAATTATAGACTAAAAAAAGAGAAAACCCAAATTTAAAAAAAATATATATATAAACCCTAAAATTAAAAAACCTAAAATAAAAAATTTAATAAAAAATTAAAAAAAATTAATAAAAATAAGTTAAAACACATTAAAATAAAAAAAATAAAAATAAAAATTAATAAAAATAAATAAATAAATAAAAATTAAACTAAAACAAATTGATTATTATATAAAAGAAATTCAAATTTATATAAACATATATATAATAAAACATATACAATATATGTTTAATATACAGTCTCAGTGGGTCTAATGGTTAAGAACATGTGTTTCCTCTTAAGAGATCACAAGCTCAAATCCAGAGGGGGTAGGGTATGTATACCTTCTTAGACTTTAATTTATTTTTAATGTAGGGATTTTTTGTCAAAGCCACCATTTGAATTAGGTTGTAATTAGCTGCAATTTCAATGTTTAGAAAAAAACATTTTGCTTTAGGTAGTGTCACATTTTTATTTAGGTGTTGATTTTAAGGTTTTTCTATGCAATTATTTTATGTCTTAAGGCCATGCTTGAAAAAAATTGTAATTTTGACCAGATTAGAAAAAATGGTGCTATCAGTAGCACCACTTTTTGATTTGGGGGTTGATTTTAAAGTTATTTTGAGCAACCATTCTATCCTTCAATCCTATGCTTGAAAAAATTTGTAATTTTAACTCGGTTACAAAAAATGGTGCTACCAATATCGTCTCAACATATTTTCTCTGATTCAACAAGAGTTTCCTATTTTCATAATCTCTTTTCATCTCTACTCCTAGAATGAAGTTAGCAACATCAAGATCCTTCATGTCAAATTTGAAGGATAGTTGTTATTTCACCTCCTTGATAACATCCATTTTATTTCCTACCAACAACATGTCATCAACATACAACACTACATAAATGAAGTGATTACCGACGTGCTTGGAATATACACAGTGATCATCCCTTCTTCTCACAAATCCCAATCCAAGGATATATGTTTCAAACTTTTGGTACCACATCCTAGGTTATTTCTTTAGACCATATAGTGACTTCTTTAGCTTACAGACCAACTCTTTCTTTCCCTTCACTACAAATCCTTTTGGCTGCTTCATGTAGATTTCTTCTTATGTATCCCCATGTAGGAATGCTATCTTCACATCCATATGTTGCACTTGAAGATCAAAAGGAACATAAATAGATAAAATAAATCTAATAGAATTTAAATTGGCAACAAAAGAATAAATCTCACCCAAGTCAATTCCCTGTACCTAGGAATAACCTTTTTCTACTAATCGAGATTTTTATTTCTCCACTTTTCCTTTTGCATTAAACTTCTTCTTAAACAACCATTTTCTACCAACATATTTTCTTCCAGATGTAAACTCAACTAGATCCTATGGCTCATTCTTGTCCAAGGAATCCATTTCGTCAATCATGGACTTCTTCCATAGTTTACCATCCTATGAATTCATTGCTTTCCTAACAGTTTTGAGATCATCATTGGTAATAGATAATGAAAAATTAGAATGAAAATTAGGTGGTCTGTACATTTTTAGTTTCCTTCTTTCCCTCACCGATCTCCTTAATATTGTTGTATGAGTGATCCAAAAAGGATCCAGAGAAGACTAAGGAAAACTAAGAATTCGCAGAAGCAACTTAGGAAGCTCAGAATGGCCTCAGTAGACATAGAAAGGGTGAAAAATAAAATTCCTCAAAGTTCAGTGAAATTGGCATCATTGCGAAGAGCACATTGAAAGCTTTCCAACGGTGTAAAAAACTCGTCAAACGGAGTTGCGTATCAAAAGATATTTGCGGTCAAAGTTTTGGTCAACCTACCCCAGTCAATAGGGATGAGTCAACACCTGTACTACTGTTGTTGGCATGGTGACATGGAAACACCAGAGGCTACCAATTATCACTCGTTTTTGGCATTTTCGAGTCAATCCGTGGATGAATAAAAAAGCACCATGTGGTAGTACGTACAACCATGTGGCAGACCATACGATGTCATGGTAGGTGACATGGCAGGTGAATGTGCAAGTGGTTAGTGTGGCCCAATGGTTGGATGCCATGTGGCCTAGTCATGGGCTGCCATGTTATAGTGGGAAAATTCCGAATGAGGGCCCGAAAATGGAATTTCAAAAATAGAAAAAGGTGGGCCCACCAAATCTGGTAGCCAAATGGTAAGTTTCAACAAATCTAAACAATTTCTCCAAATTGGCATAGGTTCCATTCCGCATATTGTATATTTTTATAACTATAACCCAAAAGGGAAGGGCCGCGGGCTCGACCCCGAGACCTCCTCCCATAGAACGTCTTAAAAATAACATCCACCACTGTTGGGCCAACAGACTACATTGTGTAGTTTACCCCACTTTTCCCTTTTAAGATGAGTCTTCTCATGAACAGGGGAGGAGGACACGACGGTATAGTCGGGCATGGAAACCGAGACACGGTACAGAGAATTAAATGTAGAGAGCAAACATGAAAACTGAGACAAGATTTCTCAAGGGCCTGGGAGTGCCTGAAGCAGATTGAGGCTTGGAGACAGTCATTCTTGGGTAATTCGATGCCATGAATTCAATGGTGATGTTCATTTTGTGATCTGAGAAAATCTTTTGCATCTTAATTCCAGAATGAGGTATACTTATGGATTTTTCCAAATTCTTTTGTTGAGTTAATAAAAAGGCCTACCCATTTGAGAGAAGGACCCGGAGACGTAGTCCACCAGGGACGAACTCCATTATCAAGTTTTTTTGTTCAGATTTGATTCTTATGTCTTTTCATTACTGAGCTTTTCCTTCTTTAATGGTGCACTTTAATTTATGCTCATTTAATACAATTATTTATAAGTCACTTTGATGAAAATATCCTGGATCATGTTGGTATCAGAGTGGTCATATTTGACTTGAATTGTTGAGTGTGAATTCTTACTAGGGCCAAGCATAATCATGGTGAAGGAACTCTTAAGAATTTCAATCCCGAATTTGGCCATGCATCCCGAAGGAATAAAATGGAAGAAGAGGACAAGTGTGATGAACATGAAAAAAACTTTCATATGGTCTTTTATCACATTTCATAAATGGTTGAGGGAATGTATGGAGACTACAAGAAGAGGATGAAGAAGAAAGGGAAGAAAAATGAATCACAAGTTGATGATAATGCTTCAGTAAATGTAGGGGATGGAGGAGACCCTCCTGAGCCTCCATATTCACCTTCAAGTTATATCTCTTCTTCCTCTGAGTATTCTCATCATTGTCATCATTCTAGCCATAAAGATTCTTTTAAGAAACCATTATTAAATATTGATGTAAATTTTAATTTACTTATGTTTAATGGATATGCTAATCTTGAAAAGATAGATAATTAGATCTAATAGGTTGAAGTATATTGTCGTGTTCAACATATTGATGAAGAGGAAATTAAAGTGCAACTGGCTTCTCTTCGGTTGGAAGGAACTGCTCTCGTATGGTGGGAAAAAAACTTCAGGACATACGTAAGTGTGGTAATATTCTTTCCTCATGGTCAAAATTTAAATCGACGATAAGGAAGAAATTTTATCCATTGGGTTATTTAAATAAAGCAATGATGGAATGACAAACTTTAATACAAAGTAAAGGTAAAATTGTACAAATTTTCACGGAAGAATTTAGGAAGAAATCTCTTGCATTAAACATTCCTTTGGATTGTTATGAAACTTTAATGAACCATATTGACGCACTTCAGAATCATATTCGTCATACTTTGCTATTTTTTAACCCCACTAGTCTTGACAAAGTTTGTGTGCAATCCACTCACCTTGAGAACAGGGGAAAACATGTTCAAGAAGATCCCACAAAGAAACCTTCCAATTTCCCGCATAAGCCATTTAATAAGTTTAAAAGGAAGGACAAGAAGACCTCCATTGTAAATAGAGAACATGTAAAAACATCTTTCACTCATTGCAAGAAAAGTGGTCACGATGATGAACATTGTTGGAAACTGCATCTAGAGAAGAGACCGAAATAGTTCGGTGGAAAGGGGGAGACAAAGACCATTTCTACGATGCAACAATATCTTGGTTTCAATTCAGGAGATGAAGGAAAGATCACAATGGTTGGATTACAAGGTAAATATTCCCTTCATGCTAGTTCAAATTCCAATAATTAATCTCATGATGATGAATGAAAGAAGAATGAATTATTTCATATAAGAGTCGTATCTAAACACACTAAGATAGATACATTGTTTGATCCTGGTTCCCAAGTAAACTTGATATCTGAAGCACTTGTCAAAAACATGGGTCTTGAAACTAAACCACATCCAAATACTTCTCCTCATGGTTGGGTATGTGATAAAGTAAAACTTAATGTCACCAAGCAATATAGGGTCAGATTTGTTATTGCTTCAAAGTTGATTGATGAAGTGGATTTGGATATTCATCACTTGATATATGTGGCATAGTGTTGGGGAGTCCATATATTTATGATATAAAAACAATATTCTTTCGTCATGAGAACTAATACCTCCTTACTAAGGGGGAAGTGGAATATATTGTTAGATCCCACAACATGAGGGTAAACACAACACTTGTTAGTGTAGGACAAATGAACAGACTCATAAACATTAATAAGAGATATGTACTCATGGTCGTAAGGGAGAAAGATGTCGGAACATTCGACGCTTTCCAAGGATGTGATCCTTCTCATAAGAAATACCTAATTGATATTGTTTCTAAGTATGATGATATTTTCTAGGAACCAGATAAACTACCTCTTAAGAGGGAAATCCAACATTAAATACATCTTCAACAGGATTCTCCTCTTTCTAATGTGGGCATGTACAGGATGTCAGTTATAGAGATGACAAAGATCAAGAAGAAGGTACAAGGATTATTGGATCAAGGGATCATGAGGCCTATCTCATCTCCTTGTCGTTCTCCGATCGTGATGGTGCCAAAGAAAGATGGCACATGTCAAATTTGTGTTGATTATCAGGCATTAAATAAAATCATGGTGAAAAATCGATAACCTCTTCCTCGTATAGATAATTTACTTGATCAATTCAAGAATTTTGTTTATTTCACTATGTTGGATTTTTGCAGTGGATACCATCAGATCAAGTTTGCAGAACAAGATGCATGGAAGACTGCCTTTAAAACCAAACATGGATTGTTTGAATGGTTAGTTATGTCGTTTGGGATTTGTAATGCTTCGACAACTTTCATGTGTGTGATGAATGACTTGGGATGAACATGTAAGGAATGTAAATAAAGTATTGGATACTTTGCAAAGAGAAAAGTTGCATGTAAAATTGTCCAAATGTGAATTTGGTAAGACTGCACTTGTGTACTTAGGTCATATTGTAGGAGAAGGACAATGAAAAATTGATCCTTCCAAGATTGATGTAATTGTAAGTTGGCCTGAGCCCAAAATTTTAACCAAGATATGAATCTTCTTAGGTGCATTCCAATATTGGAAGAGATTCATTTCAAAGTTCTCCTTTATAGAAGCTCCTTTGCATGCCTTAACCAATATCAAGAACATTTTTCAGTGGGGAGGAAAGAAACAAAAATCTTTCAACATTTTGAAGGAAAATATCAGTACCAAAATAGTATTATCACTGTTGAATCTTCAACATCCCTTTGAGATCGAGACAGATGACAGCGGATATGCCATGGGTGCAATATTGATGCAATATCATAAACCTATATGTTACCACTTTGAAACTTTTAACCAAGTTGTTGTTATCTATCCTACATATGATAAAGAGTTGTATGCATTAGATCAAAGAGTAAAGAAATGGAAGAACTACTTGTTAGGGAAGGAAACAATCATACATACATATCATCAACCCTTATATTATCTCCAAACACAAACCAAACTACAACAATCTCGACATTACATATGGATGGGTTTTCTACAATAATTTGATTTGGTAATCAAGTACAAAAGCGATATGAGTAACAAGGTAGTTGATATGTTTTCTAGACCTCCTACTATTGCTTCTATTATTTTCAAGAATGCTTCTTTATATCATGATATCTATGTGGAACAATATGCCATTGATGAAGATTTTAAATAAGTATATGAGAAGCTAACCCATGGTGCACAAGTAGAGAACTATTGTTTGCAGGGAAAACTACTCTACCATCCTAGAAAGATATGTATTCCTACAGATGAACGAGTCCATGTAATACGAGAAGATCACACTTCTCTTGTGTCTGGGCATTTTGGGGTAGGAAAAACTATGTCTCATTTGCAGATGTTTTGTTATTGGCCTCAGATGAAAGAAATTGTAACTAAATATGTAAAGGGGTGTGTGATGTGTTCTACATGTAAGCCTACTAATAGAAAACTGGGGCTATACTCACCAATTCCTATTCCATCCCATTAATGGGAAAGTATCTACATGGATTTTTTAGGTGGTTTACCAATGTCGAAAAGGGGTCATGACTATTTGTATGTTGTATTGGATAGGTTCAGCAAGATGTGTATCTTGATTCCATGTAAAAAGAATATCACTGCTGAGAAGACTCCTAATCTCTTCTTTCAGTATGTTTGGGTTCACTTTGGGTTACCCACATCTATTATCTTGGATCGAGATACTCGATTCCTTGGGGTTTTTTGGAAAATCTTGTGGAGAATGATGGACACCAAGTTGAAGAGGAGCACTTGTTTCCATCCACTGACCGATGGATAAAGAAAGGTTGTTAACTGAACAATGGTACTTTTTCTTTGAGTCTACTGCAACAAGCATCCCAAGTTATTGGATGAATAGATACCCTATGTACAACACGCTTACAACATAGCCTTACATTCCTCCACTCAATGTTCGCCTTTTGAGACATGTTTTGGGTATTTACCTAAAGTTCCTTTGGACTTGATGTATGGGAGTGTTACACATTATTTTCGTCATCCCTATGATTGTTAATGATGTAAACCTATCTGTTTCCTTTGGAGGGGTCAGTGGCTTGAGTTCCTGAAGAAGGAAGGGAGAAGAACTTTTCTTGAGAGAAGAAGTTGCATTTTCCTTTGTAAAAAACACTATAAAAAAGGAAGTTCGTAGGCTTCATTATAGCTAGGGTGTGAGAATGCATGATTATTGTAGGCTACATCATAGATAGGTCATGAGGAGTTCGCAGTCTGCTCTATAGGCAGGGTGCGAGAATGCTTACACGTGGGAAAAAAAAGTGTTTTCTCGGATCTTCTAGAAGGAGAAACTTCCATGGTGAGGTGGCATCCGAATGGTTTGGATCTTACTCGCTTTCATGATTTAGTGGGATCATCCTAACCTCCTCACCTTATCCTCTTCATATTATAAAAGGAGAGGAGCTCTCATGGAGAAGAGCTAAGTTGGATTTGGCTTGGAATTATTAGCTTGGGTGGAGTGTCTTTGAGTTTTTCGTTTGTCAAGATAGATTGTGAATATTATCAGATCAGTGCCTTAGAATTCTTGGAATGGAAGTGTGTAGGGAATGAAGGACAGTTGGAAGGGATCTTATGACATCAAGTCCACGGTTTTAATCTCTCTTTCACATTTAATATGATACAATAATATGATTCTTTGTTATAAATCTTGTTGTGTTTTATTGTATGATTCCTTGATCACATACATAGGTTTATATTGATTTTATGCTATTACTATAACTTTGGTTGGTTGAGTTTTTTTTGCAGGATCATCATTGTTTGAGTGTTGGAATGGAGCTATGATGGCGATGGAAAGAGGAAGCAGTGTTTAAATGGTATGTCACCTATCCCTCTTTAGTTAGTAAATTCAATATTTAAAACTTAAGGAAAGTGTCATTTTCTGGTGTGTTTTGTTCTAGATCTAGGTGGATCTAGGGATATCAGTTAGTGTTCGTACTTATTGATTTATCGAATAAAAAATTGGCGATTCTGTAGCAACCTCATTAAAAAATGAAACAAAGGTTACAAGCATAGTTCTTATTTCTGTGTCAAGCTCATTAAAAAATGAAACAGAGGTCTCGGGATTGAACCTAGATTCTCGAGCATAGTTCTTGTTTCTGTGTCAAACTTGTTAAAAAATGAAATAGTTTTCCCCCCTATCTATTTGAGTCAAATCCTTCTAGTATTTGAAGCTTCATTCCATTCTCCTTTGCAGTTGGATGAAATGAAGCTTGGGGGGCATTTTCCTCAGCCTCTAGACTTCATGTTGAAGTTGAGCAACTAACTTCTTAAGTTGGGGGCTAATTACCAACCATGCGAATTCATGGATAATGTGTTGAGAAGTCGCAAGCATAGTTTTCTATGGTTCAAGATTGTGTAAAAATGAAACCACCTACGTCAAGCATAGATTCCTCAGGTTCAATCTTGTGTTAAAATGAAACCAGGTCCAATCATAGTTTTGTTTTGTTTTAAAGCTTGCGTAAAAATAAAAACAATCTCGAGCTTAGTCTTTGTTCTTTGTCATGCTCATAAATACATGAGAATAAGTTACCGAGCTTGGTCTTTGTTCTTTATCATGCTCATAAATACGTGAGAATGGAACTGAGTATACTTTTATCACTTTTTTGGACTCGTAAAGGTTATACGAAAAAGGAACCCACTGGAGTTCTCTTTAATCTCTTTTTAGACTCTCTAAACATGAAAATATTGTCGAGCGATATTGTTCTCTTCACGCTCATTAAAGTATTTGAAGAAAATTTTTGGTGGGCGATAGTTTATCACTTTTTTGGTCATATCAAAATTCTTTACAAAAAAGGAACTGGGAGAGTTCTCTTTAAGTGTTTTTTTAGACTCTATAAACATGAAAAAACCCTGAGTTTTCTTTCTTTGGACTCATAAACAAACATTGAAAGGCCCATGTGGGACCGAACCACTCCTTCCTAGGGTTCGTTAAACATACTCCGAGGGACTCATCCAAAGGATGAGCTTAAATTTCAAGCATATGTTATCCTCCTCAAGCTTGTGTAAAAATAAAGAGGTACTCGCCATAAATGGTGGGGGGAAATTTGGGAAAGAAATTTATCTAAACCTGTATTCCATGGAAGAGTCACCTTTGAACATGACACCCTTTCAATCTCTTTATGTATAGGTTGGAAAACCCGCTCGTCTCTTGATCATACTCCTTTATAAGATTACAAATTGGTTTGTGATCCCTGTTGTTGAGTCAGTGTTTCCAAGAAAATTGTCGTGTCGTCAATATGTTCAAAATGAAGTTCAACCCGAAAATCCTTCTATTGCATCGGCCATTTCTATAGTCCTTAAAGCCTTCTATTGCGTCGGTCATCCCTGAGTCAGACCTGAATCACTTGTTACTCTGATCTACATCAAATCTTGTTACTTGTTTCATGTCATTGATGGAGGATACATTAAGGCCCTTCTATGCCGAGTCTTTTCCTGTCGACTTCAACTCATTATCCATGAATTAGACTTAGAAACCAATTGTTACCTTGGAACTTGCATGCCTCAATGGCAAGTTTCCTCGCTTTCGACAATGGGTTTTCATTATTGACCCCTGATCGGGAGATTCCGCTGAGTGTTTGACTTCATCTCATTAACTCACATTTGTTGGATTGTACTAGATTACCTTGGGAGTCATTGACATTAATGGTGATTTCCCTCGCACTTGTTAACGGTTCTCATCATTGACCGGTAATCAAGTGGTTTCTACCATGTTCGACTTCAACACAGGTATTTGCATGGTTAGATTCATACATAGAGTGGTGGAGATGAAGACCCTGGATATTTTCTGACAGATCCAGGTTGTGTTGGAGTATATTCAGTTTTATGTTACATAGATCCACATTGTATGTCTAGTGGCTATGTTCAAATTTGAGTCCTTAACACATAGATCCACAGTGTATTTTTGGTGGCTATGTTCAGATTTGAGTCATATTGGCATGGATCCACAGTGTATGTTTGGTGGCCATGACCTGTCTTACTTGACATGGATCTTCGCATGTAGACATTTATGATCTGAGTCATTTGTACTCTGAGTATGGGAATTCCTACCTCAGTGATGATGTATTATTGTACTTTTTTTCCTTTTTTGTTGGTAGGTTTCCTATCGATTGTTCCTTGTTCCTTACACACACTCGACAAAGTATTTCAGCTATCACTCTATTCTAACTTCATACTTTGGGGGGCTCTTTGTTACACATTATTTTCGTAATTCCTATGACCGTTAATGATGTAAACCTATCTATTTCTTTCGAAGGGGTCAGTGACCTAAGTTCCTGAAGAAGGAAGGGAGAAGAACTTTTCCTGAGAAAAGAAGTTGCATTTTCCTTTGTAAAAAACCCTATAAAAAAGGAATTTTGCAGGCTGCATTATTGCTAGGGTGCGATAATTCTTGATTCTCACAGGCTGCATCATAGCTAGGTCATGAGGAGTTCACAATATTCTCTATAGGTAGGGTGTGAGAATGCTTACACGTGGTAAAAGCAAGCGTTTTATCAGATCTTTTAGAAGGAGAAACTTCCATGGTAAGGTGGCATCCAAATGGTTTGGATCTTACTCGGTTTCATGATTTAGTGGGATCATCTTAACCTTCTCACCTTATCCTCTTCATATTATAAAAGGAGAGGAGCTCTCATGGAGAAGGGCTAAGTTGGATTTGGCTTAGAATTATTAGCTTGGGTGGAGTGTCTTTGAGTTTTGCCTTTGTCAAGATAGACTATGAATATTATCAAATCGGTGCTCTCAGAATTCTTGGAATGGAGGTGTGTAGGGAATGAAGGACAGTTGGAAGGGATATTACAACATCAAGGCCACGATTGTAATCTCTCTTTCACATTTAATATGATACAATAATATGATTCTTTCTTATAAAGATTGTTGTGTTTTATTGTATGATTCCTTGATCACATACATAGGTTTATATTGAGTTTATTCTATTACGATCACTTTGGTTCATTGCGTTCTTTTGTAGGATCATCATTATATGAGTGTTGGAACGAAGCTAGGATGGTGATGGCAAGAGGAAGCAACATTTAAATGGTATGTCATCCATCCCTCTTTAGTTAGTAAATTCAATATTTAAAACTTAAGGAAAGCATCATGTTCTGGTGTGTTTTGTTCTAGATCTAGGTGGATCTAGGGAGATCAGTTAGTGTTTGCACCTATTGATTTATCCTATAACAGGGAGAGATGTCGATTCAAATGAATATAAATACCAAAAGTTCATCCGAAGGAACTAACAAGTACACCAAGGACTCAGGGAATGGTTGGAGAAAAGTCAAGCAGAATATAAAGCTCAGCATGAAAAACACAGGTTTGATCATGAGTTCCAGGTTGGAGACCAAGTATGGCTTCACATCAACAAGGAAAGATTGAAGGGAGAAGGAAAGAAACTCAAGCCCATGTATTGTGGACCCTTCACTATTCTGGAGAAAAGTGGTACCGATTCTTTTCAGCTAGATCTTCCACCTTATATGCAGATATACTTAGTTGTAAATGTGGAGAACTTGAAACATTTTTAGACTCCCATGATCATGGATCACGATGAAGAAGTTTCAATACCTTCAATTGATGAGTTTTCTCCGGAGTACTTGGATGAATTAAAGGAAGATATCATCCTAAACAGAAGGATGAAGACTTCACGTAGGGGTGATGTTTATTATATTCGAGTAGGCTTCAAGGGAACACATCTAAGTAAGGCAAAGTGGATTGAGAAGGAAAAGGTGATGGAACTCTTCCCTCACTTATATGTTGATTGATGAAATATTTTGGTGGTCCAAAAAGCTCTTAGTGGGAAGGCATGATCCAAAAAGGATCCAAAGAAGACTAAGGACAACTCAGAATGACCTTAGCGGACAAATAAAGGGAAAACATTCAAAGTCCTCAAAACTCAGTGAAATTGGCATCATCGCAAAGAGTGCCTCACAAGATTTCAAATGACATAAGCAACTCGTCAAACAGAGTTACGGATCAAAATATATTAGTGGTCAAAGTTTTGGTCAGCCTATCCCATTTAGCAAGGATGAGTCAGCATCCATATTGATGACATTAGCATGGTGACGTGGTAGCACCAGAGGTTACCACGTGTCAGTTGTTTTTTCATTTTTGGGTCGATCTATGAACCAATGAAAAAGAACTACGTGGCAGTTTGTACAACCACGTGGAATACCATAGGATGACGTGGTAGAATGATGTGGAAGGTGACTATGCAAGTGGTTAGCGTGGCCCAATGGTTGGATGTGATGTGGCCTAGTCATGGGCTGCCACGTGGGAGTGGGAAAATGCCCAATGAGGGCCCAAAAACTGAATTTCAAAAATAGAAAAAGGCGGGTTTGCCAAATCTGGAGGAGTCCTATCAAATATGGTATCCAAATGGTAAGTTCCAACAAATATAAATAAGTGCTCCAAACTGGCGGAGGTTCCATTCCACACATTGTATATTTTTATAACTATAACCTAAAATGGGAGGCCTGCGGGCTCAACCTCGGGACCTCCCCCCATACAACCCCTTAACAACAACATCCACCATAATTGGGCCAACAGACTACGTTGTGTAGTCCACCCCACTTTTTCCTTTTAAGATGAGTCTTCCCACAAACGAGGGAGGAGGGTGTGACGGTACAGTTGGGCATGGAAACTGAGACACATTAAATATAATTAAATGCAGGGAGCAAGCATGGAAACCGAGAAAATATTTCTCAAGGGAATGGGAGTGCCAGAGTCAGATTGAGGTGTGGAGACAATCATTTTTGGGTAATTCGACGCCACGAATTCAATGGTGTTGTTTGTTTTCTGATCTGAGAAAATATTATGCATCTTAATTCTATAATGAGGTATACTTATGTATTTTTCCAAATTGTTTTGTTGAGTTAATAAAAAGGCCTACCCATTTGAGAGAAGGACCCAGAGACGTAGTCCACCAGGGACAAAATCTGTTATCAATTTGTGTGTTCATATTTGATTCTTATGTCTCTTCATTATTGAGATTTTCCTTATTTAATGGTGCACTTTAATTTATTCTCATTTAATACAATTATTTATAAGTCACTTCGATGAAAAGATCTGAGATCAATGAGGTTTTTCTTCTTCTCCTTCATCTTCTTTAGTTGATTCTTCTTCTCCTTCATTTTGCATCATCCAACTCAAACTATATTTTCTTAGGTTCTTCTTTCCTTGGTAGGAATTCCTATTTGGGAACATCTTTCACCTCTCTAAAAACAACATTCCGACTTTAAAAAATCTTCTTAGTTTCTGGGTTCCAAAGCTTATAATCTTTCACACCATCTTTATAAGCAATAAAGATACACTTTTCATCTTTATTATCCATCTCACTCCTATTTTCATTTGGAACATGTACATAAGAATCACATCCAAACACTTTGAGATGTTCAAGAGAGGATTTATTACCATTCCATACCTCGTGTGGAGTTTTATCATCCAACGCTGATGAGGGTGATCAGTTGACCAGGTAATATGTTGTACCCACTTCCTCTGCCCATAATTCTTGTCCTAACTCGCCACCACTAAGCATTCTCCTTTTTTCCCCATCAATGTCATGTTCATCCTTTATGCAACTCCATTCTGTTGAGGTGTGTATGGAGTATTCTTCTACCTTGCTATACCACACTTCTTACGAAATTATTTGAATTCATTTCCACATAATTCTCCACCACTATATGTCCCCAATACCTTTATTTTATTCTCTCTCTGATTTTCTACTAGAGCCTTAAACTCTTTAAATTTATCAAATACCTCATATTTATTTATAAGAAAATAAATCCATGTGTTCCTTGGGAAATCATCTATGAATGAAACAAAATACACAGATTTACCTAGTGATGGAACATGAACAAGTCCAAACAGATAATTGTGTATCAACTCTAGAATACCCTTTTCTCTTCTAGCACCAGATGGGAATCTTACTCGATTATGTTTTCCATATATGAAATGTTCACAGAAATAAAAATCTAAAGTGGAATTAGAAATACCTTCAACCATACCTTTAGCATGTAGTGTTTGAAGGCCCTTTTCTCCAATATGCCCCATAATTTGATTCCACAACATGGTCTTCTTTCCAGGGAAAGTATTGGTCTTGTCTTCTTTACAACAGAACTGTTACACCCATTAGTATAAATGCTTCCCAACAAATGTACAAATTTCCACACTAAAATCCCCTCATCAACACCATATCTCCTCGTACAATTTTGCAAGTTCCCTTTCCCAATACAATATCTACACCTGCATCATCCAACTCTATTACAAATATTAGGCTCCTGGATAGTTTTCAAATGTGAAAAAACCTAGGGAGAGCTCTAATCCTTCCATATTTTATCAATAACTTAACTCTTCCACGTCCCATGATTTTGGTTTCCGAGTCATCTCCTAGGAATACATCACCACCATCGTATTTTTCATATTCACATAACCACTCCCTATGAGGAGTCATATGATATGACACACTTGAGTCGATCAACCATACATCATGGTATTCATGTGTACCTGTAGATTCCAAGTAAACATCACCTCCTTCTTTAGTAGAGGTTTTCACCTCTATGGAAGAGGTATTATCAGATCCCTTTGGCATATCAACCTTCTTAGACTTGCAATCTTTCTTATAATTCCCTACTTTACCACACTTCCAACATTTCTTCAAAGATTTTCCTGGACACTTAGATCTACCTTTATATTTATATCTCCCTATCAAAGACTTACCAAGATTCCTATCTTAGGTACGACCTATTAAAAATAAGGCATATGTTCTCTGACCATCCATGCTTTTTCACCTAATCTCTTCAGATAACAAGGATGCAACTACATCCTAATACTCCAATATAGATTGAGTGGTACTACCAATTTCCTCAACCAGATTATCCCAAGAGTTTGGAAAAGAACATAACAAAGTAATACATGTATCTTCTTTTGAAATCATAATATTAATAGAGACAAGTTGACTTACCAGAGTATTGAAGGAATTTATATGTTCTGTCACAAAATATCCATATTCCATTCTTAGATGATACAACTTCTTTCGAAGAAACAACTTGTTTACCAGGGACTTTGATTAATACAAATTCCCTAACTTATCCCATAGTTCCTTGGTTATAGATTCTCCTGAGAAATTGAACAACATTGAATTTTCTAGGAATATCCGAATAATACTTCTTTCTCTTCTATCCAAATTCTCCCAATATTCCTTTGACATACCAGTAGGTTGTGTACTAGTAGTTTTCGTACCTGAAGATTGTGTACCGGTAGACTATGTGCTAGTAGACTACATACTAGTAGGATGTGTACTAGGATCCATAGCAATCCATTGTTATTTGTCTACAAGAAGTTCCTCCATCTTGAGATTCCATAGCTAAAAGTTTTTACCATTGAAATTCTCTATATCGATTCTATAAAATCTCACCATTCCTCTTTCTACACTCGAATCACCACTACAAAATCTCCCATTGAACCCAGGTTTATCACAGACCTAAGATAAACTTGATCTATCAACACTGAGCGAAACCCTCAGCAATAAAGGCCTCCCCCTGAAGCCAAAAATGGCTCTGATACCATGTAAGTTTTAAACCTGAGAAGTAAAACAATGCATACCTATTCTTAAGGAAAACATAAATTAATCAATGGCTCATACACACAGTACACAGATATTTACGCTTGAAAACCTTCACTGGGAGAAAACTATCCTTCATTGGTGCCACACCTTTCAACTCTTCATTGTATTAATTTCACCATTCACAATACAATATATACAATATTTTATGTATTTTGTAGCTACCAAAACCCTAATCCCTTAATCCGGGATTAATTTAGAAAACCGCTAAAAATAGTTTTTGAATCTGATGTGCCCACACACACATGCAAAGAATATAACACATACCCAACATATCTTACGTTAGATTAGGAAAATGATTAATAGAGAGGATATACACTTCAAATACCAATTTTATCATCGGGTTTGTGCATTTCTTATTATGGAAGAGTAACCGTGAATGTCATGAGACCACTTACATGGTCGTGTATAAATTCTCTCTATGATTTTTTAGTGCATGCTCCAAATGTACCTAGCCCATGAAATTTCACTCTAACATAATTTATTATAGTTTAGTTGAAGTTCAGGGTTTTTGGATTCTAAATGTATTTTTAATCCATCAATTGCATGAGAAGAATTAACCATGTTTATTAGTCCGATGGGAGAAAATGAGATATAGGATACGACTTAATACAACAAAGGTCAACAAAATAATTTTTCATGTTTGTCAAAAGTACTCACAACTAAAATAATACGAAAAACGTATGTTATAAATTTCTAAATTCTTGTTCTTATACCTCTCAAGGCATGGGCATAGGAACCTTACATAAACAGGCAATTAAGAAGTGTTCTAGGATTGTTCTAACCTTAATAGGAGTCAATGTGTAAATATCACACTCAAGCACTTGAAATATAACACAAATTGCAACACGCTTTGTGAGTTGAACAAGATTCCTTGTAGGAAGAAACATTTCATGCTCAGGAATCCCATTGACCACATGTACAGAGAAAATAAATAAATTGTTTAAGAAAAATAAAATTATTTACCCTTTGGAAGCTGAACAAGATCCCTTGTATGAAGAAACAGTTCATGCTTGGGAAGCCCATTTGACCACATGTATAGTGAAAATAAATAAATTGTTCAAAAAACATTAAATTATTTAGACAATAAACTTGAGGCAATTCAAATATTACCATGCGGGACAATGCCTCCATTTTTTCTTCCAAAAATTTACTTATGGGGAGATAATTTTTGTATAGAGATAGAAGCACCTAACTCAGTAAACAACTACAACTAAAGACACATTGAATAATAAAGCTACAAATCAAACACACACTTCTTTGCATTGAACCAAAAAGGAATTTACTTACATGGAAGAAGAGTCTCAAACTTTCCTAGAACTATGTGGATGATAGTATTCTAGAATGGAAGTCTCTGGAAAGGTTTAGATTGTTGATGTTCTAGAACAGTTTCGTACCTACTTCATTAATGTTGAAGTAATTATATTTCAACACTCTCCCTTAATTATGACCACATACATTATGGCCTATTGGTCTAAGTCTCAACTAGGATTTAAACTTTTGACATCAAATTCAATTACATCATCCACATGTGTTTCTACATAGTGGATTCACCTTCTTGACTATGCTCATGAGTCAATTTTTTCAACAATCTTTTTACACTTCAACACTTTAGCGGGATCTTCCAAAATCATCTACTTATTCTATTACAACATAAATTGTATCAATGATTGGAATGTTGATGTTGATTGATATTCCTCCCCCTTTCACTGATCTCAAAATATTATACCTGGTTGCTACTACAAATTGGGAAGAATGATCTCATACAAGCCTTGAGAGGTAATGCTACTGCATCATTTTTATTTTTTTATTTGTACCAATTTGATGAGAGAAAAAGATAAATTCTAAGGGCTACTACCTTAATCATTTCATGGTTTTACCATGGGTTACACTCAACCAATTTACCATATCCATGGTTATTCCTCACCTTACTCTTAACCTTACATCTTCAAGGGTTTTTATCAGTGTACCCTAAACCATTACAAGAGGTTTTTGGATGACCACAAACCATCACACCAAGTGGTTTCTAATATACCACAAACTTTTCATACAAGTAGTTTTGGTTGACCAAGAATCTCACGATGGGGAAAACTAATTTACAATTAACACACTCATTTGGGATTTCTTCACTGTGAGCTTCATCCTCAAACTTTTATCTTCTTCATCTTTTCTACCTCCATAAAACTAACTAGTAATGTCCATATAAAAATAAATCCATCTACCTTGATACATGGGTGCCATCCTTTGTACTCTCTAATTATATACAAATCCTTTTCACTTACATGGTTCATCAACTCATCAGATACCCCCTTAATCATAACTTGGTCCCAACCAACTCGCACTCTGATATTACTCTATCTCACATTCTCCCATTAATCAAAGATTCAACTTCTCTGACTCTCCACCAAGCTTAGATAAGAGTTCACATGTCTCCCTCATACCTACCTAATGGTTAATTTCACAACTTGATGCCATATCCACTCTCTCCATAAGAGGGATACATGCTACATTATTACATGTGCTACCACACTAATGCATGTAGGCTTGAATCAACATGGCTTACTAAACACCTGGGCAATACAAATTTCCTATGGCTAAGCTTTATATCTTCTTCCTAAGACTTATGGGGTGTTAGGTATAATGGATTATGATACTCCTACAACACATATGCATCATTTAAACAATTTATAGTAGGTACTAGAAGCATTCTTTACTAAATGCCGAAATTATAACCCCATTCTTTTTTAAATGTCCAAATACCAAAATTGAAGTGAAGAGAAACTACCACTCATCTTAAACCCTCCAACTCAATTTGAACTTGAAGTGAAGAACAAATACCACTCATCTTAAAATATAAACCTCAATTTGAACTTTAACTTTTACATATTTTTTCTACTTTAGTTCCCTTTGCCACTCACTTTTGTCGGGAAATATCTTGCGCCATCATGTACAGGGGTGTCTTCTCCCAACTTCAGTTAGTTTTCCTCCTTCACTATAACCAACATAACCTGGTGGTGAAACAATCAATTTTGACTTAGTATGCCTCTCTGTAAATTTATTCATATCTAAACATATCATTTCCTTTGAACCAAAATAATAAGTTGTTAATCCTTTGGAAAGCTCCTACTTTCCAACCCCTCTTGGACTTGATAAATAAAGATGGTGATTGGTCTTTTGGGACTCTTCAAACCAACTAGTTCTTAGTGGATAGCTAAACTATGTTAAATGGAGTAATTTCTCTCTTACTTGACCAACCTGATAGTGGATAGGCATATTGAATGCACTATATAAGATATGTGGATATTCATTTATTTGGTAGGTGAGAAGATGGAGTGTTCTATAGACATATCTATTTGTATTTTGAAATTTAGTTTTTCATATGAATGTGGAGAAGAGATAAACAACTCCATTTTCATTATGTGTGTATGCTCTATTTCTCAAATGTTTTCCTCTTATTGAGCTTGAATTGTTGGACACACCTACCACACTTAGAGGGGGGGTGAATGAGTGTGGGGCTCTTTTTCCAAAAACCTCCCTCTTGCACTAAAAGTCATCAAATAGCATTCAACATTTTATTCATTACTCATTGCTATCATTTATAACCAGTTAGATGTGAGCACATATCAACAACATATTTCAGCAATATATCATCAACAAGTCATCATCACAATGAACACAAATAACACAAGATGTATGTACAATTTTCTTTGTATTATGTACTACAATCCTTGGGGTTTATCAACAACAACTGAATAGAGTACGACTCTACAAGAGCACCAGCGCTATATGCAAGATCAGCTTACATTCTCAGCACCAACTGAGATGAGGCAACAATACTCAATAGATATCAATATGTCAACAGGTACATGACCTTTCAGTAGTGAAACCCATGTGTGCACGTGCCTTGGCTCACTACATACCACATGTGAACGTGACCAGTGTATAATGCAACAAGCGTATGCTTCTAATCAACTAGGGTTTTGCTTTTCTTCACATGCTCAGATCCTCTGCAACCTACAATCACCTTCTCTTTTATCTTCCACTGTCCAAACTGACCCATAACCAGTCAAAACACATCCAAGATCTCCAATAGCTTTCTCATGCTCCTCAACAAATCAATATGAATTCTATCTCAATCATGTATAAATAACTAGTATACCATAGAAATCATGTCACTACTGAATCACAACAGTGCTGCTCACTCCATCAACCAAATCAACCAAACTGAGCCACATCATAGAAGCCATACCAAGAATTCCCTAAGCATTCACAACACATCAAACAATAGTATCCATCAAGACAATAATGTAACCATACCAGTGTCTCAATGACAAATCTGAGGTCATAGAATGCAGATTTGGAACCTGCCTCATCATCCAAGAGCTTGGCACCAGCTCAAACAAAAATATCCATGATTTTATCCACTCCACGCTCCCTGTACATAGTCAACCCACATGTACACTCACCCTATACATAGCCAGCCCACGTGTACACGCACCCTATACATAGACAACCCATGTGGACATCAAAAAATAGGGTTTTCTATGAATACGAGACTTTTACCGTCAAGATCTCGAACATTGCCGAAACTTTGATGTGTACATGAGATCCTCCTCTCCGTATCTTCCTCAGAATAGATCTTCAATCATGCTCAAGAGATCCACACCAATAGGATTCTCTCACAATAATCTCTCCATCAATACTCCACAAGATATTCACAAGAAGCTCTCCATTGATCCACAAAAAGGATTCTTTCCAAAATGTGCATTTTACAAGAGATCCTAGCTTCTTATTTATACTTTCATATTCTAGGTCACTTAACCCATTTTTAGGTTACTTAACCCATTTCTAGGTTACTTAACCTATTTTCCTTATTGTAGGGTTAATCACTTTCCATGAATAGAAAGTTATCCAATACTTTATCATTTAAATATTCGTTCTTGATTTTGTCACTTCATTTTATCATTTAAATAATCTTTCTTTATTTTGTCACTTTACTTTATCATTTAAATAATGATTTATTCTTTTCAAGAACTTTGACTTCTTTGACCTTTTGGGGCTTCAAGCCATCATATGGGGGTCCTCCAACTTCATAAGGCCATAACTCTCAAACCGTGAGGAGTTATGTGACATTCCACATACCACCGGAAATGGCATGTCAAGAACTATCCATCTAGGATAGTTTCACCAACAACTTCATTGATATTCATCTCATTATTCCACATAAAAGCATGGGTCCTCCAACCATTCTCCTATGATAACTCAATCCATAAATCGTCTTCCCGTGAGGGATTTCACCATAAGGGGACCACTTTGGAGTTCATCCATTTTTTCATCGTATCAACCATGATAAGACAATAATGATTCATCTTTGCATCAATTAACCACTGCATCATATATATCAACTATGTATCATGTATCAATGACAACTCATTGATCCATCTTCATCAATGCATCATATCAAAGATCCATCTTTATCAATTGGTTTCCACTTGGACATCTATCATCATCAGGGGCATCATATCAATGATCCATCTTTATCAATCAATCAATTACTTGACATCAATCAAACCAAACCATTTACATCAATGACATATGATCCCACAATCTCCCAAATAATCAAACCATTGGCATCGATGACAACATGATCCAACAATCTCCCCCTTTGGCATTGATGGAAAGAACAACATTGATGTCAACTCCAATTACCAATTATTGATGTGAACATGTAGACAAGGCATTCTATTCATCAATAGTCAATGTTACCATCTCTCCACATCAATCTCTCCCATCAATAGACATCAATCACATCAATGTGATTATCTCTCCCCCTTTGACATCAATGGCAAAGGGACATTCTCCTCTTGGGGATGCTCCCCCTATTTTTTTGTTGTTGAATAATATCTCCCCTTTTGAACAAGGGATATGAATCTGATGTAATGCTGAAAATACATTTCTCATGCTCCCTCTATGACCATCGCTCCCCCTGGAATTATGCCTATGTTCTGTTTCTTCAAATATAGGTCTCTTTTCTAGGTATGTATATGATAAATATCTCCTCCTAGAATCATGGGAAGAAGAATGACTCCCCCTAAGGGTATGTCTCCCCCTATCTTCTCTGCAAGATGAACAATATGCTACCATATGACGATCCTTGGACCTCTTCATGCATCAAACTTTTTCTATACCATTAATCATGAAACAAAATATATGTCAACAATGAAATAGAGAATCATGAACAATATATCCACCAAGTGCATCATGTACCAAAATGTGCCCACCATGCACAACACCCATGTACATCAACCATGTACATCAACAATATGCCAAAAGATATAATCCATGAAATGCATCCACCATATGCCAACATGTGCATCTACCAATATGCCAACATGTGCATCTACCGATTATGCCAATCATGTGCATCCACCAATATGCCAACCATGTGCATCTACGAACATGCCAAACAATGTATCATATCACTCATGATATGTCTCCATCATGAACCAAGTTCCACAATCATGTATCAAACAAATACCAATGTTGTGAAAATCAATTAATACCATATATGAGTGTACTACTATGCACCAATACCACAAAATGATGAGTCCCATACATGTATGCCAAGTCCTCCATAAAACATGTGCCAATCATCCAACCATATGTCTCAAGACATATCCCGGTCCATATGAAAAAAATTTATGCACCATGATATCAACATAGTCTTCCAATAATACATCATAAGATATACCATCCATGTACACCACCATCATCACAAAATGATTAATCTCAGCAGATCAACATCAATCCATACTCTTGGGTTAGTGCCATGCACCCAATATTTATTTTTATTATACCATTGTGTGATCTCACCATGAAAACCTGCAGCAAACAGTGTCAGAACCTGCAAAAAACAATGTCAGACCCTGGAATACAGAGTCATACCTTCACATCAAACTCATGGCCATGTGCATTGCCTTTTTCCCAAGGCTTTACAAAAGACACGTGGTCTTCTGCATAACTGAGTGCGTCTGTATGCGACCTGTTCAAGGTCAGCACGTGTGTACACACGAATGTCACCACTATTACCTGCGTGTGTCTTAGTAGATGACAGTTTTGAACTTCCCTTCAATCTTTCATTCTGATCTGGTTGCTCTTTCTTCTTTACCCACTTCTGTAGATGACCCTTCTCTTCAGAAATTGAGCTCTGAGTATCCATATTTTCAAACATGTCTCTCTTTCTTACTTCATTCCTTCTTTTATCCATGCTATGTGAAGTCCTCATCATGGATTTTCTTCTTGTGTTCCATCACTCCTGGGATTTGTGGCCAAATCCACTACAACTGTAGCATCTCATGGAGTTACAATGAATAGCAATGTGTCCTACTTGATCACATCTCCAACACGTCATGGTGTTATAGATTCTTCCATTATATCTTATTTCATAAGATCTACACTCAAAAGATTTGTGACAATATCCATTACATGAATAACAATACCCATGAAAAACACTTTCATAACTTTGCTTTGGTGTCCCAAGAATGGCTTCTTGATGTCTTCCTTGCTTTGTTCTTTTGAAATTTTCTTTTCCTTGTGTAGATGGTTGTTTTGCAACATTGTCTTCCTTCTTTGATGGACTTACCTCATGCTTCTTTGAGGTGCTTTCTTCAACATGTTTATATTCTCCTTTGTATCCAAGACCTGATTTATCACATGATGGTCTTTGACATTCCAAGATCTCATCCAAGATTCTTCAGCTATTCAAGAATTTGTTCTTCTTTCTAAGGTCAACAATTTCAGCTTCTAATTTGCAACATGAATCTTCCTTTTCATTTATTTGAATCTTCAATAGTTCCTCTATTCTTTTGGCTTCTTCAATTTGGGTCTTGAGATGGAAAATAGTTTCAAAATTTTTACTAATCTATTGTTCTACATTCATATCTTATTTTCCATCTTTTAGTCTTGTGACGTATTCTTCCTTTTCTTCTAATTGAGTCTTATTGCTCTCTTCTTTTTCTTTGATAATTTATTTTAACTTCAAGATGTGCCTTAGACTTCTCCTAAGAAACTTCTTAGTGTTATCCAAAAGATAGTTATAGTCTATAAAATAATGATCACTTATATATCTATATAAACCCTCTTCAATTTCCTTTTGAAGTTTTAATAGATTTCCTTCTATTCTTTTCATGGGATAAATGCCATCAAGCTTTACACAAACTGTTTCTACATCTTCTTCTTCACTTGTAGAGAAAAATTCATCATCATCATTGCAATCAAGGGATTTTGAGGGTTCTTTACCTTCATTTGAAGTATCTTCACTTTCTTCCTTTTTGCCAACATCAACACATAGTGCTTTGCCTTCATCTTCAAGATCTTCCTTTGTGCTATTATAACTTGATTCTTTATCTTCACTTGAAATGTTTTCAAAATCACATTTAGAAATAATGCATTCAAGAGTTTTTTATGATTCTTTACCTTTGATGATCTTGATGGAGTGGTCTTCAATTTATTCTTTCTCTTTGATAGGGCTTGAGAGTCCACTAAGAATTGTCTTGAGAGCCAATGCATCATTCTTCTTTCCTTCCCTTTGAGCTACAAACTTTGACTTGTTCTTCAATGGAACATATCCACCGATGGTTTCCTTCCAAATAGATGCTCCCATTGTCTTCAAGTACACTCTCATCTCTATTCTCCAAGTAGAATAGTTTTCCTCATCAAGGATTGGAACTTCATCATCCATTTGTGTGTCTATGGATCTCCTTCAAGCTTGTTAAGTCTTGTAGTGAAGGCCCTCTCTGATACCAATTGTTGGACACACCTACTAGACTTAGAGGGGGGGCGAATGAGTGTGGGGTTGTTTTTCCCAAAACTTCCCTCTTGCACTAAAACTCATCAATTAGCATTCAACATTTTATTCATTACCCATTGCTATCATTTATAACTAGTTAGATGTGAGCACATATCAACAACATATTTCAGCAATATATCATAAATAAGTCATCATCAAAATGAACACAATATGTATGTACAATTTTCTTTTTATTATGGAATACAATCCTTGGGGTTTATCAACAACAACTAAATAGAGTACAACTCTACAAGAGCACCAGCTCTATATGCAAGACTCAGCTTACATTCTCAGCACCAACTGAGATGAGGCAACAATCCTCAATAGATATCAATTTTTCAATAGGTACGTGACCTGTCAGTAGTGCAGCCTATGTGTGCACACGCCCTGGCTCACTACATCCCACATGTGAACATGTCCAATGTATAATGCAACAAGAGTATGCTTCTAAGCAACTAGGGTTTTTCTTTTCTTCACATGCTCGGATCCTCTGCAACCTGCAATCACTTTCTCTTCTGTCTTCCACTGTCCAAACTGACCCACAACCAGTCACAACACATCCAATCTCTCCAATAGCTTTCTCATGATCCTCAAAAAATCAATATTAATGCTATCTCAATCATGTATAAATAACTAGTATACCATAGGAATCATGTCACTACTGAATCACAACAGTGTTTCTCACTCCATCAAACAAATCAACCAAACTGAGCCACATCATAGAAGCCATACCAAGAATTCCCTAAGCATTCATAACACATCAAACAATAGTATCCATCAATACAATAATGTAACCATACCGGTGTCTCAGTGGTAGATCCGAGGCCATAGAATGCAGATCTGGAACTTGCCTCATCATCCAAGAACTTGGCACCATCTCAAACAAAAATCTCCATGATTTTATCCACTCCACGCTCCCTGTACATAGTCATCCCACGTGTACACTCACCTTATACACAGCCAGCCTACCTGTATATGCACCCTATACACAGACAACCCACGTGGATATAAGGAAATAGTGTTTTCTGTGAATCCAAGACTTTTTCCGTCAAGATCTACAACATTGCCAAAACTTTGATGCATCCATGAGATCCTCCTCTTGTTCTCTTCCTCAGAATATGTCTTCAATCATGCTCAAGAGATCCACACTAATAGGATTCTCTCACAAGAAGCTCTCCATCAATACTCCACAACACATTCACAAGAAGCTCTCCATTGATCCACAAAAAGGATTCTTTCCAAAATGTGTATTTTACAAGAGATCCTAGCTTCTTATTTATACTTTCATCTTCTAGGTCACTTAACCCATTTTTAGGTTACTTAACCCATTTCTAGGTTACTTAACCTATTTTCCTTATTTTAGGGTTAACCACTTTCCATGAATAGAAAGTTCTCCAATACTTTATCATTTAAATATTCGTTCTTGATTTTGTCACTTCATTTTATCATTTAAATAATCTTTCTAGATTTTGTCACTTTACTTTATCATTTAAATAATGATTTCTTCTTTTCAAGCACTTTGACTTCTTTGACCTTTTGGGTCTTCAAGCCATCATATGGGGGTCCTCCAACTTCATAAGGCCATAACTCTCAAACCGTGAGGAGTTATGTGACATTCCACATACCACCAGAAATGGCATGTCAAGCACTATCCATCTAGGATAGTTTCACCAAAAACTTCATTCATCTTCATCTCATTATTCCACATACAAGCATGGGTCCTCCAACCATTCTCCTAGGATAAATCAATTCATAAAGCATCTTCCCGTGAGGGCTTTCACCATAAGGGGACCACTTTGAAGTTCATCCATTTGTGCATATTATCAACCATGATAAGACAATAATGATTCATCTTTGCATCAATTCACCACTGCATCATATATATCAACTATGCATCATGTATCAATGACAACTCATTGATCCATCTTCATCAATGCATCATATCAAAGATCCATCTTTATCAATTGGTTTCCACTTGGACATCTATCATTCTCATCAAGGGAATCATATCAATTGGTTTCCACTTGGACATCTATCATCATCAAGGGAATCATATCAATGATCCATCTTTATCAATCAATCAATTACTTGACATCAATCAAACCAAACCATTTACATCAATGACATATGATCCAACAATCTCCCAAATAATCAAACCATTGGAATCAATGACAACATGAGCCAACATGAACATGGTATCCGAGTAGGACTAATACTCTTCCAAGAGAGGATGGAAATTTGTATATTGTTGGATATAATTTTCGAGCTTGATTAAGCCGCAACAGGAAGATGATATTTTTAAAGGTCATTCTGGTGCAAAAACATGAGGAACAAAATTATAAAAAAATAGTTTTTTGGAGCCGGTTTCCCCCTTCTTGTGTACACATACCAACCAGGCCTTAAGGTTTCCCCATTATTGTCTACATAGAGAGATAAGGCCTCGAGGTCACCCCTAGAGAGTACATAAGGGCACTAACAGGTGGGGACTTACACAATTTCTTTTTGGGTTTGGTCTCTTTCATGGCTGAGGCCATGTGCGAACCTGGCAAAAGTTTTTTTTTTTTTATAAGAAATATAGAGATGAGATATGAATCAAAAATGGGGAGGTGACTACTAGTATATTATCCATAACATCTAGCAGTATTCTGAGATTGTTAGAGGGACCAATTTTAATAGGTAAAAATTATGATGTATGGTCCATCAAAATGAAATTTTTCCTTTGGTTTGAAGATTGTTGGGAAGAAATAGTTAATGGGTTCACCTAACCAGATATATTTGATCTAAAAGTAATAAAAAATTCACAAATAAATTCTCTTGGAGAACTCAAAAAAAAAGGATGGCAAGGCCCTATTTCTCATCCAATAAGGGTTAGAGGAATATATTTTACCCAAAGTTACAGTAGCAGATCATACCAAACATGGATGGGATACTCTATAAATCTCATGTTAGGGAACTAATAAATCAAAAAATGCAATGTTCCAAACACTCAGGAAGAGTATTACGACTCTTCAGATGAATGACTCAAATTTAGTGGATCAATTCATGACCAATGTCACCAGTATCGTCAATCAGTTGTGCACGCATGGAGAAGACATTCAATATCAAAAGGTCATTGAGAAGGTACTTTGAAGCCTACCTGATAAGTTTAATATGGTTGTGGTCACCATAGAGGAGTGGAAATACTTGTCAGCATTGAAAGTTGAAGAACTCATGGGATCTTCGTTAACTCATAAGAATAGGTTTAATCAAAATACTTAATATTTAGAGAATGCATTTTAGTCTCATGCCTCCATAAATAGAGGCAGAGGTTGAGGGAATAGAATCAAATGACAATGAGGCAAAGGATTCTCTCAAACATGAGAGAGGTATATTATAGAAATAGGTTTGCTTGTTTCACCATAGACAATATCTCAATATTATAACCCAATCATAGGAACAAATTCCACCCTCAAGCACCTTAACCTTGAGAGATAGAATAATTTTGGAAGAAAACCCTAGAACCAAAAGTCAACCAAGGTAGCATACCTCTCTCCAGAGATAGCGTACCAAGAATAAAGTCCAAACCATAACCAAGAAAAAATTCCAACCATAACCAAAAAACGAGTCATTGTTGCAGTAGTTGCAACTCTCATCCAGTCATGCACACCACTTGTCCTTATGTAGTTTTGAGGGTGAGTGTGAAAAATGATGTCTAGAGCCCTCTTATTTATAGTACTCCAAGTGACCTAATTGGATGATAATAATTTAATATAAATTATTATCTTGAGACGACTTGTCTTCTAAGGTTATTTCATAATCTTCTATTGTTTCTCTTACTTCCCGGAATATTCTAGACTTGCCAAATATTACATGTAGAGGTTAATACCTCCTACAACTACCATAATATCGACACTCTCTCCTAGCTATGGAGGTATTAAAGGAAATTGTTTTGAGCACAAACATACCATTCAATCGGTAACATCAACATAGCCACACAGGCTATCTCATGATAAAATCACGAGCACCATCACTACTATTAATATCATCTGATAGAATCAAATTGCATGATCTCTTGAGGCCATACTCCATCTGAGTAATCGTTCATGATCCTAAATAAGTCACTCACTCAACAGAGTGATACAATGATGATTCTTCTACTCTGGACATCTGTCCTAGAAGAATAATTGTCCCAACAGATGCTGAAATCCATGCAATGGGATAAAAGGATTATTCTTCTAATATGGACCTACATCCTAGAAGAATGCCAGTCTTCCCAGATGTTGAAATACACCCTATGGGATATAGAGACCATTCCTACAGGAATGTCAGTCTCAAACTATTTTCTAATCAGGTCATATGTACCATATAGATCAATCTCTACCCATATGCCTTAGAAAATATTGGTCTCGTATCAACCACCATAATCGGGATGTCATGTCCTCAGAAGGAGGAATTTTCAGCCTGATCAGGCCAATAACTATGCCTCAGGAAAATATCGATTATGAACCATTTTCTTAATTGGGTCACAACGCATTCCTTAGGAAAATACCAGTCCACAATACATCAACAATATGTCAACCTAGACCATTCTCCACAGGAAGAATGTTCGTCCACCAACAATTCGTTCTACGAGGATCATCCTCTGCTTGGAGAATGCCTTTCCACCAACACATTTACTATCCACCTAGATGGAAATCATCTCTAGCACTAGTGGTAGTCTCCATGGATATCATATAGTAGCATACAACTTCTATAATTCCATCCAATAGAACACAATTGTGTCTATCCATAGTAGTACACAACTACTACCCATTGATACACAACCACTCCTAGTAGCACACGACCACTAACTAGTGACACATAGTCACTACTAGTGGATCACATCCACCCTAATAGAATACAACTATTTTACAGATACATACAGTCTCTACAATAATCATATGATCTGATATCAATACGCATAAAAAATATCATGATACAAACTGTGTCATATGGTCTAGTATTCCACTCACATCTGTGAGATATACAAGAGCATCTTCCCTCAGAAAGTTAAACATCATCCATGGGAAATATGGAATATTCTTCCCAAGCATAGAAGAATAATTGTACTTATACCATTCAACCTAACTAGGCCATTCTTTCGGCACGATTCATAGTGCAACCTGGAGAGAATGAGTCTCCCCTATGGAATGACTGCCCCTGGTTGCCTAACCTAGACCATTCAACCTAACTAGGCCATTCTTACAGCATGATTCAAAGTGAAACCCTAAGAGAATGAGTCTTCCCTAGGGAATGATTGTGTGTACCATTTCCCATGGAAATCACTTTCATGCACCAACCTCCTACATTGGACCATTCTTGAAAATTGGTCACAACTATTAACTTCAAAAGAATGACTACCTAAAGAGGTAGAACATTCTTCCTAACCACTACTCAGAGTGACTTCCAAGGAGAATGATTTTCCTAGACCATTCCCCCACACCAAATACAAGGGGAATTGATTTCTATGGTACATCAACAATCGGTCGGACCATGACTATTTTTTCTGGACCATTTTCCAAACTAGAAAATGGCTTTCCATCAGAAATATTGGACCACTTTTCGAACTATAAAGTGACTGCCCAAGCTGGACCATTTTCCAAACTCGTAAATGAATGTCCATATATCAATAACATATTAGTTCTCCCTCCCAACCTAGAGAATAGTTACTTCCCTTTCCAATAAGGAAGTCATCCCCACGAGTCTAGATTATCCCTTAAGTACGCAAACTTTTCATCTTGGACAGAGGCTTTACCAAAATATTTGTTATCTAATCATCAATGGAGATATACTGGAGAACCACTTATCCCCTCTGGAATTTATGACGGATAAAATAGTACTTGATCTCAATGTTCTTTGACCTATCATGGAACATTGGCTTCTATTAGAGATTCATCTAGCTCTGGTTATCACAATATATCATGGTCGAATCCAACACATGATCAAAAAGTCGAGAAACCAACTTACAGAGACACACTACTTCCATACAAGCATCACAAGCTGAAAGATACTATGCTTCTGTTGTGCTGAGTGCAACAAACTTTTGTTTCCTTCTAGCCCATGATATCGTGGAAAATGTCAAACTGAAACATATCCAAGAAGCACTTATTCTGTCATATTCATTCCCTACAAAATCTGAATCGATAAATCCATGTAGATGTATATCATAACTCAAACGTCTGAAAAAGATGTTTCAAATCATGATTTGAAATTATTAAATTTTCATGTCTAGTTTCCACCTTGTTGGCATCCAATTCACATTTTTCCATTGTCTTATATGCTGCCTACACCAATGTTTTGCAAACATCAATTTTTCGTCGCAATTTTCAAATAAACAACACTTTTTGCGACATTTGCACATTTACCTTTGTTTTTGTTTTCATGACTGTAAGCGTGAAAACTTGGCCTTTCGTAGTCGCATTAAAATCATTATTTGAACTGTCGTTATCCTTCTTGTTGATATGCCCATTGCGCTTACATTTCACTTATCATTATGTAGTTGGAAAGACTTTTTGATCTGTACTCATTGGACATTCTTGGATTGATTGTGTGACTTTATCTCATTGAGTTTGTGATGCATTGGCATTTGGATTTATATGTTCTTTGATTTGATCTACTTGACCATTGGTTTCATAAAAATATATAAGTGTTATGATTAAACCCTTGATATATTTCATTTGATATGACACCTAGTTTAAAACGCATTGGAACATTGGTCCAAAACATTGGTATTGGTTTCGATTTGTATGTTGGGTGTTTAAAACTATGGTATAACTCTGATTGCACGCGTTGGTTTATACACTTACCATTGATTTCATTGGTTGGGCAAGTGACATGATTTTTAAAACTATACAATAGTGGGCTGAACAGCTATAAGCGCCGACAGTTGTACCTTGTCAATAACTATTATGCATGGCAGAAATAAGCTCCACCACCTTTGCACGATGTCATTAATGCCTATCCCTTATCCCTGTTTCACCATTGTTATCTCGGGTAACCCTTCGTGCACTCTGCTCCTGTGTATGATATGATTCAAACCCCGGACTTACCGTGTGCTCGGCTCCATGGAACCAGTGGTGCGAATTGATCCGAATGGTAGCCAAGCCTTGCTATTGTTCGATAATGCACGAAAGGACCTAGAGGATAGAGGTTGGATCACCTTCGTGCAGAGGTTTGAGGGTTTTAATTTATTTTTTGCACAGTAGTTCACCCTGAATTTTGATGGTTGTAGAGCCAAGGTGGGTGACATTCATTTGGAAATCAGTGAAGAGTTCATTAGCTCTGCCACCGGGTTAGCAGCCACGGGCCAACGTTGGTTCAAAAATTCTAAGGTGGAAGAGGTGCCATGGCCACTACTGTTCGTCTCATGAAAGGTCACATCATGTGATAGAGGTATGCCCATTTCCATTCTTAAACCATGATGGCATGACCTTTTGATAGTAGTTAAACAATTCGTGACCTGTGAGGGTTGATATTGACTCGTTTTTCTCTACCACCTGCGTTTTTTAATGAATTTTATAGGGTATGCATTGAATATTCCTTTCTATTTCCAGTGTAGCCTGTACAAAATGTCAAAAAGGTTTAAAAGGGAGAAGGTTGATAGTAGCCTGTTCCACCATGGACTAATTATACTTATCATTGTTCATCACTTAAGTCTCCACGGTGATAGCTGGAGAGCTTTTATCGCTCAAAATGGTTTTGATGATACAGACCCTGTCCAGATTGACAAGCCTGTGGTTAATGAAACCAAGGTCGGGCCACTCATTCCCTTCCATGTCCTACTGCCCTCTCCTAAGCCTTCGATCGACCCTGATATTTACTTACTCGACGTTATAATTGAGAAGGTTGAGGCCATAAAAAAGCCCGTGAGCAAAAAGGTTAGAGGTAACCCCACTGTTGATGGAAAAGGAAAAAAGAATGCTCGGCTTATCTCGAGAATGGCTAGAAATAAGCCTAAACCTAGTATTGAACAGAATCCCATAGTCCTTAGTTAGGATTCAGACTCTGACATAGAACGCTTCCTTGCTAGTGAGTACCCTTACTCACAAAGTCTGTGCTCTGAGCCACCTTATGACTTCATTTCGAATCTTCCCCCTTGCCTAAGAAACAATCCCAGTTACCTAGGGATCGAACTACCTAACGAAACCCTCGCCAATGTAACCAAACCCTCACTTGCATCTTCGAATCCCGGAAAGTCGTCATGTGACCAATGTGATGTGTGGTTGGAACGATACTATATAGACGTTCCTATGCTTTAATCGAAAATCAAATCGTTGGAAAACCAAGTTGCAGTGTTGACTAGCCAAAGGGATAAACTTCAAGCAACTGATAGGAAGCAAAGGACTACTGGTTCCATCATTTTTCGGAATGTTGAATCGGCTAGAGCTGTTTTCAACTCCAAAATGTCATAATCAAGCCGTCTGCTCGTCATACAGGTATGAATTTTGATATCATTTTAGTTTTGTGAATGACCAGGATTAATATAATGATTTGGTTTGGTTTTCAAATAGCTCTATCTATCATTCGAATTGGCTCTATCATAATGCTTTTCATCCTGTGCATTGTTTTCGCTTTTCTAAAAATAAATGAAGCTTCAATTTGGGTACACGATTTTCTCATGCCCAGTTTAGTCACTGATAGATTTTCATAGGATTTGATTTGTTTGTCTGTTGAGTTAATGAAATCGATGGTTTGCTTTCGATTCAATTTGTTTGTATCCAACTTGAACAGGAAGTTTTCATGCCAAATTTAGAGCACGATCATATTTTGATTTGGTATGATTTCATTGTAGTCGGATCACATCGACCCTAATTGAGTTTTGATGATGTGATTTTTGAAACGACTTCGTGAATCTGAATTGATATAATCTTCTAAATCGGGAATACAACTCTGATTGACAATGATTTGGAAAGAACGACTTTGTTTTTCATGAAAACAATATTCTCATTTAAGCCTGTGCATATACGCCCGAATCATGGAACGATTTTGATTCACAACAACTATGTTAAACCCCAGCTGTTCGATTCACTTGATTGGATTGCTGTGTATCTTCAGCTAGTATGATCAATTTTATGAGTTGTATTCGTATCAAAAATAGACTTGATTGCAGCTCTGTTAATTTTAATTTTCAAATGAGTTTGTTAACTCAGACCAACTTATGTTACTTCTGTCAAATTCGCATGAGGAAATTCAGGTAATAGTCGTTTCAAAATGAATTCAAGAAATGATTTTGTAAATGATTTTGTCTTCCCCAATTTGCAATAATAAACGATCGAACAACTCTTACTAATCCTGTTATCGACTGATTGATCCTATTATGATTTCGTTAATGAACATTCACATGCCAGTTGTGGTTTAATTCGCTCTTGGCATGGATCGTTTGTTATGGCAATACAGTTATGTCGATTTGAAAATGAGCTTATTTGGATTCGATCGTGTCTCCTGTTTATGAGGCAACATAACAATTGCTTGCGATTTGTTTTAAGTGTATCGATTTCAGTTTGATATGAAATAGTTGCATTATTGTTTGATTATGATTATCTTCACCCGACTTTGTGGAAACACACGAAATAGAGTATATGCATCTCTGTAGTCATTTTATTTTAGTTTTGTTTTAATCTCGAATTAGTATAACAATCTCAATTTGAATGATTCGTTTGTCTTTCAATTAGCTATTAGATACTTGTTAATAGTTGAATTTAATTCTTTAAAAGATTTGAATTGATTTTTATGCTGATTCTGTGTCTGATTTAGACCAGCTACAGAATCGCAAGATTCTGTAGCTAGTCTATAGAATTAGATTTTTTATCATTTTGTTAATAAAATACCCTTCTAACTTGTCCATTTTTTACCCTTTTCAGGTACATCCGAATTGCATTGGGCATGCTGGACAGTCCAGGAGATATTTGTGTTTTTTAGTTTTATTTTAGGTTCCTAGTTTAGTTAGACTTGGGATATCTTCCCAAATTTTATGTAAACAGTTTTGATAACTTCCACAGGGATGTTTTACCCTGTGGAAGGTCTTTAAATACTTATTATTTTTTGTAATAAGGATAATCCTCACTTGTGGGAGAACCAGGCTATGGATTTCTAATACAAACTAAGACAGGAGTTGATGTTTTGCTACAGCTTTTGCTTTCATAATATCAATCTTTTGTTTCAAGTTTATGCATGTCATTTGCAGTTGATTATAGACTACTTTAGCTATCATAGTCTATTGCAGAATGATATGATTTAATTAATGTGATCCATATCTGATTTCTTTCATTACTTTAAAAATACAACAATTACTTTTTTCAGTTAATGAATGACAGATTTCTCTTCTTCATCAATTGAATTATTTTGTATAAGTATTTGCATACAGGTTTATCTAACTGTGAAGATTTATAAATCATAAGATTGTTGTAATTTTTATGTCTAGTTTGTCCTGTAATCATACTTGAAGAGCACTGCAACTATCATTTACGAGAAGCTCCTGGATAATTCGGTGCGGGTTTCCTCCCTCCGATCAGCTAAGAAAATCACCATACACAGGACAAACCTGGAGTGTTTCTCCAGGTCAGTTTGTGATTTATTTGTTAGTTAATTTGTTTTTTAAGTAGTTTAGTTAGATATATGTTTAGTTAAATGTGTAGTTAGAATTAGTATATTAGTTGTTTAGTTTAGTTAGTTAGTTTTTTTTTTTTTTTCTGTTCATAAAATTATAAAATCAACAAAAATATCTTTCTCTGTCTTAGGGCAGAATATAAATGAGTTTTTCAGGTTTTATTTAAATCTGTAAATTGTAGATATTGTACATTTTGTGAATAAGATTTATTTATGTTAGTAGTTATATAGTTAATTAGTTAGAGTTAGTATAGTAGTAGTTATTAGATTGTATATATAGAATAGTTAGATTAGTTTAGTTTGTTTTAATAGTTATTTTAGTTAGATTAGTTTTGTTTGTTTAATAGTTAGTTTTAGTTAGATTAGTTAGTTTAGAATAGTTTTTCTTTTTTTGTTTTCTTAGGAACTTAGATCGACTAACGGAGCCGCTAAACCCGTCAGGGTGGTTCATCCCAAACGGCTTGGGTTATTAGACAACCCCGGACCGGTTCCACTCTTCCAGTTGACGGACGATCAATTTCACCCATCAACACACCTGGAACTATTTTCACATCAAATCAAATATTTGGCCGAGTATTCTCCAAATACATCAAGCAACCAATAAACTATCAGTACATGGATGATTCAAATGGATCAAAGTCTCTCAATTTCTTTAGATGTGTTATCATGGGATCTTACCATGGATTTTCAATCCATCATCCCGAACTTTTGAAGAACCCTTTTTATACACTTCCTCTATCATAGGAAGGTTTCACCATGCTTCTAATGTACATGAAAGGCTCTGTACAAAGTTTCTTTAAATCATACAAGGTTTTCTCCCATCTGCATACATGGCTCTTGTTATCCCCATTTTTTAGGGATAACTAGGAGACCATGTCTCGAGGCCCACAAGTCCTAGACATGGAGTACCGAGAGAAGGATTGACCTGAGCATGGCCCTAGAGGGCCAATCCTTTTCTTCTTCCATCAACTTCATCTTGTTAGCAGCAACAACGTCCATCGCAATCGGCTTGGTCTTGTATCGGAAGAGGTTCTTTCTCCATGAGGTAATTGGTCCAGGTATCATGGTATGTGTCACTTTTGATCATTGAAACTTTTAAATCTATGCATCTAATTCCTTTTATCTCTACAAAATGCTTGGATATTACATTAACCCACTTTACCATGCTTGGGGAGATTGATAGGGTGCCTTAACAAGCCTGTGCCCATAGATCGTTGTTGGCCACTAGGGGAATTTTTGAAAAGCCATCGTCTGCTCCCATCATATCACCACTGTTTCATCTTTTCTCTCGCTCATTTATCTCATTCCCCTTGTCTAGGAATTGGATTGACCTATTTGTAGGATTTCACCTTATCTCATGGGAAGAAGGGGCTAAAGGAACAGAAGGTAAAAGAAGATGGTAAAACACAAAAGCCTAAACATGAAGCCTCAAGATGCTTCGCCCAGGGATCCCTGAGAAGGTAGTAAAAGGCCTCTCAGCAAGAAACAAGAGGGACCTGAAAAGCAACAAAGAAGACCTAGCCAGAGGATAGGGGGTCTCATCATGAGCTAGCCTATTAGGTTCATGGGTACCTAACAGTATGACATTGCCACCATCTGGCTACCACGCCAGGGCAGTGACCTTTGGTTGCATGGCCAAGGGAAAGGGGGTCTCATCATGAGCCAACCTTCTCATCTCTGTGAAAGTACTTGTGGGTAACACTGTCAACTCTGGTCACCATGCCAAGGTAGTGTCCTTTGGTTATCCCTTGAATAAAAAAAGAAAAATAAAAAGAAAAAGAAAATAAAACAATAAAGCAAGAAAAATAATAAAGGCAAGAACGGGCTTGGAAAAAATGCATCCATGACAGGTACAACTTGCCTTCTATAAAGGCACCCACAGATAACATTATGCATCCTTGGCCCTCACTACACCCACATGTCTGGACATCCCCTAGCCACATCACCTAAATTACATGGCTTGAATGAAATCTTCCTAGAAACTTTCCTTTTCTTGTGGATACTAGCCCAAGAGGACGTCTTGTCTTTTTCTCCAATCTTGTATTGCAGGTTTTTGTAATATATTTGAGCTATTGATTGATGTATTAGGGTTCTTATGCATATGTTTAATAATATTGATTATGAGATGCGATTAACATTTCTATGATCCCGGTGACTGATGAGCCCATGGAGGGTGTAGCTTTTGATGTGTGGGACCATGCCTGACGGACATGTACCATTTGGACCGGTACACATGGGGAGATGACTAGTTTGGACCTCCATGGGGTTGAAGAGTCCACCAGATGGATGCTGAGACCCCATCATGGGGTAGAGACAGGATGGATATGGATCATGGATTTTGCACTGAAGAGGAAGAGGATGTTCCATCAGAGGCATTCTGGAAGGACTAGGCCTGGGGGGACTGACCCTGTTTTAGTGGAATGCCAGCCTTGGAAGTCTTGGGACATCTCCATATTCACCATGATGTCATCAAGATTCATGGATGCTTTTGGAGGAAGACTGGACAACAGTGGCATGTGTGGCATGTTGGAGAGGCCCCTGGGGGGCTAACATTTTTCTCCTTGCTGTCTCATTTTCCCTAGAAAGGGCTAGCGCCTCCCTTGAAGTGGATTTCACTCTCATTTTTACTTGATTAGGGCCTTTTACGTAGCATTTAATGTAAAAACAATATGCTTTTGACATTATGGCCTTGTCATCCTTTTTATGACCTAAAATGTAAAATTAGGTCATTGATACATTATATATTGAGGGTTTTGACTCTGATTTTGATCATCAATTATCACTCACTCATAGAAAGGTCTGATTTTAGCACCCTATTGGGGTTTTTTGGCTGGACTAGTGATGTGCACTTGTCGAAGGAAGATATTTTTTGGAATTTATGGTGTTTCTCTTTAAGGAAGGTGTTACAACTAGGGTTTGCATGGTTATTTCTTCATGAATTGTAAGTGTTTTTTCTGCAAAATTTCTTATTGAATGGTTGTAGTTTAAATTTCTTGCATATTTCTTATAAATTTGTTGAGTCAAAACCCTAGGGGACAAACACACAAGTAGGTATTTGTCTCATGTCCCCTGATAGAGAAGCTTTAAGCCATCGAAGAGGAAAGAGAGAGCCTAGCCATAACTACACTCCTTTTTCCTTCTTCCTTTATACTAGTTGTACCTTTAGAAATCCAAGAGAGGGAGATGTCATAGGCATAGGTTAGCTACACCTAGGGAAATTTTTCCTTAGGGTTTGAAGAAAGAGCCTTGCCACAACAACACTCTCCCTCTTTAATCTCTATTGTCTTGTTTTTGTGCTTTATCTGAGCTAGCCATTTGCTAGGAAGGAGGAGAGAGCATGAGGCATTTCTTTTGCAACACCAGAGTGAGCCTCTCTTCCCTAGGGTTCTATCTTTGGGGCCCTTCTTTAGTATCACCTTGAAACCTTTCCCTCTAGTCTTTTGGAATCTTGTCCCCTTGAACTTGTGCGTCCTTCACTTCTTGACTCCATTTAACCCTAAGGCACTAATCTCTAGCCTCCAACGTTGAAGTGAAATCAAATCCAAACACTCTCAAAATTCTTTCAAACTGAAACCCTAACTACACTAACGCTAACCTACTAACCCTAGAATGATGACGTCACCCTTGGTTGTTTTCATCTTGATGCAACAATGTTTCACTTTATAAGAAATTGAATGGTAGTTGAGGGCATTTATTAGATTGAGCATTTATTTGTTACATTGGATGCTATATCATTAAAATATTTATTGATGAAGTGACATTACTGCCATCACTATTTTTGTAAACATTGACTTCATCAACATTTACCTTTAAATTGCTTAATTGAATATCAGTTAGTCTTTAATGTATATGAAGTACTAATCAAATATTGCACGTATCATTTTCCTTGTTGTATTGTTTCAAGCAGGTGATTTTATTTTCTTTGGTTATACTTTATTATTGGCTTCTTAGCTGGGACTTTCTGTTTGGGTGGTGACTTGTGAAGGGGGAAAACCTTATCTTGGTCTTACTAGCCTTTTGCCTCTTCAAAACCACAGGTCACTGGGGATGTCTCCCCTGGTCCTAACCTCCCCATCGTGGTGACATTGGGTGAGATAGGTTCCTTTTATGCCAGTTTGGCCTTCAATATTATAGCCCTTTTCCTAGCTACAAACTATGTGATAACATTTTGGCACCGTTGTCGGGGAACACTAAGTCAATTCTCCTCAAATGACAAATATTTTCAGGAAGCCTTGCCTCAAGAGCCTTATCTTACAAGATTACCTGGTGACTCCACTAGGGTGTTTTCCCTTTCCTTTTATAGTTTCAAGTAAACTATCTGGTGTCTCCACAAACCAAAAAGAGGTTCATTAATCCTCCTTCGTATTACAGAAGGAAGCCTCCAAGGAGCTCTCCTGTTGTCAAATCATTCTTTGGGAAAATCCTTCCTTTAAGAATCATATCTAGCTCTCAGAACGCTACAACGAACCCAACCAACAATCAAAGACAATGATTGTCTACTCTTTTTAAACCGTTAGACATGTTAGTGATACCAGGCTACCCTAGGAAAATGCCACCCAAGTATGAGAAGTGGTTGCCTAAATTCACTAGTACTGATTCATCCCATTAGTGGCAATGATGAATATTTGTTCATGAAGTTGTTCTCAGATACTCTTTATGATGTCTCAAGGTGTTGGTACCTAAGCCTTCCCGATGGAAGCATCAAAACCATGGATAGAATTGAAGAGGCCTTCCTCAAAAGATGGAGTGTCAAATAAGACCCCAATATGCTCCTCACCCAACTGAATAACCTTGCCAAATATGAAAATGAATCCATTCGGGAGTTCCACACCAAATTCGATACTTTACTGTAAATAATTCCCGCAAGCCATCATCCGAAAGATGACTACCTCATCCATGTTTACACTAGATATTTCAAAGGCCAACTAGAGTATCTTCTTAGACATAAAAAATCCCCATTCTATTCAAGAAGCCCAAGAGATCACTACTAAAATAGAGGGAAACCTCCTCTCATCCAATATCGAGCCTTTTGCTAACCCAAGGGGGAGAATAGACACTAAACCAAATATATTTCACAATGTTGAGCCCACTTCAGATCTATGTACTAGTATCGCCAAGCTACAAGCCTCTATGGATGGTATCATAAAGAATCAAGAGGAGATGATGAGCAGGATTGTCAAATTGGAAAGATATAAGACCCAAAAACCCAAGGTCCCGTACAAAGGGCAATTCTAGAAGGGAGGCCAATTTTATAAACCAAAAAATGAGCATGAAGTTCCAAATACCTTGGCCCCTACAAATGTTGTTGATGAAAACCCTTGGTGCCTAGAATGCATCGAAGCACATTGGGAGCATGAGTGTCCTTACAATGGTGGCCATCAACAAGTCAACAACATGGATTGTTTCATGGAGCTTCCTCAAATAAATATCACCAATGCAGAACATCAGGTAGCTGTGAGAGAAGTAGCCAGATTGACAAGGATGGCGACAATAAACAACCTGGACCAAGAATCACGAGAGAAGCTAAAGAAACAAGAATTTCAAGTGTACAGAAGAAATAATTTGAAACAACCTGTTGCTAATCAGGCAAAGCCTCCACCCCTAGAAATACTTCTTCCCAAGACATCCAAGGCTGGTGAGGTTGACCTAAACTTTGACTTCGAAGAGGCATTATCGAAAATGCATGTAAACGTCCCCTTGAGAGAAGAAATCAAGATCCCATCCATCAAGGAATGCGTTGAAACTTTCTTTTTAGGATCAGATGAACCCATGGACCCCCCTATTATGTTGAAAGATGATCACTTCAGGGTCCAATATGGTGAGAACCCTCCTTTCTTCATGATGTTGGCAGTGAATGACAAGAACCTCAACAATTGCATGTTAGATACAGGTGACGGTTCCAACATGATGTCACTCAAAGCCATTTGACAAGTGGGTTTGAAGGTCACACGACCTTATAGAAATGTATGTGGCTTCGAATCTAAATCCATAGCCACACAAGGTGGTTGAGAACATTGAAGTTTGCTTGAAGGAGTACCCAGAGAAGATTGTCCACATTGACATTGTGGTAGTTGATGTCCCATATGTGTGGGGGATGTTTTTATCTAGGAAGTTTGTTGTAATGTTAGGCGGCACCCTTGAGATGGACCTCACATTCTTGCAATTTACATTGAAAAATGGAACAATAGGTTGTCTCCTCAGTGTGGCAATAACTGGGGACCATGTGTGAAATATTACTCACCTCGTAAATAATAACAAAGCACAAGACAAAATGATACAAAATATTCAAAAGTATTCTCTAGAAGATATTCCCTTTGCAATGGAAGAGGATTTTGATCAGATCAAATGGCCCAATAAAGAGGAATACCAACAACTCCTAGATGAATTCAAAAAACAAGAGATTGAGAGAGTGAAGATATTAAAGAAACATGAATATCATGTACAAATTCACCCATATCAACAAGAATTGTTTACAATAGGAGCCCACCCTCCTCCCTCAGCAAAATACACTAGGGTTGTCCAAGGAACAACCAAATACAAAGTCAGAAAGTATAAGGAAGGAGACATGGTATGGATGTGGGATACCTAGAAAGGAGAGCCAAGTAATGTAAAAGGAAGCACTCAGTCATGGCTCAGACCCTTCAAAGTTGGAATGGAATCAGTTAACGACTCATATTACCTATCCACTTTGGAGGGAAGAAGGCCTGACTTCAAACCCAACCAAGGTGGGGGGGCCTGACTTCATAGGTAAGTATAGGTAAGTAGGAATTTTGTATTCGTGTATTATACCATTTTCATTTCATGTTAGTTTTCTTTCACATTTGCATTATTGATTGTTTTCTTTCAATATATATATCTATGTATGCTGGGGTGGAATTACTGCCCCATTTTTTTCACTGATGTCCCTATCGAGTTTGAGAAGGTCTGTAGGTTATTCCAGATATGCTGAGGTTCTCATGCACTCTACGGTGAGCACATGTCCCTGAGTTGGAGCCAGATGTTATCCTCATTTTTTAGGGATAACTAGGAGACCATGTCTCGAGGCCCATATATCCTAGACATGGAGTACCGAGAGCAGGATTGACCTAAGCATGGCCCTAGAGGGCCTATCCTTTTCTTCTTCCATCAGCTTCATCTTGTCATTAGCAGCAACATCCATCACCATTAGCCTGGTCTTGTATCAAAAGAGGTTCTTTCTCCATGAGTTAATTGGTCTAGGTTTCATGGTATGTGTCACTTTTGATCATTGAAACTTTTAAATATATGCATCTGATTCCTTTTATCTCTAAAAACTACTTAGATCTTACATTATCCCACTTGACCATGCTTGGGGAGATTGTCAGGGTGCCCTAACAAGCCTGTGCCCATAGGTCTTGGTTGGCCACTGGGGGAATTTGTTAAAAGCCATCGTCCTCTCCCATCATAGTACCACTGTTTCATCTTATGTCCCGCTCATTTATCCCATTCCCCTTGTCCGATCATTGGATTGAACTATTTTTAGGATTGCACCTTATCTCGTGGGAAGAAGGGGATAAAGGCCTAGAAGGTAAAAACAACTGGTAAAAGACAAAAGCCTAAAAATGAAACCTTGAGATGCTTCACCCAGGGATCCCTGAAAAGGCAATAAAAGGCCTCTCAGAAAGAAATAAGAGGGACCTGGAAAATAACAAACAAGACCTAGCCAGAGGATAGGGGGTCTCATCATGAGCCAAACTATTAGGTTCATGGGTACGTAGCAGTATGACATTGCCACCATCTAGTTACCACGCCAGGGCAATGACCTTTGGTTGCATGTCCAAGGGAAAGGGGTTCTCATCATGAGTCAGCCTTCTTATCTCTATGAAAGTACTTGTGGGTAACACTGCTAGCTCTGGTCACCATCCCAAGGTAGTGTCCTCTGGTTAGCCCTTGAATAAAAAAGGAAAAACAAGAAGAAAAAGAAAAAAAAAGAATAAAGCAAGAAAAATAATAAAGGCTAGAATGGGCTTGGAAAAAATGCATCCATGACCGGTACAATTCACCTTCTACAAAGGAACCCACATATAACATTATGAATCCTTGGCCCTCACTGCACCCACATGTGTAGACATCCCCTAGCCACATCACCTAACTTACACGGTTTAATGTTCCCAAGGTCGAGCCCTATTGTAAATCATGTATATGAAGTATAAAGCTTGCATTATGAATTGTAATTATGTTTTATAGGCTGGTGAGCGAAGTTTATATAAGCTAGTGGGCTTATGTGTTATTAGGTCGGATAGCCTAAGTGTTAAGGCTGGGAGCCTGCTTTTGGATATGTAATTATGCAGAACATTAATAAAAATATAAACAATACTGCGTGCAAACTAACCACGATGAATGAGTGATGGGGGACTAAGCTTGCACAGATTGGGTAAGGGATTGGGGGCTGGAAGGTTGGAAAGAGAGGCCAAGTGTTGAGCCTAGGGGCTTAAGTCCTTGAGAATAATATTTTAATATTATTCCAAAAGCCATAAGAAATATATGTTTTGTCCTAAGTTTTTGGAGAGGAATGCATGTTGATGGAGTGCATGTAGCTTCATGGGTGACATGTGTCGACCCAGGCACATGCAGTTAAAAACTGCAGAAGTCAGTCGTGGGGGAGGGGGTTCGATCATTTTGTCATCCTTCGTCTGGGTTCCTGGGGATGCCCATCTGAACCCATTTTTCCTCTACATCTACATTTCCTTACCCGCACACCATGAAGGAAACCCTCATGGGAAAATTGTTTTCTCTTGCATTCTTCCATTCTCCACCTGAGTCACTCCTCATTCCATCATCCTTTGCATCTGATTTCGGATACCCTCATGCAGCTTGAAGAACTAGAAAGTCGAGATGTCTTCCTAAAGACCAAAAACATCCTCCGTCTGATTCTGTCATTGGTCTGTGTCTTCCCTTGATATACCTATGAACCGTTGAGAGAACTAGTCAGGAGGGGAAAGTCGACTTGCGAGTTCTAGAACCCAGTCTATCCGCCACTGCAGAGTTGAATCCGTACCCAATATTTCTGTAGGTTGTTGTTTTCTATTTTTCTAAGTGGGGTTGTGTTGTGGTTATCCTCACCATGTGGGAATTGAGTCAGAAGGTGTTGAAGAACCAGTTTTTAAGGCCCTTAGTTGAAGAGGCAGTCTGTCAGATCTGTAAGAAGCTATTTCCAGGTGAAGGATTTTGCTGGGAAGTGGTATTCTTCCAGAGAGAGTCCAACACCATCTACGGATCTATAAGACTTCTTGATCTAGCCTATTTCCGAGACCCAGAGAGGGAGGTGAAGCACTGATGAACTGTTCTTGTGAAGGTTTATACTCCTGGGCAGAACAAGCATGTGGGGAATGAGAGTCCATGAGTAGTGGGAGTAAGAAGGCATCCTGGGAAGAATCCTTCCGGTTATTCTGTGTAGTTTTCCCTGTAACCTCAGCCTAGAATAGGATTCCTTGCCTTGGGTGGAGCTTAGTCCTAGTTTGGGGGTGACCCACTACTGAGTATGACGAGCAGTGTGGTATAAGGCTGGGAGGTTCATGGAAGGCCTGCACATAGATGGTGGAGTTACCACGGTTTCAAGGATAAGTATCACCTTATGCTTAATATTATGTTTTGCATGCCTGTTATGCTTATATGTATCATGTATTCTATTGTGCATATGAATTATTGTTAATGCTAGGCATTATTTATGTTAGTAGTAATCTTGTGCTTACTCTGAGTTAAATGTGTTTAATTTGATGTAATGCATGTTATTAATTAAGTATGAGAATGATGTTGTTCCACACAGTAGTGTTTGCCTGGCTAGTGGGATGACGGCTGGGGGACGTTACAATATGGTATCAAAGCCTAGTTTCAACGTTGAGCCTGGATGGGCCGGATAAGTGGTCTTTGGACCAAGGTTCTGATAAGAAATTGTGTCTGGAGGACTAATTTTAGACCTTAGAATGTTTCTTAGTGTCAAGGGACTACTTGACCGTGTTACAAAGCTCATGAGGTGTAGAGGTATTTTAAAACTATAGTTGGCATGGTATATGGACACAGGGAGAGAGAGAACTCCACACCAAAAGTGTTGGATCCATAGAATCTATTCAAGAGGAAAGCAGAACCCTCATGACCATTAAATCTGGAGAACATGCACAAGGTTTAAAACCCTATGGAGTTGCACAGGAGTGTGGAAATCGCAATACGCGAAATCCCGAATTCGTCAGGACCATCCATCAGAAAGGATCTGTGGAGAGTGATCAACCTTTCATTGACTCATGACTTGAAATGGTCTAAGGGTGAGTTCGTGAGAATTCATGAAACGTGAATTCACGATTGGATCACAACCGTCAATCTAAGTGAGATTTGGACCGTTAATTGTCTAGGAAGAAATCGACATTTTGGGAATAGGGAGGAAGAAGGTGGAAAATCCTTCGACCTCATGACACACAAAATCCTGATACACAAAATGTCGATGAGATATGAGTCGTCATATCATGGGGAATAAAGACTTTTGGATCAAGTAGATGATAGACCATAATTTCGGAATTTCGGCAAACGAAAGTTCTAGATGTGTGGATGCACGAACTCCGGATGCCTGAAACTACGAAAAAAAAGTGAAAGTGGTGGGACCCTATGACATCAATGGAAGTGATGTGAACCTTCTTAAGGACACCACGTGTCACTACCATGGTTGGCGACAGTTGTGCTATGGGCCCAGAGGGTAAGGAAATCGTATTTTTTGAAGTCGGGGGTTGGAGAGGGAAGTGAGTATGAGAGCCTCGAGGACCAAAACCCTGAAACCCGAAGTCCTGAAGTCTCAAAATATTTGAAGATGGAAGAACCGTAGTGGATTTTAACCATTGGATGTTGGGTAAATGTGGACCGTTGATCCACCTGATTTACGTGAATTCGGTAAATCAAAACTCTGGGAGATATATGTGTGTGTCTTAAACTCTTCGAAGGTCAAAATCGTGAGTAGCACCTTGTAGTCTAGCATTTGGTCATGACCTTTTCTTACGAGGGTAGGGAGAAAGAGGGAGCTATCACCCAAAAATTACAGAGCCAAATAGATCTCAGAAAATTCCTGGAATCGAAACATTTTCTTATTCGCATTGGTTTATGAATGTTGTAGTTTTATTAAGGGTTTAAGGCCTGACAGACTTGGGTTGAATGCACATTGTGTGTGTAGAGTTCAATGAGTGTCAGGACAACCATGAATCGACATTGAGTATAGAAATGGAAGAGGTGCGGATTGCCTCCAATTCATATAATGAAAGAGAAGGAAGCGATGTCAACTTGGGAGTCGAAGGATTGAAATCCTATGGGCACATAAGAGAATTGGATAAGGAAGGGCATGTGATGAAAATCATTGAAAGATTGCAAGAAGATGTACAAGCTCGCCGAGCCGATAGCTGAAATCTCATGAGGATCAAGGATCGGTAGGGTGAATTCAACTTAAAGATGTTGAAGAGCCTGGAAATAATAGAAATAAATTGGAAAAGGAGAGTGACACAAGAAAAACAAGGAGTTGCAGGACCCCTGAGAGAAAAGGAAGATCGAGGAGTGGTAGAAGACATCGTCGTCGCTCCCCAAACTATTCCGATAAGGAAGCACATAGTAGTTCAACCCATCCCTACCAAAAAACACCAAACATCTAGAGTGGATGAATTGAAAGGGGAGATGAACAAGATTAAGCTTCCCACGTTTGATGGAGAACATAAGAAGGAGGAATATATCAAAACATGGTTGCTTGGCATGAGGAAATATTTCCAACTACAGAATTATTCCTCTCATGTAGAAGGAAAAATTGCGATGTATCAACTAAAAGGAAAAACATCCATGTGGTGGGATCAACTTGTGCAGGTGAAACATGTTAGAGAGAAAAATATCACATGGAATGAATTCAAGAGGTATTTCTATAGGAAATACCTGACTAAAAGATACTATGATAGAAAGATGAAGGAGTTCTTCAAACTCAAACTGGGCAGCATGACCATTGATGAATATGAACGAAGGTTTTTGGAATTACAGAAGTATGTTCCATTCATCAAAGATGAGGCTGTCAAGATTCAGAGGTATTTGAGTGGAATTCCACCTCTCATTGGTCACAAGATTCAGTATGATGATCTTAAGACTATTGAAGAAACAATAAGAAGAGCGAAATGCTTATATGAGAAGCAAAGAGAAAAGCCTACCTTTCGGAAGGCTTGGGATGACCAGAAGAAGTTTAAGAAAGAACAAAGGTAGAAGGGAAACAAACATCCCTTTTTCGGAAATAGTCCTCAAGGACATCCATCGTTTAGAGAGCCGAGAATGGCTGAAGTGGGGGAACAAAGGCCAAGACAGATGCCCATTCAGTGTTGGGGCTATAAAGAGAACCACAAGTACAGAGATTGTCCCCATAAAAATGGTAAAGCAAGAGTTGTCCATAATGTTCAAGAAGATGGAATAGTGGAGGACATGGGAAGTAGAATGCCAAGGATCTATGCAGACCAGGACAACAAGCAAGATGAATTTCAGTCACACATGATTGAAGTGGAAGGTATGACTAACAACCAACCATTTATTATTTTAATTGATTTAGGGGCTAGCCATAGTTATATAGACCCTAGAATGGTGGAAAGTTTTCATTTATCAAGAAGAAAACATGAAAAGTATTGGTTAGTGCAGTTGGCTATAGGAACCAAGAGGAAATTCACTGAGTTGGTTAAGTCTTGTCTGGTGGACATGAAGGGATTGAGCATGAAGGCTGAATTGAATACTCTACCGTTAGGCTCTTATGATTGTCTAATTGGGATGGAATGGTTGGACCAACACCATGCCATCTTGGACTATAGGAATAAGGAATTCACTTTCTTAGATGAAGAATGGAATCAGAGAGACGTACAAGGAATTCCTAGAGCTGTTACTTTTAGAGAAATCTCAGCAATGCAGCTGAAGAATTGCTATAGAAAAGGCTGTCAATTATTTGCAGCCAATGTGGGGGAAATGCCTAAGGATAAGATGTCAAGTATTGAGGATCATGAGGTACTTAAAGAGTTTGAAGATGTATTTCAAGAGGTACCCAGACTACCTCTGAAGAGAGATATCGATTTCTCTATAAATTTGATGCCTGGAGCAGCTCCAGTGTTGAAAGCTCCTTATAGAATGAGTACGCCAGAGCTGAAAGAGTTGCAATTGCAGCTTGAAGAGCTTGTAAAGAAGGGGTACATTCACCCAAGAGTGTCACATTGGGGTTCCTCGGTCTTGTTCGTGAAGAAGAAGGACAGGATGTTGAGGTCGTGCATTGATTTCAGACAGTTGAACAAAGTAACTGTCAAGAACAAGTATCCTCTGTCGAGGATTGACAATCTTTTCGATCAGTTGAAAGGTGCAGAAATATTTTTGAAGATAGATCTCAGATCGGGATATCACCAGGTAAGAATAAAGGATGAAGACATAAACAAGACCACTTTTAGAACAAGGTATGGTCATTACGAGTTCACAGTGGTACCGTTTGGGCTGTCGAATGCACCTACTATTTTTATGTGCTTGATGAATGGTGTATTCAGAGACTATATAGACAAGTTTGTCATAGTCTTCCTGGATGACATTTTGGTGTATTCCAAGTCAGAGGAAGAGCATGAACAACACCTGAGGATGCTGCTTCAAGTATTGAGAGAACACCAGCTATATGCCAAGTTGAGCAAATGCTCGTTTTATCAAAGGCAAATGCATTGCTTAGGGCACATTATTTCAGAAGAATGGATCACCGTGGATCCTGAGAAGGTTGAGGCCATTAGAGAATGGTCAGTGCCAAGGAATGTGGTGGAAGTTATATCCTTTATGGGTCTAATAGGCTATTACCGAAGGTTTATCACAGGGTTCTCAAATATAGCTCACCCTATCACTTCCTTGCAAAGGAAGGAGGAAAAGTTTCAGTGCACTAAAGAGTCTGAGAAAAGTTTCTAGCGATTGAAGCAGATGTTAACCAGTGCTCCAATCCTGAGGATTGCAGATCCAAATGCAGATTTCATAGTATGCATTGATGCATGCAAAGAAAGACTGGGATGGGTCCTTAGTCAGAATGGATTTGTAATCTGTTATGAGTCTAGGAAATTAAAAGAGCACAAGAAGAACTATGCAACCCATGACTTGGAGTTGGAAGCCATAGTTCATGCTCTAAAGAAATGGAGGCATTACCTCATGGGAAGGAGGTTTGAACTCAGAACAGACCATAATGGTATGAAATATTTGTTTGATCAACCAACCTTAAATGCTAGACAATGTAGGTGGCTGGAATTTCTCTGTGAATACGAATTTGAGATCAAGCATATCAAAGGAAAAGAGAATAAAGTGGTTGATACACTCAGTAGGAGGGTGCATGAATTACATGCTACAACCATTAGCATGTATTAGACTGATATTAAAAATAGAATTCTGGAGGCTGCAAATGTAGATCTTTAGTACAAAGAATTGGTAGCCAAGCTACAACAGGGTAAGATGCCACAGAAGATGGAAATTTATAAATTGTAAACAAATGGAATACTATTGTACAAGAATAGAATTTTTGTACCCAATGTCCAGTTCTTGAAACAAATGATTTTGCAGGAGATGCATAATGTGCCTTATGCAGGGCACCCTGGATATCAAAAAATAGTAGCAGCGGTCAAGAGCCATTACTTTTGGCTGGGTATGAAGAGAGAGATCGCTAAATACATCGCCAGATGTATGGAGTGCCAGAAAGTTAAAGCTAAGCATAGGCACCTAGCAGGGTTGCTGCAACCTTTACCCATTCCTGAGTGGAAGTGGGAAGTAGTAACGATGGATTTTATTATGGGATTGCCCAGAACAGCCAAGATGCATGATTCAATCATGGTGGTGGTGGACAAGATTACAAAATATGCCCATTTTATTCCACTAAAAACTACTCACAAGGCAACAGATGTTGTTGATATTTTTGTAAAGGAAGTGGCACAATTGCACGTAATTCCTAAAAATATTGTGTTCGACAGAGACTCGAAATTCACCTCGAATTTTTGGAAAGGATTGTTCAAAGGATTCAGAATGAATCTGAGCTTTAGTACAACTTATCATCCCAAGTCTGATGGACAGACAGAGAGGGTGAATAGAGTAATAGAAGACATACTGAGAATATATGTGATGGACAAACCATCAAGATGGGAAGACTACCTGCACTTGGTAGAATTCGCCTATAACAATGGGTATCATGCATCGTTAAAGATGAGCCCATTTGAAGCACTTTATGGAAGACAGTACAATACTCCAGTGAGCTGGGATAATCTAGCTGATAGAGCAATAGTTGGGCCATAGTTGCTCAAGGAGATGGAGGACCAAATGATAAAATTTAAGCAGAATTTGAAAGCTTTCCAGGACAGGCAGAAAAGTTATGTTGATAAGAATAGAACCCACAGGGAGTTCAAAGTGGGTGATCATGTTTTCCTGAAAGTGAAAGCTAACAGGAGTTCCCTGAATCTAGGAAGTTGCGCCAAGTTGGTAGCCATATTTTGTGGGCCATTTGAAATCCTGGAAAAGATTGGGACAGTTGTATATATGCTTGCATTACCTACATCTATGACTGTACATAATGTGTTTCACGTTTCATTGCTTAAGAAATATATACCAGATGTTAATCATGTTAACGATTGGAATGTCATTTAGGTGGAACAAGAAGGTGTTTTGCAAGTGCATCCTGTGCGCATATTGGACAGGAAAAACAAATAGCTATGGAATTGAGCTATAGGGCTTGTAAAGGTCCACTGGACCTGGTACGGTCCTGAGGATGGGACATGGGAGCATGAATATGTTATGTGGGCAGAGTACCCGCATCCTTTTGAAAATTTTGAAAAGCTTGCAGATGCAGTGTAAAGTTGCACTGAGGACAGTGTAAAAATAAGGAGAGGGGATTGTAATGTCCCCAAGGCCGAGCCCTGTTGTAAATCATGTATATGAAGTATAAAGCTTTCATTATGAATTGTAATTATGTTTTATAGGCTGGTGAGCCAAGTTTATATAAGTTGTTGGGCTTATGTGTTATTAGGTTGGAGATCCTAAGTGTTAAGGCCGGGAGCCTGCTTTTGTATACGTAATCATGTGGAACATTAATAAAAATATAAACATTGTTGTGTGCAAACCAACCATGATGAATGAGTGATTGTGGACTAAGCTTCCACATATTGAGTAACGGATTAGGGGCTGGAAGGTTGGAAAGAGAGGCTAAGTGTTGAGCCTAGGGGATTATGTCCTTGGGAATAATATTTTAATATTATTCCAAAAGCCATGTGAAATATATGTTTTGTCCTAAGTTCCTAGAGAGGAACACATGCTGATGGAGTGCATCCATCTTCATGGGTGACATGTGTCGACCCAGGCACATGCAATTAAAAACTATAGAAGTCAACCGTGGGGGGGGGGGTTCGGTCATTTTGTCATCCTCCGTTTGGGTTCACGGGGATGCCCGTATGAACCCGTTTTTCCTTTGTGTCTGCATTTTCTTACCCATGCACCGTGAAGGAAACCCTCATGGGAAAATTGTTTTCTCTTGCATTCTTCCATTCTCCACCTGAATCGCTCCTCATTCCATCATCCTTTGCGTCTGATTTTGGAAACCCTCACGCAGCTCGGAGAACCAGAAAGGCGAGACGTCTTTCTGGAGACCAAAATCATCCTCTGTCTGATTTTGTTATTGGTCTACGTCTTCCCTTGAAATACCTATGCACCGTTGAGAGAAATGGTCAGGAGGGGAAAGTTGACTTGTGAGTTCTAGAACCCAGTGTGTCCACCATTGCAGAGCTGAATCTATACCCGATCTATCTGTAGGTTGTTTTTTTCTATTTTCCTGAGTGGGTTTGTGTTGTGGTTATCCTCACCATGTGGGAATTGAGTTGGAAGGGGCTAAAGAACCAAGTTTTAAGGCCCTTAGTTGAAGAGGCAGTTTGTCAGGCCTGTGAGAAGCTATTTCCAGTTGAAGGAGTCTGCTAGGAAGTGGTATTCTTCCAGAGAGAGTCTAGCACCAACTACAGAGCTCTAAGACTTCCTGATGCAGCATGTTGCCAACACCTAGAGAGGGAGGTGAACCACTGATGGAATGTGCTTGTGAAGGTGTATACTCCCGGGCGAAACAGGCATGTCGAGAATGAGATTTCATGAGTAGTGGGCGTAAGAAGGCATCCTGAGAAGAATCCTTCTAGTTATTCTGTGCAATTTTCCCTATAACCTCAGCCTAGAATAGGATTTCTTACCTTGGGTGAAGCTTAGTCCCAGCTTGCAGGTGACCCACTGCTGAGGATGATGAGCAACGTGGTTTAAGGCTAGGAGGTTCATGGAAGGCCTGCACGTAATTGGTGGAGTTACGACGGTTTCAAAGATAAGTATTAGCTTATGCTTAATATTATGTTTTGCATGCCTGTGATGCTTATATGTATCATGTATTATGTTGTGCATATGAATTATTGTTAATGCCAGGGATTATTTATGTTAGGAGTAATCTTGTGCTTACTCTGAGTTAAATGTGTTTAATTTGGTTTAAATGCATGTTATTAATTAAGTATGAGAATGATGTTGTTTCACACAGTAAAATTTGCCCAGCTAGTGGGATGACGACCAGGGGACGTTAGACATGGCTTGGATGAAATCTTCCTAGAAAATTTCCTTTTCTTGTAGATACTAGCCCAATAGGACATCTTGTATTTTTCTCCAATCTTGTATTGCATGTTTTTGTAATGTCTTTGAGTTATTGACTGTTGTATTAGGGTTCTTATGCATATGTTTAATAATATTGATGATGATTTGTGATTAACATTGCTCTGATCCCGATGACTAATGATCCCATGGAGGGTGTATCTTTTAATGTGCAAGACCATGCCCGATGGATAGGTACCATTTGGACTAGTACACATGGGGAGATGACAAGTTTGGACCTCCATGGGGTTGAAGAGCCCACCAGATGGATGCTGAGACCCCATCAGGGGGTAGAGACAAGATGGAGATGGATTAGGGATTTTTCACCGAAGAGTAGGAGGATGTTCCATCAGAGGCACTCCGACAGGACTAGACCTGGGGAGAATGACCCCTTTTCAGAGGAACACTAGCCTTGGAAGGCTTGGGACGTCTCCATCTTCACCATGAAATCATCCAGCTTCATGGATGCTTTTGGAGGCAGACTAGGCAGTAGTGGCACATGTGGCATGTTGGAGAGGCCCCTGGGGGGCTAAAATTTTGCTCCTTGGTGTCTCATTTTCCCTAGAAAGGGCTAGCGCCTCCCCTGAAGGGGCTTTCACTCTCATTTTTACTTGATTATGGAGTTTTACTTAGCATTTAATGTAAAAAGAATATGATTTTGACATTATGGCCTTGTCGACCTTTTTATGACCTAAAAAGTAAAATTAGGTCATTGATACACTATATATTGAGGGTTTTGACTCTCATTTTGATCATCAATTATCACTCACACATAGTGAGGTCTGATTTTAGCACCCTATTGGGGTTTTTTGGTTGGACTAGTGATGCACACGTGTTGAAGGGAGATATTTTTTGGCATTTATGGTGCTTCTCTCGAAGCAAGGTGTTACAACTAGGGTTTGCATGGTTATTTCTTCATGAATTGTAAGTGTTTTTTCTGCAAAACTTCTTATTGAATGGTTGTAGTTTAAATTTCTTGCATATTGCATATAAATTTGCTGAATCAAAACCCTAGGGGAAAAACACACTAGTAGGTTGTGGTCTCATGTCCCCTAATAGAGAATATTTAAGCCATTGAAGGGGAAAGAGAAAGACTAGCCATAGCTACAGTCCTTTTTCCTTCTTCCTTTATGCTAGTCGTACCTTTAGAAATCCAAGAGAGGGAGACGTCCTAGGCCTATGTTATCTACACCTAGGGCCATTTTTCCTTAGGGTTTGAAGAAAGATCCTTGCTACAACAACACTCTCTCTCTTTAAGATCTCTCATCTTGTTTTTGTGCTTCATCTGAGCTAGCCATTTGCCAGGAAGGAGGAGAGAGAACGAGGCCTTGCTTTTGCAACACTGGAGTGAGCCTCTCTCCCCTAGGGTTCCGTCTTTGAGGCCCTACTTTAGTAATACCTTGAAAACTTTCCCTCTAGTCCTTTGGAATATCTTCCCCTTCAACTTGTGCGTCCTTCACTTCTTGACTCCATTTAACCCTAAGGCACTGATCTCTAGCCTCCAGTGTTGAAGTGAAATCAAATCCAAACACTCTCAAACTTCTTTCAAACTGAAACCCTAACTACACTAAACATAACCTACTAACCCTAGAATGCTGACGTCACCCTTGGTTATTTTCATCTTGATGCAACAACGTTTCACTTTATAAGCAATTGAATGGTAGTTGAGGGAATTTATTATATTGAGCATTTATTTGTTACATTGGATGTTGTATCATTCAAGTATTTATTGACGAAGTTACATTACTGCCATTGCTATTTTTGTAAACATTGACTTCGTCAACATTTACCTTTAAATTGCTTAATTGAATGTCAGTTAGTCTTTATTGTATATGAAGTACTAATCAAAGATTGCATGTATCAGTTTCCTTGTTGTATTGTCTCAAGAAGGTGTTTTTATTTTCTTTGGTTATACTTTATTATTGGCTGCTTAGCCAGCACTTTCTGTTTGGGGGGTGACTTGTGAAGGGGGAAAACCTTATCTTGGTCTTATTAGCCTTTTGACTCTTCAAAGCCATAGATCACCGTGGATGTCTCCCCTGGTCCTAACCTCCCTAAAGAGAAAGAAACTTTCCATCATGGTGACATTGGGTGGGATAGGTTCCTGTTACGCAAGTTTGGCCTTCAATCTTATAGCCCTTTTCCTAGCTACAAACTGTCTGATAACAGGTCTCTTTATCAAAACCTTGAGGTTTCTCTATATGTTCTTCTTCCTCAATTTCTCTATTGATAATAACAATCTTTCCAATCCATCGATATTGAAAGATATATAATGGGTTAGATAGAGGTATATCTGGTTTACTGGAACAAACTATCATCATAGTCTTATCCCTCCTTTTGGGAGAACCCTCTATCCCTAAATCTCGCCTTGTATCTATAAAAGCATCCATTTATAAGTATTCACAGATTCTTCAATGGATCATATCATTGGGGATGATCCCCCTCTTGATATTGACTTCATGCCTTAATGAGAAATATCTAGAACTTCCTTGTTTTTATTCAGAGACTACATGTTTCCTGAATTCTACAATCAATTCCCTCTATCTGAGAGAGACCATGCCTCTTTTTGTTGCATCTCTCTTTTCTTTCTACAACGTGTCACAATCTTGTTCTATTTTCATTTTGATTACTGACTTCATCTGAGTCTGATTCCCTATGAGTCTGACTCCTTATGATTATTTTAAGTTTCTTTCTATATGTTATGATTGTTTCCCATCTAGTAGTTGTTGCAAGCATTGTGTGATCCTTATAAACTTATTCTATGACAACTTCCACAAATATTATTCATCAAAGGTTTATCAACATATTTCAAAAGGGTACCTAGAAAGATATCTTCATGATAGCCTTCATGAGATGACCTACCTAAGACAACAAGAAAAACAATGTTTCTAATACAACAATTTTCATAGTTTCTTGGTATTATTACTAAGATGATATTGTGTGAGAACAAGAACAAGAAATATCTCCTACAGGAGTTGTCAGCTCATATTTGCAAATAAGTACACTAAGAAGTATAATCTAGTAAGTAATACTCACTTAAGTGACAATAATAAAGATGTCAAACTTGATATCAAAACTTGGAGTCGTGTTGTTTTTCTACTTGGATTTCTTTTCTTCTAAGACAAGCATCCTGTTGACCACAAAGTATTGCTAATGCCCATTATTATAATCTAACAATATAAATAATACTAGTAGGTGGGATCCCCTTGTTTATTGGAAGATAATATCTGGCTCTTATTTGATGTTGGTGCCACTGTTTGACACCGCTTACATGGTTGATGAGATCTTGTTTCTATTGGTGATGGATTGGGCTTATTATGTGCTGGTTCTAATTGAGACAATTAAATGGTGGATAAGGCATGTTATATGTTGTTTCTCCTGCTCTAGGATCTAATTTGATTATTATCATGGCCTGAGTATCCATTGTTATCATTGATGTATGTTCATGGATTCCTTACCGTGACATTTGCACAATAAAAATGTTAGTGACAACACCTAAGAGAAATTAAAAGAAATAAAAGCAGCCTAAGCTAAATGCAAAAGGAAGGGATTGAATTATGCTCTTATGCTACATGCATTGGAATTTAAATAGCTGATTGTTAATCCCAACAATAAGGTGATATCTATGTGATTTGTTGAGATATATAGTTGATATGCATTATGGTTAAGTTGGCAATGGCAAGATATGATGTGGGTGGTGCATTTGACAAGTGATATATGCTAATTCCAATGCACGGTTTAAATGAATGGTTAATGGATTAATGGCTGGTGTGTAATGAGGAATTAATTAACTGGGGGTGGAGGCGACATGCATTTACTGCACTTCACCCTTACTCTTTCCGTTGGCCTCCACCCTAGTCAGCCTATTGTTCAATTGTGTCGTTGTGGTTAGGCTTTGACTTTCAAACATAAGGAGATCTACTCTTCTAACTTGTGTTTCAAGGTGCTTTTGGTTACAGGTATGCCTTTTTTTGCCATCCATGAGTCTGCTATGGTTATGAAATAGATAATGGCTTGGATGTATGGGTTTGTGCTTTCCTTAAGTATGGAAACTATGTAAAATTGTGATTTTTTTTGGAATGAATCGTTGGTAGTTTTCTCTGTGATAATTTCTGAAGTTACAGTGTATTGGGTTTTTTTCAGTGTTAGCAACCATAAAGGCTTTTTGTCATCCTTGTCGATTTAGTGGAGAGTTTCATTTGGTATAGACTGGATGACTTCCTTCACGTATTGTATCACCATACCCAATGTTGTCTTTTATGGGGTGTAATGGGTTTGAAACACCATGTGTCACTGCGCATTATTCACTCGGGTTTTGGGTTATTTCATGCTACCAATGGTCGCGCAATGGGTCATATTTCTTCTTCTCAGCTTTGTTCCACCTCAGCGTTGTTGGTTGGTTGACTAAGAGAGCCAAGAGGGTTATACCTGATGTGTTCTAAGTATCGTCACACAGAAAAATTGAGCCTTTCTCCTTTATTCATAGCCTCCTATATCACAGGGATTGTCACCCTCTTTGCAAAGACATATTTGGTATAGCATGTGCATGCACCATTGGTTCCAGAAGTTGTCACATGATGTCAGTATTTGAATCCATGTATTCCTGTGTTGGTATATATGGCCAAACCTTGATTACTCAAAGCTCAATTTTGATAAAGGAAACCCATTATGTGATGTCAGATACACAGTCGATGTTTATGAGTTGGTGATGCATTGTCAATAATCTTCTATTATCAACTCACCTCTGTTGATTATCATGATAGTGGTTTTCCATGTAGTCACTACAATTGGTTATTATGACAGTCCAATTGATAAGCTCAACATTGAAATTGGATGATTGAAGATTGAGGTTGATACACAGTCACTGTATTTTACATTAAGGTTATTGAAATGTTAACTAAGAATTTGATAAATGCACAATGATGCATCGCGTGGGAGAAGTGGGTATGTGTGGCATTCCTACAGCATGAGTTAATGATTACTGTGACTATGTTTTCTTAATTTCTAAATGGATTATTCCAATCATGATGATTATGGCATTTTTATCCAGTGTATATGTTATGACTATTTGATAGCGCCATCAGAGAGGGTCACGGGATTTTAAATATGGTTTTGTGCATTTTGATCGATCTGTGTTGTAAAATCGGGCCTAATGTTGCTACCTTGTTGTATTGGATGGATAGCCCAACATTTTTAATGTTTATATTCAAAGAAAATTAGACATTTACAGTCACATAAATACACTTGCGTCTTGTCAAATGGTTTTGTGTATTCCACAACATAGCATGAGTTGAAGTGGTGATTGTTGTCTTTGTGTTTAAATGTCAAGTCAAGATCTTTGCAATTTAAATATGGATTATTGTCTTGACTGTCCACTATGTATGTTAAATGAATATCATGATCTTTAACAGTGGCAAGCATGGGTGTTGTGACTGTATAACCACATTGCAATTTAATTATTAAATGAATTAAAAGACATAATTGAGCATGACCTTTGAGTTGTATTTGATGATTGAAATAATTCGTGGGCAGTGATTGATTTTGATGTTGAACATAGTACTTATTGTTTATTCATTTGAGAAGCATTTAAAAATATTAAATGGATAAGTGAGATGAAAATGTCTCCCCTACGGTTGTTGTGGAATTCATATAGTCTTGTTTTGAAGACACTGCATGAAATATTTGATTACAAACAGGGAGCAAGTTAATGCACATGATTTCTTGAAATGTACACAGTAATTGTTTTGGGGTCTCAGTGGTCATTTGGTTGGTGTGTTTCCTTTTACAGAATGGTTTTATGGATCACTTAATTAATTTTATGAACAATAATCGCTCTCTTTTCGTACCATTAATTCTCTTTCCGCTAATTGCAACCCCCTCACCTTCCCACATTCATTTTTCACTCCTTGTTCTAAAATTTAATTACAGTCAAGAATAATTTTGTATTGAAGCAGTTTAGAGTCGCATTTTCTTGGTTGGATTAAATTGATATTTTCTTTGGTTTTCATTACAGTTGATTGTTTTTTATCTTTGAGTAGTAACTGTGTTTTGATTCCCCTCTTTTTATCATTTTTTCGCTAAATACAAGCCCCTCACATATTCCAGGACCTTTTGTTCACCCCCTACTCATTGACAACAGTTAGACAATTTATACGGATTGGATTGCATGAGTCTGATATGTTGCTGAGACAAAATCTATTTCATATTTTTAAATAGTTTTCATGTATGGTTGTTAAAAATACTATTTTCTAATCAATCACGCATCCAAGAATGAGTTTTTTCAGTTGAGGTAGCCATGGCAGAGGCAACCGAGGGAGAGGTAATTGGAACAGAGGCCCAAGAAGGCCAAGGTTATCCATACACTTTGATGTTGACTCACAAGAGATAGGATAGTTGTTTTAGGCCGGATGTTTCCATTGGATTGGGCAAGGAATGGTCCAACCTAGTCTTGAAAAGCCTTATTTTCAATCTCTACAAGACCCTGGTATTCCCGTGGCCCCTCATGTCTCATTGCAACCCGAGATTCCCAAAAACAATGGATGGAAAGAAATTTTCCACCCATCAATCTCCCAACATCGTGGCTGGCCCAATTTTTCCTTACTTGATCCCCCTCATATTAAATAGATTGCCAAATTTTCACTTGTTCACTCGCCAGTTCAGTCCTCTCATTCTAGAAAAAGGTTGAAAACCGAGGCCCACCATGCCCTTGACAAAGGAAAAGCCACTACTGCCCCTTCCACACCCTCCAATGGCTCTGATAAATCTGTGTCTTCTCATATGCATTTGAGGGATGATTGTTCTCACATGATCAATGAGATTAGGCCTAAAGGCTCATCACAGCCAAAGGCAAATTCAAAAAAATCAAACAACGACAACAACAATCAAGGAAAGATTGCATCTCAGAGTGGGAAATATAGTTTTTAAGTTTTTATGTTATTTATTGTTGATGATAGTTGACTTCAGAAGTTTTGGACAACATGTTTTGTTTGGATATATGAGTAATATATTTTTGAAAATAATTTCAAATATCAATGAGATAAATTGTCAAATGTTACTATGAAAATGGGAGTCACAAGAAGGGGTGTTTTTCTTAACTAGCTAGTTATGTTTTGATTGTTAAGAGCTAAAGGGAGTAACAAGGTGTCCCACCTACTAGTTATTATTTATTTATAACCCTTATTATGATTATTACTTTTCCCCCTAACTAAAAAGTTGGTTGAGTCTTTAGTTAACTTAACTAATGAGGTGGTTCAACTATCTCAACCAATTATGGTTTTCTTAAAGGAAAAAGGAAAGGGAGGAACAAGAGGAGGATAGAAGGAGAAGCATACTAAGGTTTGATCTTTGAGTTTATGTTGAGATAGTTCAATTTTCATTCATTCCTTAATTTATCACAAGACTAATTCTATTTTATGATAGCAACATCTTATTGTAGGCAACAACATTCATGGCTAAATTACATCATTCCGACACTTGTTTTTGAGAGGTGTTGATCTATCTTTGATAGTCTGTGTAGACTTGTCTATTTGTGAATTAGTTTTCATGATTGACAAAGGCTATTGTGCAGAGTCGAGTGGGTAGTAATCTGTGGAAATATTATCCAACTTTTATAGTTCAGTTATTTTTTTTTATGTCATAGGTCCTTTTGTATGTTCCATCGGGGATGTCTAAGTTTGACTTTGTCTGAAATTTCTGTGTGAGATTTTGTACAGAAAATGACTCTTTGGTGAGTTGGAATGAAATAGAGGATTTCTTTATGTCTCATCTGTCTTGATTATCATCTCGGTGTCTTAATTATTTCTTTAATTTTTTTTCATCAACTATTATATTCAAAAAATCATATTAAAATGAATTTTCCAACAAGATTTTATTTGTGAAAAAGACTAGCCTAAGCAATTGTAATTGATACTTGTGAGTTAGGATTTTATTTTTGATGGCTATAAACCTAGGGTGACATTCCCGTATATTTGTATTTAGCCAAGAAGAATGTGAAAATGATTCAGTAAGATTATTTCATTTATTTTCTTGAACATTTATTTGGAGACCATACTGGGGATATCTTCGATATCTCTTTGGTTAATTTTTATACTCGATTTTCATCGATACATCTATTTTTCTGATATTGATTCTTTGACTGTTTTATTTCTTAATGATTGTTCCTGTTGCAAGGTATCCCCATATTGAGCCCGGTCTCCAAGAGAAAAACAACATTGCTTTGAACCTATTTAACACCATTTTGGACACTACCAATACCCGTGCTGAGCTTAACCATTCTTGGGTAGCAATTGAGCAAGATATTAGTGCACAAGAACGTTGGGAAGATAGACGTAGAAAGCCTAGAAATCAACATTATCTTTCTTGTTTCTTCAGTCTTGTCCTTTCTTTCATGTCCTTAGTCTGTCATGCTTCTAGAAGAAGAAGAGGCTTATCACTGGAAATAAATCCTCTTGCTAAAATAGGAAGAAGGAACATTGTGTTATCTGCCCAACAAAGTGCTCTAAGGAGAAATTTGTTTGATTCATCCATTTCATCTTGCTTTCCCTCATCTATCATCCACAAGATGACATCTAGTGGTGGATCTAGTGGTACAGGAGGTGCTTCATTCTCTCAAGCCTCATCTTCATCAGTGATTGGTAGCTTATATAGCCACCATATCCCTATTCAATCTACCACAAATCCTACCAAAGTCATTAAAAAGTATGATATTTTTTGTCTTGAGGAAGATGCCACAACCACACCATGGCATGTGTCCTCTCCTATTAACCTAGCACCTGCTACTCATACACTTCCTAAATTTAAATAACATCTTCCTAGGTTTTCAGGAAATAACACTGCCACTACAAATGAACACCTGGTGGAATTCTCTAATGCTTATCATAACATAGGGGCCATTGATAATGATACTTGTATGTGCTTATTCGTCAATTCCTTAGAAGGAAAGGCTGCGACCAACTTCTTTGACCTTCCTCCTAATATTTTGTCTACTTGGGAGGAATTGATCTATTGGTTCAGATCCACTTATGGGAAATTTAAAATCGCAACCAAGAAGTTAAGGGAATACAATAACATCACCGATAAGGATGGTGAGACCATCAAGTCTTTTAACTTGCATTTGACCAAGTTATACAATCAAATCCCTAAACTCATCCACCCTCAAAACCAAGCCTCTTTCATGCATTACTACAATGCATTTCCTTCCCCCTACCATCATAGGCTTGAGAAAAAATCCATTGATAATCTCAGTTCTGCTATGCATACTTGGTCAGAGTATGAAGAACAACTTGAAAGAACAGGTCTTCCCCAGGGAGAATCAGTTAGATAGACATGCATGTCCTCCCTCTTACAACTAGTCCAAGATATGAACAATCCTATGATAGCGGTCAAGCAAAGGAGGACTGCCTCACCTCTCACCCTTGGAGCTTCATCCTCTTCCGCGCCCCCCTTTATAAATCCAATTGAAAACAATTTTTTAGCCTAAATCCATCTTGCCTCGAACCTAGTGTACCTTCTGCGAGCAACACCACGAGGAATCCACATGTGAGGTAAGGAATAGTTCTAGAGATAATATCATTGGTAAAATACTAGAAACCACTATCATTGTCATAGATTTTGCAGAGCCAGAAGATGTCATGATCATCAATATTAGGAACAAAGCCTATGCTCCCAAGGGAAAATTTGTTCCTCCCCGCAATTCTTCTAGCCCGAGCTCATCCTCACCCGCTGCTATTGTTTAGGTTCCTAAGGTTCCTGAAATTCAAGGAACAACCTCTCCTCTCCCCTCTTCCAAATATAATATCTTGAACTAGTTGGCCAAAATAAAAGAAGATGCAACCCTTTTGGACATGGTTGTCATCCATGAACAACATCTGAAACAATTCATGGAAGGAAAAACTTTCGTCGTATCCAATATTTTTGAAGAGGTAAACGAAGATTCATCTGTAAATAAAGTAGGTGTACATAACTTTAGATACCCTGTAAAAAATCCCCCTTTTTATATTTATGTAAATATTATGGATAAGATCGCCCATTGTTGCCTCATTGATGGATGTTCGGGCCGAAGTGTGATGTCAAAGACTATTATGGAAGATATAGGCTTGTCTTGTACAAATGAAAATGCTAGAAGCATGCTCTCCTATAATAGCCTACAAAAAATGACCATAGGCAATATTAAGAATGTGACCTTAGTTTTATGCGCTGATCCTGAAGTAAGGACAACCCTCAACATTCAGGTAATTTATATGCCTATAAGTAATTATTCAATTATCTTGGGAAGAGATTGGAAAGCCTTAATAGGTGGATACCTCTCAGTTGATGGGATGCATTTATCTGTGCCTCAGAATGGTAAGAACATTATAGTCCTTAGAGAGGGAAGGATTTCACCCTACATAGAGAGTGTTCCACAATCTAGTGTTAACTGTATCAAAGAGGACCTAGAAGTGTACTCCATATTTGCTAAGGAGGATAATATTCCTTTGGAACAAATCAACCTAGATGATGATATGTGGCACATGCACTTTGATGGTTCACTCTCTAATGAAGGTAATGGGGCTATCACTATCTTGGTTTCCCCTGTAGGGAAAATTCTTAACTTGTCTTACAGGTTGGAGTTTGCTTACACAAATAATGTCATTGAATTCAAAGCTTTATTATTAAGCATTGAAAGCACCCTTAATCTTGGTTGTGGTCACCTTTTAGTTTTTGGAGATTCTAAGATTGTTGTGAACTTGATATGTAAGGTATGCTCTCTTAGCAACAAGCTAACAGAATGATACACCCAAACTTTTTGGGCACTTATCTCAAACCTTTTATATTTCAACATCACTCATGTTAGGAGGGATTTCAATTCAATGGTTGATCGATTAGCTGTCTTTGCAACTTCTCCTAATCAAAAAAAAATTCCTCACAGGCATGATTGTTGTTTTCAATCCCTATATCATTCACATATCCCAGACAATGTAGGATCTTGGTAGGTCTTCCCTAAAGATGAGATAATTTGTGCTTTCATTCAAAATGAACCTCTTAAGCCCAAGGAAATGACATCCATAGAAGACGACAAGATTTCTAAGGGCTTGACTCTGTTTGAGAGTTCATTTTCATTGAGTGATGCAGGAAATAAAGAGAAAATGAGAGAAGGGGAGTCAAGAAAGAAGGTGGGTGAAACCATATTCTTAAACATTGGGGAACTTGAATATTCAAAGATTTTTAAAATAAGTGTCCAATGTTCTGATAAAGAAGAAATGAGGTTTTCCAAGCTACTTGGTGGATTTCAAAATGTTTTTGATTGGTATTATGAGGATATTCGTGGTTTTGATCATGGTATTATTCAACATGCTATGAAACCAGCTAGAAAAAAAAGGTACCTATTAACTCTACATTTAAAGAAACCATTCAAAGGGAGTTGGAAAATTTATTAAAGGCTGGGATTATTTTCTAGTCTACTCTGAATGGTTTCCAATTGGGTACCTGTTTCGAAGAACGCTGCTCATATTAGAACCTGCATTAATTTTCACACTCTCAGTAATGATATTATGAGAAATCCTTTTCCTCCTCTTAATATGGAAATGATTATGCAGCAGGTTGTAAGGTCACAGACGAGGCCCTTACTTGATTTTTTTTGGGGTTACAGGAAAATCAAGGTAAAAGGGGCATATGTTCACAAAACCAATTTTATCACTAATTGGGGTACTATGTCTTATAAATTCCTTCCTTCTGTCTTACTTGATGCAAGTACCACTTTTAAAAGACATTGATCTAAAAATGAAGAAGACTTGATAAACTTGATTAAATTAATTGCAAGTGAAATGTTATGTGTTTAAAGCAACAGGATCAATTTGCAACACATAATAAAGGATTACTTATGTAGAAATAAACATAGACAACAACATAAATCATTGAACATCAGACATAAACACAACAACTTGATAAAGGAGTTCACCCCACTCTGGGCTACATCTCCTGGTCCAGCCTCCAAATGGATCTTTTATATTAAATTTCTCAAAGTGCTTAAAAACATGTCTTACAGTGCTCAAATCAACAAATTGACTGCTTCAATGGCTCCGCAGCATCCCAAAACCCCTGTCTGGGCTCTTTCGGCACATGAAACGGTCGAAAAATGAAGAAGATAGCCTCCTTGAAGTTCTCCCCTTCAACCATGTTGTATCTGGTTCTACAATTTGCACCCTTGTGCTTCAAACCTAGCACACACACTCTTTAAAGGAGTAAAAACCAAGATCCATACGCAACTGCGCACCGGTCCAAACCATAGAACGGTTAGGGCGCCTCCAGCCCCTAACCACCTCGGCACTGGGCCACATGGCCATAAGACCAAAGGCTGGGCGCAAAAAGGAGTTTAACCGTTCCAACCGTACAAACTTCCGTTTGAAAAATCCGCGCCAATGTAAATACGCGGGTTGTGGTTTCAAACCCCACACAAAACACAATAAACATATTATAAATACATTGCAATGCAATGTATTGCAAATACAATGTAATATAAATGAATGCACGCCATATATTCAGGCTTTAATGTATATGCTACGGTCATATATATATGTTTCATATAGCCACGGGTCGGGGCCAAGCCCCGGCCCGACCCCCCTTTCCAACATAACACAAATGTAAAGTTAAATACAATATTTCTCGCCTTTCAAACAAGGAACAAGTGCGGGTATGGCGGCTAGCGGAGTGTTTCAAAGGCTGTGGCAATGGAGGAGGTCCGGGGGTCGAACCCCGCGGACTCCCCATATAAATTTTACATATATGCAACCATACAAACCAATTACACAGTGACACGTGGTGCCAATGGATTGGGCCACGTGTCCGAACCTTATTCGCTGCAAATGACACATGTCAACACTCCATTGGGCAACCACCATCCAATACAAACACGCCACATCATCAAACTACCATGTCACCATGATGGTACGGCCCTCCACGTGCCTGTATGGACTGTACGGACAGGTACAGTCAGCATCCCAAATTTTTCCCTGTTTGACTTGGCGGTCAAATCGCGATATCTCCTCCATACGGACTCCATTTGCAAAAGTAAATATACCGCCGAAATCAAGAAAACGAGACAGACGCAATGGTACTATTTTCATCTCAATCCGAGCACTTTGAAAATTGAGCAAAATTTGATCCCCTGATCAGACATATCCACATGAATCTTGATGAATTGATCAACAACCAAATCTACCTTGATGATATAATCATGTGCATTAAAAGGCTAATAATTACCTTGGAGTTCCAAGTGTCATTTCTGGGTCCTTTCAAAATTGCTTTTGTCCTAGACACTATCTCTTACGTTCTAAAGGATTTACAGGGGCAATTTTTTTCCTACAACACTAACGATTCTCACTTGAAATATTGCAAGGGACCAATGTGAAAAGTTCTAAAGTTGTTTCGATTTTATGTATACTAGTAGCCTAGCTCTGCTTCCCTTTTTGTGCTATTTTCTTTTCTGCCTTACAATTGTTTGACTTCTACTATCTGGTTTAAGTTTTCCTATTGCTTTTATATTTCTTTAATTTTATTATTGTTGTTTTAATTTTTGCAAATTTTCTTCTATCATGATTTTGATTCCTACCATCTTCTAGTTAATTTGGTCAAAACAGGATGATTGGATCAGTTATGCCACAATGACACTCCTGCAAAGCATTGCTAGTCAATAAAAATCAAGATTACACAGTTGTTACGATGTTCTCCCTGAAAGCACACTAGAATTTGTTATCTATTTCCACTATTGTTTTATAAAGAATTGGTTATCTCCCTTTAATTCTTTCCATTTCTTCATTCATTAATATTTTAAAGAGAAAATATGAAAATTTTCTCCTTGAAGTAAAGAACATATTCTGGTTGAACAATTATGCATACAGTGGTAAAACCCCTCACACTTAACACTTTTCATGAGTTATTACCAAATTCCCGGTCATTTTTCCATTAAATCCACTCACTTCCCCCTGTTTCATAATCTTCCTGGCATATCTTCTTGACCTATTGTTCTTGGTCTACGAAGCCATGAGTTTTGAGTTCTAAATCTGTTGAAAACAATTTTCCCTATGGATTCGCCAGTTTTTTGATGGTTAAAATCGTCAATAAGGTTTTGCCCGCAAAGTATTGCTAAAGCCCATTATTATAAGTTAACAATATAAATAAGACTAGTAGGTTGGATCCCCTTGTAGATTAGGAGATAATGTCTGGCTCTTATTTGATGGTGTTGCCATTGTTTGACACCGCTTGCATGGTTGATGAGATCTTGTTTCTATTGAATATGGATTGGGCTTATTATGTGTTGGTTCTAATTGAGATAATTAAATGGTGGATAAGGCATGCTATATGTTGTTTCTCCTGCTCTAGGCTCTAAGTTCATGATTATGATGGCCTGGGTATCCATTCTTATCATCGTTGTATGTTCATGGATTCCTTACTGTGACACCTGCACAATAAACATGTTAGCAACAACACCTAAGAGAAATTGAAAGAAATAAATGCAACCTAAGCTAAATGGAAAAGGAAGGGATTGAATTATGCTCTTATGCTACATGCATTGAAATTTAAATGGCCGATTGTTAATCCTAGCAATAAGGTGATAATTATGCGATTTGTTTAGTTATATAGTTGATATGCATTATGGTTAAGTTGGCAATGGAAATATATGATGTGGGTGGTGTGTTTGGTAAGTGATAGATGATAATTCCAATGCAAGGTTTAAATGAATGTTAATGGATTAATGGTTGGCATGTACTGAGGAATTAATTGACTGGGGGTGGAGGCAACATGAATTTACTGCACGTCACCTTTACTCTTTCCTCTGGCCACCACCCTATTTAGGCTATTGTTCAACTGTGTCATTTTGGTTAGGCTCCCAATTTCAAGCAGAAGGAGAACCGCTCAACCAACTCGCAGTTTAAGGTGCTTTTGGTTACAAGTATGTATTTTTTTTTCATCCATGAGTCTGCTCTAGTTATGAAATAGATATTGGCTTAGATGTATGGGTTTGTGCTTTCCTTAAGTATGAAAACTTTGTAAAATTGTGATTTTGTTGGAATAAATTGCTGGTGGTTTTCTCTGTGATCATGTTTGATGTTACAGTGTATTGGGTCATTCTGAGTGTTAGCAGCCATAAAGGCTCTCTATCATCCTTGTCGATTTAGTGGAGGGATTCATTTGGTCTAGACTGGATGACTGCCTTCATACATTGTATCACCATACCCAATTTGGTCTTTTATGGGTTTTAATGGGTTTGAAATGCCCTGTGTCATTGCACATTATTCACTTGGGTATTGAGTTATTTCATCCTACCAATGGTCACGCAGTGGGTCATATATCTTCTTCTCGGCTTCGTCTTACCTCAACGTTGTTAGTTGGTTGACTGGGAGAGCCACGAGGGTTATACCTGGCATGGTATAAGTATCGTCACAAGGCAAAATGGAGCCTTGCTCCTCTTTTCATAGCCTCCTCTATCATGGGGATTGCCACACTATCTGCAAAGACATTTGTGGTATAGCTTGTGCGTGCACCATTGGTCTGGGAGGTTCTCACCTAATGTGGGGAGTCAACTCCATGTCTCCCTGTGTTGGTATATAGGGCCAAAACTAGGTTAATCAAAGAACAGTTTTAATAAAGGAAACCCATTATGTCATGTTAGATACACGATCAATGGTTATGAGTTGGTGATGCATTGTCGATAATCTTGTATTATCGTCTCACCTCTGTTGATTATCCTGACAATGGTTTTTGTTGTAGTCACTACAATTGGTTATTATGACAGTCCAATGGATAAGCTCAACATTGAAATTGGTTGATTGAAGGTTGGGTTTGATACAAAGTCATTGTATTTTACATTAGGGTTATTGAAATGTTAACTAAGAATTTGATTAATTCACAGTGATGCTTTACGTGGGAGGTGTTGGTATGTGTGGTGTTCCTACAACATGAGTTAATGATTATTGTGACTATGTGTTCTTAATTGCTAAATGGATTATTGAAATCATGATGATTATGGAATTTTCATCCACTGTATATGTTATGACTATTTGATTGTTCCATCAGAGAGGGTCACAGGGTTTTAAATATGGTTTTGTGCATTTTGACCGATTTCTGTTGTGAAATTGGGCCTGTTGTTGCTGCCTCGTTGTATTGGATGGACAACCTAGCATTTTTAATATTTAGAGTCAAATAAAATTAGACCTATACAGTCACAGAAATACACTTGTGTTTTTTTGAATGGTTTTGTGTATTCCATAGGATAGCATGAGTTGAAGTGGTGATTCTTGTCTATGTGATTAAATGGCAAGTCCAGATCTTTTCAATTTAAATATGGATTATTGTGTTGATTGTCCACTATGTATGTTAAATGGATATCATGCTCTTTAACAGTGGCAGGCATGAGTGCTATGATAGTATAACCTCATTGTAGTATAATTATTAAATGAATTAAAAGAGATAATCGAGCATGACCTTTGAGTTGTATTTGATGATTGAAATAATTCGTGTGCAATGGTTGATTTTGATGTTGAACAAAGTGGTTACTGTTTATTCATTTGAGAAGTGTTTTAAAATATTAAATGGATAAGTGAGATGAACATAGATCCCCTACAGGATGTTGTGGAATGCATACGATCCTATTTTGATGACACTGTGTGAAATATTTTATTACAAACAAGGAGCAAGTTAATGCACATGATTGCTTGAACTATACACAGTAATTGTTTTGGGGTCTCAGTGGTCATTTGGTTGGTGTGTTTCCTTTTACGAAATGATTTTATGGATCACTTAATTAATTTTATGAACAATAATCACTCTCTTTCCATACCATTATTTAGATTTCCGCTAATTACAACCCCCTCGCCTTCCCACATTCATTTTTCACTCCTTGTTCTAAAATTTAATTACAGTCAAGAAGAATTTTGTATTGAAGCAGTTTAGAGTCGCATTTTCTTGGTTGGATTATAGTGATGTTTTCTTTGGTTTTCATTACAGTTGATTGTTTGTGATATTTGAGAAATAACGATGTTTCTTTTCCCCTCATTTTATCATTTTTCGCTAAATACAAGCCCCTCGCATATCCCAGGACCTTTTGTTCACCCTCTTCTCAGTGACAACATTTAGACAATTTATATGGATTGGATTGCATGATTTTGATATGTTATTGAGCCAAAATTTATTTCATATTTTTAAAGAGTTGGAATGTATGGTTGTTAAAAAGACTATATGGTAATCAATCACACATGCATGAATGATTTTTTTCAGCCGAGGTAGCCATGGAAGAGGAAACTAAGGGAGAGGTAATTGGAACAGAGGCCCAAGAAGGCCAAGGTTCTCCATAAACTTTGATGCTGACTTGCAAGAGCTAGGCCATTTGTTTCAAACCATATTTTTCAATTGGATTTGGAAAGGAATGGTCAAACCTAGGACTGAAAGGCCTCCTTCCCAAGCTCCACAACCCCTTGGTAGTCTCATGCCCCCTCATGTCTCATTGCAACCTGAGGTTCCCAAAAATGAAGAATGGAAAGAGATTGTCCACCCGACAGTCTCCCAACATTATGGCTGGACCAATTTTTCCTTACGTGCTCCCCCACCTACTAACCAAATTTCCCAAGATGCAACTATCCACTCACCAGTTCAATCCTCTCATGCTAAAAAAAGGTTGAGAACTGAGGCCCACCATGCCCTTGAAAAAGGAAAAGCCACTACTGCCCCTTCCTCACCCTCAAATGGCTCTGATAAATCCATGTCTTCCCGGATGCATTTGAGGGATGATTTTTCTCACCCGAGCAATGATATTAGACCTAAAGGCTCAGCGCAGCCAAAGGAAAATTTAGGAAAATCAAAGGGTGACAACAACAATCAAGGAAATATTGCATCCCAGAGTGGGAAATATGGTTTTTAAGTTTTTATGTTATTTATTGTTGATGACAGTTGACTTCAGAAGTTTTGGACAACATGTTTTCTTTGGATATATGAGTAATATAGTTTTGAAAATAATTTCAAATATCAATGAGCTAAATTGTCAAATTTTAATGTGATAATGGGAGTCACAAGGAGGGGTGTTTTTCTTAACTAACTAGTTATTTTATGATTGTTATGAGCTAAAGGGAGTCACAAGGGGTCCCAACTACTAGTTATTATTTATTTATAACCCTTATTATGATTATTAATTTTCCCCCTAACTAAAACGTTGGTTGATTCTTTAGTTAAATTTAAATAATGAGGTGGTTCAACTACTTCAACCAATTTTGGTTTTGTTAAAGGAAAAATGAAAGGGAGGAACAAGAGGAGGATAGAAAGAGAAGCATACTAAGGTTTTCTCTTTGATTTTATGTTGAGATAGTTCAATTTTCATTCATTCCTTAATTTATCACAAGCTTAATTCTCTTTTATGATAGTAGGGTCTTATTGTAGACAACACCATTCAGGGTTGAATTACATCATTCAGACACTTGTTTTTGAGAGGTGTTGATCTATATTTGATAGTCTATGTAGACTTGTCTGTTTGTGAATTAGTTTTCATGACTGACAAAGGATATTGTGCAGAGTCGAGTGGGCAACAATTTGTGGCAAGTTGATCCAGCTTTTAGAGTTCAGTTTATTTTTTTTCTGTCAGAGGTCCTTTTGTATGTTCCATCGAGGATGTCTAAGTTTGACTTTGGTCGGAAATTTTTGTATGAGATTTTGAAAAGAAGATGAATCTTTGGTGAATTGGAATGAAATAAAGGATTTCTTTATGTCTCATCTGTATTTATTATCATCTTGGTGTCTTACTTCTGTCTTTACATTTGTTTTCAGCAACTATTATTTCAGAAAGTCATATTAAAATGAATATTCCAACAAGCTTTTATTTGTAAAAAAGAATAGCCTAAGCACTTGTAATTGATACTTGTGAGTTAGGATTTTATTTTTGATGGCTATAAACTTAGGGTGACATTCCCGTCTATTTTTATTTAGCCAAGAAGAATCTGAAAATGCTTGAGTAATATAATTTCGTATCTTTTCTCCAACACATCCTTTCTGACCTGTTGATTAAAATAATATGCTTTCTTGATAGAAAACTAAGTTAGAGAATACGATCTCAACCTTATAATATCTTGATTAAAGTCATCTTATAGTTTTAACCTTGAATAGATGTTCATAATGCCATAACAACCAGAGACATATCAAGTGAAACCTAGAGAGTGTGTTGATCTTGTAAATGCACTGAATCCAAGATCACTACTTTGGACAAGATCCCTTGTACATTCCCTGCAAAAAAAGTCATGATAATGATACAAATTAAAAGAACATGTATATGTACATAACTTTGTTACCCAACAATGACGTTAAACCTTATAATGACTTTGTTGGTCCATAGGTCTATCTACCAGAGGATTGGTAAACCTCATAGTGTTCCTTTTAGTAGGTCTCTCTTGGGCACAACATGCACTTTCTTCATGCTAGGTCTTGTGTCTTCATAAATGCCTTCCATTTTCACTTTTGATTGGTCAACCTTATATTTTGACTTGGTCAAACATTGACTTTGACCAAAATTATAGACTTGACGTCTTGGATTGTTGAGAGTACTAGGAGGTGCACTAGGCTAGGGTGCACTAGGTTATCTAGTAATTAGATCAAGTGATTCACTTAAGGTGCCTCAATATGAGGGTTAAGGTTTCTTTGCTACAACAAAACTTTGAGTGCAACTGCAACTACAACTGCAATTGATAAAATCCTCCTAATTTACCTTCTAGTGGTTAGACTATCCGAACGTAGTGTGGGTCCATAACCTGTTAGAAAAATAGGAGTGCTCATTTCACCGTAGACAATATATTGATATTTTCACCCAATCATAGGCACAAATTCCACCCTGAGTACCTTAACCTTGACAGACAAAATAATTATGGAATCAAAATCTATAACTAATAGTCAACCAAGGTATCATACCTCTCTCTAGAGCTAGTGTACCAAGAAAAAATTCCAACCATAATGAAATACCAAGTCACAACTGCAACTCTCCTTTAGTCATGTGCACCACTTGTCCTTATACAATTGTGAGGGTGAGTGTGAAAAATGAGCTCTAACACCCTCTTATTTATAGTCCTTCAAGTGACCTAACTGGGCTGACTTCTAATTTTGGAGGATAATAATTTAATATAAATTATTATATTGAGTCGTCTTGTCTTCTAAAATTATTTACTAACCTTCTAGGTTTTCTCTTCCTTCCCAAAATATTCTAGATCTGTCAAAGGTTACATGTAGAGGTTAATACCTTCCATAGCTATAGTAATATCAACAAAGTCAAGTTAAGAATAGTTAGAATATACTGAAAAATTAGAACATGCATAGATAAACTCTCAGAACCAAAAGGGGAGAGGAAAAAATTTCAATCAGTTAAGGTGGACTGACAAATCAAGGATCCAATGTTATTATTGCAAAAAATTTGGTCACTACGAAAGTGAATGCATAGATAAGAAATAAGACATGAATATAGGCAGAGAAAATGTTGCCAAAACTGAAGAAGGAACATCTGAATCAATGTTCCTCTCTTGCCAAGTCACAAAAGAAGAAATAAATACCCATGATATCTAGTTGTTGGATAGTGGTTGTGACAATCATATGAAAGGTAACACATATTGTTTTTCTAGTTTAGATAGCTCTATCACATCTCAAATTAATTTGGGAGATGATTATCAAAAGAAAGTATTATGCAATGGTGTAGTTTTATTATTTACCAAGCAAGATGAAAAGAAGGATATTCATGATGTTTAATATGTACCTAGTCTTAGACATAATCTGATGAGTGTAGGCCATGTGAATGAACATGGTTATAAGGTCATTTTTGAAGGTTCCATGTGTACACTCATGAACAAATAACCCAGTAATAAAATCATAGATACAATACAAATGACCAAAAATAGAATGTTTCCTTTGATATTGAGAAATGTAAATTTGTCACAGTCATATGCCCAAAATGAATCAAACTAAAATGAGATTGGTTGTGGCATCTTAGGTATGGTCATTTACCATTTACTAGTCTGAGTATTTTACAGAAAAACTTTATGGTCAAATGTTTTTCCATTATAAATGAATAGAAAAAATCTTGTGAGAGTGGTATTTTGGCCAAACACTAAAGGGATAGTTTTCTCAATCCTTCCTACAAAGAAAAACAACACCTCTAGTTGGTGCATACAAACCTTTGTGGTCCAATGCAAACTTAGTCAATACGAGGAATGTTAGGATATTTAGACACTTAGGAGTTAGTTAAGATCTACTTGGTCTAATATGTCGTTAGGTAAAAGTGTGTTTCTTTAGTATGCATTAGTATGCATTTGTAGTTAGGAAATCCAACGGTCACGATATGTTCCCGACA
>ML776777.1:1245095-1263704 GCA_009831015.1 Picea engelmannii
CTTAGGAGTTAGTTAAGATCTACTTGGTCTAATATGTCGTTAGGTAAAAGTGTGTTTCTTTAGTATGCATTAGTATGCATTTGTAGTTAGGAAATCCGACGGTCACGATATGTTCCCGACATAGAGTGATTCGAAGGTTCATACTCTCCTCGATCTTAACGGCCATTGATCTGTGGATTAACACCCGATTGGTTCATGATCTCTATTTAAAGAGCATGGAGGGTCATTTGCCGATGATCGATTGTGAGAAACTCTCTTGTAAAATCTCTCTGTAATCTTTTTCTTTGGATTAATAAACTGCTCCAAGTGGCTGTGTTGGCTGGGGCCGTGGATGTTTCCCCGTAGGGGTTTTACCACGTGAAAACATCGGTGTGTTGATCTTTGATCTAGTTATGTGAGTGGTTACCGAAGGTGTTCGTCCTCTGTTGGAATACCTGTGTTGTCGAACAAGGAATTTTTTATTTTCTAACATTCATTGATGAATTCAACATGAAATATTGGGTATATTTTCTCAAGCATAAATTAAAGAAATTTGAAGAATTCAGAGAAATTAAATCTATGGAAGAGAAATAGAGTGGGAATTACATCAAAGTACTTAGATCAAAATGAGGAGGTGAGTATGATTCCAAAGAATTTACAAAATATTGCAGAAAACATGGGATCAAGAGACAATTTACCACAAGATACACTCCACAACATACTTGAGTTGTTGAAAGGAAGAATCAAACAATAATGAATATGGCCAGAAGTATGTTGAAGGACAACATTTTTTCAAATGAATACTAGGGTGAAGCAGTGGCATGCTCAGTTTTTATTTTAAATTTGTCACCAACCAACAGTCGGAAAAATCAAGTCCCTCAAGAAGCCCGGAGTGGTATGAAATCTATCATTTCTCATTTTAAAGTTTTTGGTTGTGTAGCATATGCTCATGTTCCTGAAGAGATGAGAAGAAAGTTTGATGATAGAAGTGAAAAATGTATATTTATTGGATATAGTGAGCAGTCGAAAGCATATAGGTTGTACAATCTTGTTACTAAAAAGTTGATAGTAAGAAGAGATGTGAAATTTCAAGAAGAAAAATCTTGGGATAACCAAACAAATGAAATAATGGTATATCATATTCCTTCTATACAAGAAGAAAAATATGTAGAATCTACAGGAAAAGAATATGCACCACGAAGACTTCCAAGATTGAAAGCACAAGGCCAAGGAGAACAAACATATCACATTTCTTCTTTTTCTTCTTCTAGTAATGATTATGATCCCACTGTAGAAAATTTAAGGAACCAGAAAAAAAAAGAAGCCTGAGAGAAATTCATGAGCAAAATGATGACTTGGATCAGCAAGCACATTTTGTTTTTTTATCCTTTCAACTAATATATTTTGAGGAAGAATTGAAGGAAGAAAAATTGTCTGATGCAATGAGTGAAGAAATTAAAGCAATTGAAAGAAACAACACATGCGATGTTGTGAATCTCCCTATAAGTAAAACTAACGTTGGGGTTCAATGGGTTTATAAGACACAATTCAATGAGAAAGGAAAAATAGATAAGCACAAGGAAAGACTTGTAGCAAAATGGTTCACTCAACAACCCGTTATTGATTGTGGAGAAACATTTTCTCTAGTACCACGTTTGGATATCGACAGAGTAGTTTTGGCAGTTGCAGCCCAGAAAAATTGCCAAACTATCAAATTGATGTTGAATCAACATTTCTAAATGGAATTTTAGAGGAAGAATTTTATGTGGACCATCCACCAAGATTCAAGATCAGAGGTAAAGAGTAGAAAGTTTTCATATTGAAGAAAACATTGTACAGATTGAAACAAGCTCTAAGAGCTTGGTATACTCACATTGATTCTTATTTTCTCAACAATGGGTTCAACAGGAGTAGCAATGAACCCACACTTTTCACCTAAAGAGACCAAAAAGGTAAGATTTTGATAGTTTGTCTCTATGTTGATGACATGATTTATACATGAAATTTGTTGTTGAATGAATTCAAAGTAGCCATGCAAAGTGAATTTGACATGAATGATCTTGTTCTTATGAAATATTTTCTGAGAATTGAAGTTGAACAATATGAAAAATGAATTTTTATTTGTGAGAAAAAATATGCCACAGATATTTTGAAAAGGTTCAAAATGAACAAATGCAAGCCAACAGACACACCGATTGAAATAGGTACAAAACTAAGTAAACATGATGAAGGAACACAGATTGATTATACTTTGTATAAGAGGATTGTAGGCATCCTCATGTATCTTGCAACTACATGGCCAAATATCATGTATGCAGTGAGCTTAATTTCCATATTTATGGAAAATCCAACAATCACTCATTGGAAAGTTGGAAAAATAATTTTGAGATATATTGCATGTACAACATATTATGGAATTTGGTAATCCGATTTAGAAGATGACTTACTTTTTGGATATATAGACAATGATTTTGTAGGTAGTGTTGATGATAGTAAAATTTCTTCAAGGTACACATTTTTGTTTTTTACATGCTTAGTTTCATGGGATTCTAAGAAACAACCCATCGTCACAATATCTTCAGTAGAAGAAGAGTATGTTGCAGGAGCTTTAACGGTGATGTAGGATCATTGCTCCATCTCAACACATGTCACTCAATTAACTCATATGGTGCACATTCAAAAAAGGGAGAGGCGTTGCCCTCTCATTTTGCCTTAAGAATCAAAAGTGTGATCTAGGCATTTAATGATGACAACCTAGAAGAGCCAAGTTGTGCCTTCGCACAAGCTGGAGATAAGGTCACCATTAAGTGGTTGATGGAAGGAGGGATCTGCATCTGATTTGGAGAAGATTTCCATCATTGTAATTTTCTCATTAGATAGGCATTTTGAATGGTGATTTGACACCACTACTTTAGCTTGTGAGGGAAGCTCGTCGAGCCCCTCTTGTATAAATATTTGTATTGTATTCTTGATAGAGGCTGTTGGAATTTGATGAAAAATGATTGTAAGCTGAGTCAGGGAGGTTGATGAGAGTCGAGATTCAGTCGCATTCTAGACTCAAACATTTGTAATTTGACATTCCACCATTAATAGAAAATGCAAGTTTTTTCTGTTATCAATTTATGTGTAATGGATGTTGTGTTATGAATGTCGTTTTCATGCATTTGAGTTGTAGATGAATGTTAGAAATCGTCTGCAGGGATAGATATAGAATTTTATATTTGTGAGTGTATTGGATTAGTTCTGGTTCTCTAGGCTAAGTGCAAGGAGTATGCGATAAAGAGAGAAAAATTTATGAGCCGACACAAGGAGTGCATGTCTGAACTCGGTGGAGTTAGAAGAGAAACTGCCAGGAAGGCATACCAGGTTAATTCACAAAATTAGGATAAAATTTCAAGGTGGTTAAGTACCTTGGAAAGAAAGGTTGTGTAGGAGGAAGAACAACTCAAAGTTACTGAACACTTTGAAACACTCTGCTAGAAGGGCATAGAGAAAGTACGAGAGTGTACAAGAGAAACACTTTTGGAAGTGTTGGAATCCTTAAGAGAATCCTAGAATTGATGAACATTCTGAGGAAGGAAATATTTGCAAGAGTGCATTGACAAAGAAAAGGAGACGCCTTAAACCCTTTTGTAACCTAAAGGAGAAGTTGTCGAAGAATGGAGTTGAGCGCAAGGAGTGCGCCAAAGATATTGCAAGTCCATATTACAAGCTCAGGAGGAAGAGAAAGAAATTCCTAGGAGGGCACAAAGAAGTTCACAGAGGAACGGTAAACTTTGAGGTTTTCAAGCCGAGCAAAGTCATAGAAGAGTCTGCATAGAACTATGGAAGGAGTGTTGAAGGAGTTCAAGAATAGCCTAATTCTCGAAAGAAATAATTTTCACTAAGTGTGAAAAAGGGGTCGAGGACTCGTCGAAGTCTCGAAGACAATGAAATCAACTATCGTCGGAGGAGACATGTGGCAGAAGATCGAGAGGTTTGGGAGCAGGAACTTTCGAAGGTTTTCTAGGTGCAAACAAAGATATTTGCGAAGTCGTGAGGCGCAAAGTGATTGTGGACTGCTCGATCTAGATGACACGTGGTAGAGATCTATGCAGTTCGCAGGAAGAACCCTTCGAGAAAATTCAAGAGGAGAATACTCGAAGAGTTGAGAGCTGAAGTAATCTTGGCCATCCATAGGGATAGGACACATGGAGTTGGGATTGACCCTCCACTGATTTGCAAGTCGATAAGGAAAGAATCGATAGAAGAGAGTACTTGCAAAGTCCGAGCTCGTGAATTGATCACAACCATTGGTCGCGAGAGGAACATGGAATGTAGATCGAGTCCTGAATAATTTGTCGATTCGGGAATAGGGAAAAATAGGAGCTAGCCTCACATAAAGGAGGAATCATAGCATGGGAGAAAGCGTCCATTGGCATTAATAATTGAAAATCATTAAGGAGAGGGTCTGCGGGTTCCACACAACCTATGCCAAGAAGGCAAAGGGCTTGTGTCAAGTTAAATTTGTTCCACCAAGAGCCCGATGAACCATTCGGTTCAATGACTTGAATGATCCTAGACTGAGAGGTCGCGCAGCCCCAAAATTCCAGAGGGAAGGGGGAGGGGTTTGCACCAGGTGGTATCATAGCTTGTTTTATCTACAAATCATAGGAAAAGGAGGCAAGAGTGGTATACAGAGTGTGACACTTTGTTGAATCTATTGCAAGGTGTGCAACCGATATTAAACAAACAGGTGGGATGCAAGTGAATAAATATGGTCGTTGGAGGTCATGAGAACAGTCAAGGGAGAGTCTGCCCACAGAAAAGAAAAGCAGAGATAGGCAAGGATATCAGTGAGATCCAAGACCAGATGGAGGAGTTAGCATTGAATATGCAACACAAGGCAAGGGTATGTTGGAGGTATGAATGGCCCCTAAAGAGAACAACTAAATGGCATGTTTAGAATTTGTTGACTAGAAGGAAACAACAGATGTTAAGAAGGTGGTTGAGGCATAATGAAAACCTCAGTGACAAGGGAAAGGGATCTGGAAAAGGTCTCGTAGATTGCCAGATGGGTAATGATAAGGGATCAGTGGATCTCATAGAATTCTACGTGGGAACAAGAGACATCCCAATTTTCCAAGTACACAAGGGAGAAGAGATGAGCTTAATTGAGAGTTCGCATCAACAGAGGGAGTTGACAGATGAGGAGGAGGAAAAAAAAATACCTCACTCAGATGAAGTTTCACGTGAAATTGTGAACCGTGTGAATGAAGATGACAAGAAGTTGAAAACTTCCATTGTCGAAGAGGAGGATCAGAGGAATTTTTTGATCATTGGAGGAGTTGAGATATTCCTACCAAGTGGTAGAGGAGAGGATAGCATAGATGTTGAAAATGTAGCAGAAGGATAGCAAGCTGAGACTATCATGGAGGAGGAATAGATATTGAAGTCTGTCCCAAAAGAAAGAGAACACCCAGTCGAATCACTCACCTAGTGGGAGATGGAGCTAAAGGAACTAGAGGATTGGTTAGATAGTCCAGAACCAGGGGGTGGCTTCCATAATATAGACATGCTATAGGAGACACACCAACATGAGTTGTAGCTGGAAGAAGATGGAAGGAGACCATCCCAGGAACTGGAAGGAGTCAATCGATCATAAGTAATAGCTGAGAAAAAGCCTAATGATGAGGATATTGTAGGAGTAGAAGCCGTAGCTGAGCGGCAAGCTAAGACCACAAGAGATGGAGAAGATAACCTAGGAGATCTGTGTGATTTACCCTTGGACAAGGAAGAAATGCAACAAGATAGTTTGGAAGAGGAGAGTCGATCAATAGAGCAGTTGGACAAGGTAATTGAGGAGATAAGGAAGCTGATGTTGGGATTGGTGGAGGAAGTGATCAGCCATGAGAAGCTGGACAAAAGAAAACTTGCACAAGAAATGGGGAATATACATGAGCAACAATAGCAAAGTAGAGGATCCAAAAGATAGCTCCAGGAGAAACTTTGGGATCCAAAAGGATTTCAACCACACTGGAAATCTCATGAGAAGGAACTCAGGATTTTCGTAGCCGTGGAGTATGATGCAGGAGCATCACTCCACATCAGCACATGCCAGTCAATTAACTCTTATGGTGCACATTTAGGAAAAGGAGAGGTGTCTCCCTCTCATTTTTCCACGAGAATCAAAAGTGTGATCTACTCATTTAATGATGAAAAGTTGGAAGAGCCAAGTTGAGCCTTCGCAAAAGATGGAGATAAGGTCACCATTAAGTGGCTGACAGCAGGATGGATCTCCATTCGATTTGGAGCAGATATCCATCATTGTAATTTTCTCATTAGATAGGCATTTTGAATGGTGATTTGACACCACTAGTTTAGCTTGTGAGGGAAGCTCGTTGAGCGCCTCTTGTATAAATATTTTTATTGTATGCCCCATAGAGGTTGCAAGAGTTTCATGAAAAATCATTGTAAGACGAGTCAGGGAGGTTGATGAGAGATGAAACTTGGTCATAGACTAGACTCAAACATTTGTAATTTGACATTCTTCCATTAATAGAAAATGACAGTTTTTCCTGTTATCAATTTTTGTGTAATGGATGTTGTGTTATGGATGTCGTTTGCATGCATTTGAGTTGCAGATGAATGTTAGAAATAATCTGCAGGGACAGAGATATAGTTTTCTATTCATGAGTGTATTGGATTAGGTCTGGTTCTCTAAGCTAAGTGCAAGGAGTGCTCGATAGGGAGCAGAAACTTTGTGAGCCGATGAAAGGAGTGTGTTTTTGAACTTGGTGGAGTCAGAAGAGAAACTGCCAGGAGGGAATACCAGGTTAATTCACAGACTTAGGAGTAAATTTCAAGGTGGTTAAGTACCTTGGAATGAAAGATTGTGTAGGAGGAAGCACAAATCAATGTTATTGAACACTCTGAAACACTCTGCCAGGAGGGCATAGAGCAAGTATGATAGTGTACAAGAGAAACATTGTTGGAAGTGTTGGAATCCTTAAAAGAATCCCAAAATTTCTTAAATTCTTAGGAAGGGAGGCTTTGTAAGAGTTCATCGGCAAAGGAAATGAGACATCTTAAACCCTTCCGTAAGCTATGGGAGAATTTGTCGAAGAATGGAGTTGAGTACAAGGAGTGCACCAAAGATACTGCAAGTTCATATTACAAGCTCAGGAGGAAGAGAAAGAAATGTCAAGGAGGGCACAAGGAAGTTCACAGAGGAACGATGAACTTTGAAGGTTTTCAAGCTGTGAAAAGTCACAAAAGAATCTGTGCAGAACTCTGTAAGGAGTGCAGAAGGAGTTTGAGAATAGCCTAAGCATCGAAAGAAAGAATTTGCGCTAAGTGTGAAAAAGGGGTCGAGGACTTGTCAAAGTCCTGAAGACAGTGAAATCGTCCATCATCAGAGGAGACAGGTGGACAAAGATCGAGAGGTTTCGGGAGAAGGAACTTCGACAATTTATCCACGTGAAAACATAGATATTTGTGAAGTTAGAAGGAATGAAGTGATTCTGGATTGTTGGATCCATAAGACATGTGGCAAAGATGTACACAGTTCGGAGGAATAACCCTTCAAGAAAATTCAAGAGGAGAATACCCGAAGCGCTGAGAGCCGAAATAATCTTGGTTGTCCATTGGGATAGGACACATGGAGTTGGGATTGAGACTCCAGTGATTTGTAAGTCAGGAAGTACAGAGTTGGGAGAAGAGAGGACTCGTGAATTCCGAACTTGCAAATTGATCACAATCGTTGGTCACGAGAAGAACGTGGACCGTAGATCGGGTCTCGAAGAATTTGTCGACTCGAGAATCAAGCAAAAGGGGAGAAAGTAGTTCGAGAAGGGAGATGACCCACGGTCAGGGATGATTTTAACGATGGAAATTTATTTTAAAATGTAGAAACCTTAGAGAATATTACTTATCCTTCAAATGCCAACTATAAATGTCTGGTGATATCTTTGTAAAAATATTCAAATTTCTAAGGATTTTATATAGTTTTTATAAAATTTTGGCGATTTTTAGGGTAAAACAATTTTATCCTATAGAATTTGGGTGAATCATTTTTAAAATAGCGAGTCTTGTTTTTGGAAAAACCATGGAAAATTATCCGATTAGAGAAATTTGTCCCCTAAAATCATCCATTCCCACGATTGTATTCTATGTTCACATCAAGGAGAAAGCCTAGCACCAGAGCTAGCGTCCATTGACGTTAAGAATTGAAAAGCGATAAGGAGAGGGTCTGTGGGTGCCACACAACCTGATCCAAGAAAGAAAAGGGCATATGTCAAGTTAAATTTGTTCCATTAGGAGCCCGAAAAACCATTCAGATTGATGACTTGAATGTTCCTAGACCAGTAGGTCTCGCAACCCCGAAATTCTAGAGGGAAGGGGGCAGGGTTTGCACCAAGCGGCATGTCATGCAGTTTGGTTGAGAAGGATCCTTCCTGATATTGCACATGAACAGGAGGAGACAACTCCTATAGTTTGTGAAAACAATTCATCAATTGCATTATCTAATAATCACGTGTTTCACCGCAAGAGTAAACACATTGACTCTCAATATCATTTCATTCATGAGTTTGTCCACAATGGTAGAATTATGTTATAGTTTTTTGATAGAATACTCAAGAATATTTTTGTGGCAGTGGATGTTATAATTTTAAGGATGGAAATTTATTTTAAAATGTAGAAACCTTAGCGAGTCTTTCTAATCCTTCATATGCCAACTATTAAATGTTTGGTGATATTTTTGTAAAATTATTCAAATGTCTAAGGATGTTATATAGCTTATATAAATTTTTGGCAATTTTTAAAGTAAAATAATTTTATCCTTTAGAATTTGGGCGATTAATTTTTAGAATAGAAAATATTATTTTGGGAAAACCATGGAAAATTATCCCACGAGCAAGATTTATCCCCTAAAATCATTCTTGACCATCGGGCATAAATACTTTTGAATTTCATAGACAACACTTAGGTATTGTTTATGTTGACTTTTGTAATGGTTGAAATTAAGGGGGAGTGTTAAATTGAGTAATTTATCCCTTACCAACATGAGAGTGGATAGGCATCTTAAATGCACTAGATAAAATAGGTGGTAGCTTCAAGGATTTCAAAAGAAATTTCTGTTGGAATATTTCCAAGTCCAATAATGCTTGCTTGAGTTTTTTTCCAAAACTGTACAGGGATGATTTATTTGTTTAAAACATTGATATCGGATCCTGTATCTAACAAAGTCTTTAGATGAAAAGGCATTCCTTTAATTTTTAAATCCATAAGAACTTGGAACTTTTGATGCTGAATTGGAAATACCTGTTCTTCTTTTTGTTCTATCTCATTCTCTTGTTTTTTGATAAACTTTTTGAGTTTACCTATTTCTTTTCCCAAGTCTGAGATTGAGATTGTTTGGACAGAACAACATGTTGGCCCTTTTGAACATGGTTCCAAAACCTTTTTAGAGAAACTCCTTGGCTGGATCAAAAAAAATCTTCTTTTGGTCCTCCATTCATAAAAGGAAATGAATGTATCCTTTTTATCCATATAATTTTTCCATTCTTTTGATAAACTCAGTTTTTCTTCAGCTGAGCTATTTAAAGAGAAGATTTTTGCATGTGGATGAGTAGAAAAATCCCAATTTAGCATTGCTTTCATCCATTCTTTATTTATTGTATGTTTTTTACAACCAGCCATTAGAGAAAGGAATTTCTCGATTTCAGGTACAGATGGATTTCTAATATCTAGTGGTACATTTGCTTGACATCTCCTATTAACTTATGTACAAGGGTTTGTTCTTATAATGAGAACATGTGGATCATGAGGAAAGGGAAAGTCAGAACATTGTGGGTGAGGACAAGTTTCTTTGGCTGTAGAATTTGTGGGTGAAGGTTAGTACGAGGATTATGGTGACTATGTTGAAATTGTAATTGGCCTTCTTCTTTAAATGCAGAGAGCATGGATAGTGTAACTAATTTACCACAATCTAAGCATTGGACTGCATAAGGAACATGACCAATGGAATTTGCCAAAGATTGAAGTGATGGATGTAGAACAAAAGATCAGGTGGATGATGAGAATGAAACAAAAGAGTTATTACGGGATAGAGATTTTTGTGGAAAAGAAATAACTGCAGAAGGAGCAGATTCTTTATTTGGGCAGAAGTGATAGATCTTGGGATAGGGGCTTTTGTTGTATCAAATATCTAGTCTATAGGAAAAGAAATATTTTCCCATCGTATCCTTTGATGTTCCATTTTTTGGTTTAATGGATCTGTTAGAACTAGGGTACTGGATTGTGAAGATTGGCTAGGGGTATACAAAACTGTAGGATATAAAGTGTTGGTATGTCTAAAACAACCCCTAGTTTGAATGGATATATTTGTTCTAGTTTGGCACATATGAAACCCATTAGTTCTGATCTAAAGTTTTAATATATCTCCAAGATTATCATCAAAAGTATATACAGAGAAGTTGGGAAAACAGTCAAAATAGATAGGACCATTGGAAAGAGGGGCTACTATACCTCCTATTAAGGAATCAGTAAATTTTTTATGTGTCATATCCCTAACTGTACAGAGAGCATAGACATCAATACCTTTGTGAGCCAGGGGATTGATTCCTACTGGGATACATCCAAAATGTAAATAATTTGTTCCATGTTTTTTTTCTTCATTTTGGACTTCTTTGACATTTATTAAGGAAATAGTCTAGCTAACATCACTATTTTGTTGTATCCAACTTACTGATTCTTTTATTATCACTCTAGAGACATCCTTGAGATGAAACATGTTTAGGTCTTTATAGACTTGGCTAGGAGATATAGCCGGTAATTTCCAAGCAGCTTGAGGCTGCGTTTCTATCTCTTCAATGCTAGCATAATTTAAACTGCGAGATCTATTGTTAGCAAACATAGATTCTAAACTGCTAATAGAATCTCTTATAGATGCACTTTGATCTTCAACATTTTCTAATTCTCTAAAAGAAATAGAAGAATCCATGTGTGAAAGGAGAGATAACTATAACTGCAGAAAAAAGCAGGGTGTTTAATCTTAGTCCTCTGCTCCGGAGCGAGAGAATGTCAGATAAGCTCTTAGCCGACTTCTCAGGAAAAAACTAGTTACTCTGTAAGGAAGTCGCAGAAGTGGAAAACTTGTCTTTCAAAGGCTCGAGACTTTTGATACAGCATCAAAGAGTTGCAAGAGTGGAAACCTTGTCTTTCAAAGGCCCGAGACTCTTGATATGACTCTAAAGATTCTTTCTTATTTAACAAAATTAACTTAATAGAGTGAGAGATATGTTATCATACCCGGCGCGAAAATGGCAAGATTCTGCTCTGATACCATTTGTAAACTCAGAGGCTTCCTCTGACAGAGAATGAAGCTTGAAGATTGATCTCTCTTGTGCTTCTGTCCTTCTTTTGCTACTTGACCTTCTACTTCTTGCTACTCTCTGCAGAACCAATCCAGTTATCTTGGCGAACCACAAGGTGAACCTTATGTGAACCCCACTGCTAGCCTTATGTGAACCTTCAAAAAACTCGTAGTGAACCTTCAAATAGCCCAACACCCAAAACTGCCCTAAGCGGCCTCCTGCCTAACGGGACTTACTACAAGTTCTCCAGGACCTAGGAGAACCTCGACACAACTTTCCTCTGAGAACTTTATCTCCAGCGATAAGAGAAATTTATCTTTCCCTTGAGAGAACATCAGCACATAATCCTTCAAGGAACACAGATTGCAATGGTAGGCAAGTAGAAATGAGAATATTAATAGATGCACAATAAGAGACAATACCCAATACTCATAAAATGCTTGCGGAAGTATTTTACATTAAAACAGAGAGCCGAAGCTCTAAATCTAGGGTATACAATATGAGCAGGATGCTCTACTCACTCACACAATTACAAACTTGCAAAACTTGCACACAAAATGACTCAAAAGCTCAGACAGAAGGGAGATTTAGAAAGACTCAGACTCGGACTCAAAATTGACTCCTCCTCCAATGAGCTCTTCATCTCCTTATATACAATTTTTTCGGAGATGAGAATCATTTTAGGATGGGACTTTGGACCTTACATGTCTGCCACACAATCTACTTTGGATATTTGGCAGAAGAAATCATCCAAGATTCTTCCGACCAAATCATACTTCATTCCCAATAAGAAAAGTAAATCCTACTTTAAGGATTTGATGGGATATTCACGCAGGATTTCCCGACCAAATGTCTTATTCAAAAGGACAAACTTTAGATCTGGTAGGGTAATCATGCAAGATTCCCTAGCCATTTGTTATACTTTATAGGACACGTACTAAGGAATCTTGGAAATGGGGGTCAATCCACGCCAAAAGTTGGAGAAATGATCCTAGTTTCCAAGATGCCTTTTATTTCTTATTACATAGTGGAGGTTTGTCACGTCAACTCATGAAAACCGATTGGCACCATTGTTGTCCAATAAGACTTGAATTACACTTTGGAGGTTAGTAACGTCAACCCATGGAAACCAACTGACACCATTGTCAGCCAGTAAGACATGAAAATATCTTTGCTCTTTTCAGTCATTTTCTATATGAGTTGAAAACCTTTCTTCATAAGTGTGGATGTCCCATATTTTTTAATATACTTTTCGTGCAATGAATGGTTGGAAATTCATAATTTGAATGATAGTTTTCACTTTAACAACCCATTGAAAATGATTAAGTATGAAGTGATGAAGCATCTCTCCTTCATTTGGTCCATGTTCAAAAAGATTCTGGATAGATTGTAAAGGAGATATAATGGGAACAATAGTATTCATTATCCTTGGGTCTATATCTCCTTTATTTAGACCAAAGTCTTTCCACCAATCTGCCAACCAAAGTGGTGGTCTTCCAGCTGTAGCTATATTGACGTTTCCAAATTTAACTAAAGTTAAAAGGTCTTCTTGTTGGATAAAATTCCACCACAGCTCCGTATAAGATGTATAATTATAAACATTGCCTGGAAAAAGGATTTATGGGTTTCTTTCTGGCTAGTGAAACAACAATCTAGGTCTATTTAGAAAAAAAATATTGTTGATTATTCCCCAGATTGTCTCTGATGTCCCAAATAATATCAATATCATGAAAATTATGAGTCATAGCTTCTTGTGCTTCTATTTCTTTTTGTGATATTCTGGCAATGATTGGTGCTAAAACATTTGAAACTTTCCTGGTTCGAATTTCTGGAACTAAATGTGAATAAGGAACCTGGCTTGCTTGACTCAAAATTTTGGTACTTCTCAATTCTCAGTGTGGTTTCCACTCAGATTCATACGTTTCCCAATTTAGAGTATCAGGGATGTTTTCCAATATTTCTACTCCATTTCTAAGTTGGATAGAGATTATCATACAGGAAGTCTGGACATATTCTCTTCTTAAGAAATCTGGGATAGAATTTATAGTACCTTTGATATGTTCAACAGAAAAATTAAAATTGCTAAATAATGTTTGCCATCTAGCAAACTTAGTATCACTTGGAGATTTGATCTCTTTATTTAGTACCTTGCTCATAGCAGCAATGTCAGTTCTCAAAAGAAATGTCTTATAAATAAGAAATATCTCAAATTTGAGAATAACATTTAGTGCTGCTTTTATTTCTTTATCTAAAGCTGAATAGTTTCTTTCAACTGACTGCCAAAGAACTGAAGAAAATTATACAATTTTTTCTTTTTTCTTGTCTCCTTGATGTCTGATTTGTTTGAGGACTACTCCCCATCCAATATTGCTAGCATCTGTTTCCACTATTTTTGGGAGGTCATCATCAGAAATATATAATATAGGAAGATTTTTGGCTATGGCTTTTATATTTCTGACTGCTTGAGAATGTGCTTCAATCCAGGGATTGGGATCTTTGTTTAACCTTTCATTTAATAATTTCCTATCTTGGGCACATCCTTTGTAAAATTGGATCATGTAATTTAAACTACCCAAGAATCTCTGTAAATGAACTTTGTCGGTTATTCTGTCAGGGAATTTGTCAGCAAATTCTACTGCATGTGTCTGGAAAGTAAGCTCTCCATTTTTAATAGTATGTCCTAAATACTTGATTTCTTTTTTGAATAATTCAAGTTTCTTTTTTGAAAAAACTAGGCCTGCATGCTTAATTATCTTGAGAAATTTCTTCAGATGCTTGAAATGTTGATCCACAGAAGAGGAAAAAACAAGTATATCGTCAATGTATACAATAAGCCAATCAAAGTAGGGTTTTAATGTATCATCCATTACCCTTTGAAATTTGGCTGGTGCATTCTTTAGACCAAATGGCATAACATTCCATTCATAATTTCCTGCTGGTATATTAAAGGTTGTTTTAAATTTATCTTCTTCCTTAACAACCACCTGCCAAAAAGATGATTTTAGATCAAATTTTGAAAATATCTTGGCGCCATCAATCCTAGTAACCAAACTATTTTTGTTTGGAATTGGATATGTATCATCAACCAAAACTTTGCTTAAAGGCTTATAATTTACTACTAGCCAGGGAATACCTCTTACTTGTTCAGAATGTTTATTTACATAAAACCCATAACAATTCCAGGGACTAGTAGATTCTCTGATGAGACCCTTTGTGAGAAGACCTTTGATTTGTTCTATGCATAACCTCTGATATTCAACATTCATGGGGATAGATTTTCTCTTACATGGTTTTCCTTGATAATATTCCTTATAGGGAAGAGAGACCTCATGCTTCTTTTGTTTCCAAAAAGATGTGGGATTTTTTGAGCATACTTGGTCAATAAACTCTTGTTTCAAAAAAATAATTTTTTGTTGAATTTGGCTTTGGTTTAATTGCTCTTTTATCCTGATCCCAGATTGTTGGGCTTTCAATTCTTCTATTTTTAGGATTTTATTTTGTATGGTTTGTACCATATTAGATATCCTAGGAATAGATACAAAAGGAAGTTCTATAGTTACCCTTTTATCCTTAGATGCAGAGGGAATGCTGATAAAATGACCAGGTCTTTTTTTGGCTAGCATAGTGGATACATGGGGTTCTACTGCTGCCAAGAATGGTGTTCCCAAGATGCAGGGTATAGGAATATCGGCTAGCAAGAATTTTAAGTGTAGGCAATAATGTTTGAAGCAAAGGGTAGCTTCAGGGATTTCAAAAGAAATTTCTATTGGAATATTTCCAAGTCCAACAACGCTTGCTTGAGTTTTTTGCCAAAACTGTGCAGGGATGATTTCTTTATTTTTCTCTAATACCATTTGTAAACTCAGAGGCTTCCTCCGACGAAGAATGAAGCTTTAAGATTGATTTGTCTCGTGCTTTTGTCTTTCTTCTGCTACTTGACCTTCTACTTCTTGCTACTCTCTGCAGAACCAATACAATTATCCTGGCGAACCCCAAGGTGAACCTTATGCGAAACCCATTGTTGGACTTATGTGAACCTTCAGAAAACTCCTAGAGAACCTTCAAATAACCCAACACCCAAAACTTCCCTAATAGGCCTCCTGCCTAGCAGGACTTACTACAGGTGCTCCAGGACCTAACATAACCTCCTCACAACTTTCCTTGGAGAACTTTATCTCCAACGATGAGAGAACTTTATATTTCCCTTGAGAGAACCTCAACACATAATCCTTCAAGGAACATAGATTGCAGTGGTAGGAAAGTAGAAATGAGAATATTAACAGATGCACAATAAGAGACAATACTCAATACCCATAAAATGCTTGTGTAAGTCTTTTATATTAAAATAGAGAGCCAAATCTCTAAAGCCAGTGTATACAATATGAGCAGGATGCTCTACTCCCTCACACACTTACAAACTTACAAAACTTTCACATAGAATTACTTGAAAGCTCAGACAACAGGGAGATTTAGAAAGACTCAGACTCAGACTCAAAACCAACTATCCTTCTAATGAGCTCTTCATCTCTTTATATACAAACTTTTCGGAGATGAGAATCATTTTAGGATGGGACTTTGGACCCTACATGTCTGCCACACAATCTACTTTGGAGATTTGGTGATAGAAATCGTGCAAGATTATTCCGACCAAATCATAATTCATTCCCACTAAGAAAAGTAAATCCTAATTTAAGGATTTGACGGGATATTCACGTAGTATTTCCCGACCAAATGTCTTATTCAAAAGGAAAAACTTTAGATCTGGCAAGGTAATCGTGCAAGATTCCCTAGCCAGTTGTTATACTTTATAGGACATGTACTCAGAAATCTTGGAAATGCAAATCAATCCATGCCAAAAGTTGGAGAAGTGCTCCAAGTTTCCAAGATGCCTTTTATTTCTTATTACATAGTGGAGGTTTGTCACGTCAACCCACGAAAACCGATTGGCACCGTTGTTGGCCAATAAGACTTGAATTACACTGTGGAGGTTAGTAACGCTAACCCACAGAAACCGAATGACACCACTGTCGGCCAGTAAGACATGGAAATATCTTTTCTTTTTTCAGTCATTTTCTATATGAGTTGAAAACCTTTCTTCATAAGTGTGGATGTCCCATATTTTTGTATATACATTTCGTGCAATGAATGGTTGGCCATTCATAATTTGAATGATGGTTTTCACTTTAACAGCCAATTGAAAATGATTAAGTATGAAGTGACAAAGCATCTATCCTTCATTTGGTCTATGTTCAAAAAGATTCTGAATAAATTGTAAAGGAGATATAACGAGAACCATAGTATTCATTATCCTTGGGTCTATAGCTCCTTTATTTAGACCAAATTCTTTCCACCAATCTGCCAGCCAAAGTGGTGGTCTTCCAGCTGTAGCTCTATTGATGTTTCCGAATTTAACTAAAGTTAAAAAGTCTTCTTGTTGGATAAAATTCCACCACAACTCCTTATAAGATGTATAATTATAATCACTGTCTAGAAAAAGGATTTCTGGGTTTCTTTCTGGCCAGTGAAACAACAATCTAGGTATATTTAGATAAAAATATTGTTGATTATTCCCCAGATTGTCTTTGATGTCCCAAATAAGATCAATATCATGAAAATTATGAGTCAGAGCTTCTTGTGCTTCTATTTCTTTTTGTGACATTCTGGAAATGATTGGTGCTAAAACATTTGAAACTCTCCTTGTTCGAATTTCTGGAACTAAATTTGCATAAGCAAGCTGGCTTGTTTGATTCAAAAGTTTGGTACTTCTCAATTCCCAGTCTGGTTTCCACTCGGATTCATACGTTTCCCAATTTAGAGTATCAGGGATGTTTGCCAATATTTAATCTCCATTTCTGAGTTGGATAGAGATTATCATACAAGAAGTCTGCAAATATTCTCTGCTTAAGAAATCTAGGATAGAATTTGTAGTAGCCATGATATGTTCAACAAAAAAATCAAAATTGCTAAATAATGCTTGCCATCTAGAAAACTTAGCATCACTTGGAGATTTGATCTCTTTATTTAGTACCTTGCTCATAGAAGCAACGTCAGTTCTTAAAAGAAATTTCTTATAAATAAGAAATATCTCAAATTTATGAATAGCATTTAGTCCTGCTTTTATTTCTTTATCTAAAGATGAATAGTTTCTTTCAGCTGACTGCCAAAGACCTAAAGAAAATTGTATAATTTCTTTTTTTTTCTTGTCTCCTTGATGTCTGATTTGTTTGAGGATTGCTCCCCATCCAATATTGCTAGAATTTGTTTCCACTATTTTTGGGAGGTCATCATCAGAAATATATAATATTGGAAGATTTTTGGCTTTGGCTTTTATATTTCTGACTGCTTGAGAATGTGCTTCAGTCCAGGGATTGGGATCTTTCCTTAACCTTTCATTTAATAATTTCCTATCTTGGGCACATCCTTTGTAAAAATGGATGATGTAATTTAAACTAGCCAAGAATCTCTGTAACTAAACTTTGTCCGTTATTCTGTCAGGGAATTTGTCAGCAAATTCTACCGCATGTGTTTGCAAAGTAAGCTCTCCATTTTTAATAGTATGGCCTAAATACTTGATTTCTGTTTTGAATAATTCAAGTTTCTTTTTTGAAAAAACTAGGCCTCCTTGCTTAATTATCTTGAGAAATTTCTTCAGATGTTTGAAATGTTGATCCATCGAAGAGGAAAAAACAAGTATATCATCAATGTATACAATAAGCCAATCAAAGTAGGGTTTTAATGTATCATCCATTACCCTATGAAATTTGGTTGGTGCATTCTTTAGACCAAATGGCATAACATCCCATTCATAATGTTCTGCTGGTGTATTAAAGGTTGTTTTAAATTTATCTTCTTCCTTAACAGCCACCTGCCAAAAACCTGATTTTAGATCAAATTTTGAAAATATCTTGGCACCAACAATCCTAGTAACCAAACTAGTTTTGTTTGGAATTGGATATGTATCATCAGACAAAACTTTGTTTAAAGGCTTGTAATTTGCTACTAGCCAGGGAATACCTCTTACTTGTTCAGAATGTTTATTTACATAAAACCCATAACAATTGCAGGGACTAGTAGATTCTCCGACGAGACCATTTTTGAGAAGACCTTTGATTTCTTCTGTGCATAACCTTTGTGTAATGTCCCCCACCTCTTAGAGAGGTAATGAGGAGACTCAGTGGCCTGGGCACCCCCACTAGGTCATAGTCTCACACTGAAGGGGGGGGGAAAGTCAAGAAGTTAAAAGTTATATTTTTAAGTTGACTTAAGAAAGGAA
>ML776777.1:1263754-1282147 GCA_009831015.1 Picea engelmannii
GGCTAGGGTGCACCTATTACTCATTCTGGTTTTGGATTAGCATTTGCTATTGCTTTTGAGCATTCAGTTTGGGGGTTTGCTGTACAAACCCTTGGGAGCAACTCAGTGGTGAAATATCCACTCACCTTGTTCCACAACTTGGTCTCGGGGATGAAAGACTCCTCCACACCATTCTAGTATCAGAGCCAGTTTATCGACGGAGGTTCGATCCATCTTATCCTGAGGGCCTAGGGCCATTCCGACAATTGGGTTTTGTTTGCATGGGCAGGACCATCAGTTTGAGGGATTTTCTGGAGGGTTATCATCATTCTACATTTGTCTGCAGATTGGGACGTCTCGGAGCCATAGGGGACATCCTGCGATTCAGTAAAACTCATATCTAGGGAGATCTGCTTGAGATCTGAGCCCGAAACTTCTCCCACGGGATTCTCATAACCCGATCTATATTCTTGGAGAGTTTCATAGCAATTGGAGGCCTCCTTCATCAGGGCCGAACCTGCTAGGGTTTCAGTCATCCAGGAGGGCGCACCATTCAGTGGAGAATTCAGATCTACGGAGTTTGAGAGTGGATTTGGGAATTTGGACATCTGGGTTTTCCTTGCAGTTGCCTGATCTATCATTTGGCATCTTTCTCGGAATGATTGGACACTTTTGGTAGCAATGTAGAATTATTCAGGGCTTCAACATTCTATCAGGACGTGGCAGATCTGCTTGATTTAGTCTTCATTGTATATCTAGCCTTTGGAGGCTCATTTTATATTGTCGGGAGCATTTTGTAGTAGCTCATATCTATTGCTTGTACAACCATCTGAGGTTTATACTAGATCGGCCATCTATTGTATTGATCTTACATTGCTCATAATAAAAAGGTCAGATCTTTGCTTGTGCTTCTACATTTTGAATATATTGTGATCTCCATGTGTTGATGAATTTTGTATGCACTTAGAAACTCAATAAATTAGTAGTAGTTAGTGATTCCAAGAAAGAATTTGGCTTGGGATCATTACACCTTGATATTCAACATTCATGGGGATAGCTCTGCTCTTACATTGTTTTCCTTGATAATCTTCCCTGTAGGGAAGAGAGACCTCATGCTTCTTTTGTTTCCAAAAGGCTATGGGATTTTCTGAGCATACTTGGTCAATAAATTCTTGTTTCAACAAAAGATTTTTTTGTTGAATTTGGCTTTGGTTTAATTGTTCGTTTATCTTGATCCCAGATTGTTGGCCTTTCAATTCTTCTATTTTTAGGATTTTATTTTGTATGGTTTGTACCATATTAGATATCCTGGGAATAGATACAAAATGAAGTTTTATAGTTACCCTTTTATCCTTAGATGCAGAGAGAATGCTGATAAAATAACCAGGTCTGTTTTTGGCTAGCATAGTGGATCCATGGGGTTCTACTGCTACCAAGAATGGTGTTCCCAAGATGCAGGCTATAGGAATATCGAATAACAAGAATTTTAAGTGTAGACAATAATGTTTGAAGCAAAGGGTAGCTTCAGGGATTTCAAAAGAAATTTCTGTTGGAATATTTCCAAGTCCAACAATGCTTGCTTGAGTTTTTTGCCAAAACTGTACAAGGATGATTTCTTTGTTTAAAAGATTGAGATCGGATCCTGTATCTAACAAAGTCTTTAGATGAAAAGGCATTCCTTGAATTTTTAAATCCAAAAGGACATGGAACTTTTGATGCTGAATTGGAAATACATGTTTTTCTTTTTGTTCTATCTCATTCTCTTGTTTTTTGATAAACTTTTTGAGTTTACCTATTTCTTTTCCCAAGTTTGAGATTGAGATTGTTTGGAAAGAACAACATGTTGGCCCTTTTAAACATGGTTCCAAAACCTTTTTAGAGCAAATCCTTGGCTGGATCACAAAAAAGCTTCTTTTGGTCCTCCATTCATAAAAGGAAATGAGAGTATCCTTTTTATCCATATAATTTTTCCATTCTTTTGATAAACTTAGTTTTTCTTCAGTTGAGCTATTTAAAGAGAAACTTTCTGCATTTGGATGAGTAAAAAGATCCCGATTTAGCATTGCTTTCATCCATTCTTTATTTACTGTATGTTTTTTACAACCAACCATCAGAGAAAGGAATTTCTCGATTTTAGGTACATATGGCTTTCTAATATATAGTGGTACATTTGCTTGACATCTCCTATTAACTTCTGTACAAGGGTTTGTTCTTATAACGAGAACATGTGGATAATGAGGAAAGGGAAAGTCAGAACATTGTGGGTGAGGACAAGTTTCTTTGGCTGTAGAATTTGTGTGTGGAAGGTTAGTACGAGGATTATGGTGACTATGTTAAATTGTAATTGGTCTTCTTCTTTAAATGCAGAGAGTGTGGATAGTGTAACTAATTTACCACAATCTAAGCATTGGACAGCATAAGGAACATGACCAATGGAATTTCCCAAATATTGAAGTGATGGATGTAGAAAAAAATATGAGGTGGATGATGAGGATGAAACATAAGAGTTATTACAGGATAAAAATTTTTGTGGAAAAGAAATAACTGCAGAAGAAGCAGATTCTTTTATTTGGGCAGAAGTGATAGATCTTGGGATAGGGGCTTTTGGTGTATCAATAATCGAGTCTATAGGAAAAGAAAGATTTTCCCATCGTATCGTTTGATGTCCCATTTTTTGGTTACTGGATCTGTTAGAACTAGGGTACTGGATTGTGAAGATCGGCTAGGGGTATACAAAACTGCAAGATATAAAGTGTTGGTACGTCTAAAACAACCCCTAGTTTGAATGGATATATTTGTTCTATTTTGGCACATATCAAACCCAGTAGTTCTGATCTGAAGTTTTAATATATCTCTAAGATTATCATCAAAAGTATATACAAAGAAGTTGGGAAAACAGTCAAAATAGATAGGACCATTGGAAAGAGGGGCTACTATACCTCCTATTAAGGAATCAGTAAATTTGTTATGTGTCATATCCTTGATTGTACAGAGAGAATAGGTGTCAATACCTTTGTGAATGAGGGGATTGATTTCTACTCGGATACATCCAAAATGTAAATAATTTGTTCCATGTTTTTTGGCTTCATTTTGGACTTCTTTGACATTTATTAAGGAAATAGTTTGGCTAACATCACTGTTTTGTTGTATCCGACTTACTGATTCTTTTACTATCACTCTAGAGATAGCCTTGAGATGAAACATGTTTAGGTCTTTATAGACTTGGCTGGGAGATATAGCCGGTAATTTCCAAGCAGCTTGAGGCTGCGTTTCTATCTCTTCAATGCTAACATAATTTAAACCATGAGATTTATTGTTAGCAAACATAGATTCTAAACTGCTAATAGAATTTCTTTCAGATGTACTTTGATCTTCAACATTTTGTAATTCTCTGAAAGAAATAGAAAAATCCACGTGTGAAAAGAGAGATAACTATAATTACATAGAAAAGCAAGGCGTTTAATTTTAGTCCTCTCTAAAGAGAAATATAGAGAAATATATAGTTTATGTACTTTGCAATGTAGTTTTTCATATCAATGTGGAGAATAGATGAACAACTCCATTGTCATTGTGTGTATGCTTGGTTTCTCAAATGCTTTCCTCTTATTGAACTTGAATAGACTGATTGTTTTCACAGCTTACCTTTCCCTATTGACACACAAGTGGAGTATGAAAGCTCCAATAACAAGAAGTCATTGTCGCCCACGTTCGAACGACGATGAAGCTAGGATCGCAAATTCGATCCTGCGACTTCGTGCAGTGCTTTTACGGAATCCAGCTGCACAACTTCATCTTGTTCATTTTCCCTCAAACACAAAACGTCGAGCTCCTACTTCAAGCTCTTCTTTGATGAAGGCAAAATTCAGATGAATGGAAGATAAGTGTTTCAATCTCTAGTCAGAGACTCGAGATTTTTACCTTTACCAAATGGCGGATCTTCACGGGCGACTTGGCTCGGCTCGGCTCGGCTCGGCTCATCACAGATAAGATCTACACAAATCTTCATGGGATATCTTCCTTCACGACTCCCTACTTAGTGAATATCTTGGAGCATCTCCTCGTAGCACACAAGTAGATCTATAATACCCATTCTTTCCCGGCTCTTCCTCATTTTAGATGAATTTGATCGACTTAGATCTAGATGAATTTGATCGAATTAGATAGGAAGAAACTGTTTTAAAAGAATATAAAAAATTACAGGGATATCCTCCCTCTGTTCAAAACCGGGTGCCAAATTATGTGTTCTCTTATTAGACCTTTAGGCATCCTTCCATTGAAAACAGAGTGCGAGATAATGTGTTACTTTAATTAAACAGACGAAGTTTTTTGCGATGATTTACGAAGGGAGAATATTCGTGGTTGTGATTTGATATGAACTATTTCCTAAAAAAATTCTTTATGTCAAAATACCTATTTCATTATAATTTTAATTTTGAAAAAACAGTTAGTAAAAGTGGAATTTTGATTAGTAAAAAATGGTTAATTTTGAAAAAATAGTTAGTAAAAGAGGAATTTTGATTATTAAAAAATGTCCTATTTAAGCAAATAAATATGATTGGAAAAATTGAAACTTTAACTAATGGAAATAAAAAATTTGGCAATTTGAATACCCATATACGATGCCCAAAGGATATGGAAAACTATATTTTAAGTGATGACAAATATACTATCCATTGGACTACATAGGAGGCAACTATCTCCAAGCAAGTGTGGAGCGGGCGATTAGCACCACGTACATTTGCGCTCATTTTCATATGTGTCTCTGTCATTCTCAGTAGCAAGAATCCCAAACATTCAAATAGTTAGTGTTTGGAGAAGGTTTCTCTAATTCGAACCATGCATTATACGATATGAATAATTGATGTCTATAAGTTGTCTGCATTGAAAACAAATCTTTTACTCTTGAAATTCTCATGGCTGTCTTGTGTCTAATCATTGTAAGTTTTCATCCTTTTTGTTTTATGTTTGATCATTGTAAGTTGCCCGTCTTTAATTTTTACATTTCCATGTCCGTATGTGTTTGGTAAACATGGGATAACAATATGATAGTGTAGACTTCAATTTACATGTATAAATATGGGAAGGATATTAACAAAGATATGCAATGTAATACACCCAACCCCCTAAGTACCCTTTTAAGGGATTGAGTATTAAAATTTCACTTTTTCTCAATCATTTCAAAATCTCTTCTCGTGGACACTATCATCTTCTTCTCGTCAATAAATTTCCAACGTCTATCGTCATGCTTAAATCCAAGCTTTGGATCGAAAGTTATGGCCTTTCAAACTTTTCAGATTTTTATTGGCCAAGTTCAACCTCATTTCCACGTGGAGTGGCTCCCTGTCACTCGTGCAATAATATGCGACATTGAGGTGGTGCATGCCACATGGCCCATATATCCCTCCAAATCAACTGCTCACTCCAGTAGATCTAACAACCCTTCTATTTGAGTAATCTACGAATCTGATTATTTTAGATTCTATATTAGCATGACGGTTAACTCCTATATTCTTTGTCTCATGTCAGGAAAATAAATTGGAACCTGAAGAGACCTACTACTGAGATAAAATATCACCTTTCCCGATCGACGAACCTCATTCGTTCTCAGAGTCCTCCCCTCGGTGTACACCAACTCCAGAGACTCAAATCTCTCTGACAAGTCCTCTGATGGATGACGGAGATATAATATTCATCCCACGGTTGAAGGATGAGATTTAAGTTAACAACCTAAAGTCCCCATTTTCACAACTAGGATTACTGTCATCCCATTGACCAATCAATTATTGATGCATTCCATCCTGTAGGATACACTAAATTCCACCTATCGTAACATGTGGCCCTGCCCCCTGACATGGCATGTGGCACACACAATTCAAAATGAAGTTCTATCTAAGAACATTGTTTCACATTGACATGTGGCACAACACCCATATGACACATGGACCAACCACCATATGACACATCATCCCCTGCATGAGATTCTCTACTCATGGGTTGACACTTGTTTACTGCACATTGGCTCGGACTACATCATTGGCATGTGTCCACATTTTCATGTAGGATGGTATCCACAGTCAACGGCTAGGATTGATATTCCTTCTCATTAATCAACGAATTCGATTATCTCTTTCGAGTCCTACTCTGAGATATTTAGACTTGTATTTTGAACCCTTCTGGGTTGTATTCCAAACCCTTCAAAGTCAACTCTGAAAAGGTTAACTCTTAAAAGTTTCACCAACTGACACGTTGCACAATATAATCTATACATGTGGCATCATCGTCGCCTAAAAAATGTCATTTTCCCTCCCATGGAGACTCCCCTTATGGCCAATTCTACATGACACATAGCATGATACTTTATTGACATGTGGCACAATATTAATTGACATGTGGAACCATCCATGTCACCCTCTTAAATATTTGATAAGATATAAATGGTCTAGATATCCTTTTAGAATTCCTCCAACCATGGAAAATCAATGGTATAGATATCCTTTCAGATTTCCTTCATTAATAATAGATCAACGGTCCATATATCCTTTCATAGTTCCTCCGTTTATGACAGATCAATAGTAGAAACCTCTTTTCGTAGTCATACTCTAAACCCTCCAGGGTCAACTCCAAAACGATCTTGATCTCTAGAAAGGTTTTGAAATGTGCTTTCAGTTTCCACTGTTGATCACCTCTCTAAATGAACAGACAGATCTGTTGGCACATTGGTCAAGGATGAAAATGAATATTCTTTGATACGCTCTTATCAATGTTGTGCAAATTCCCCTCTCTTTTGAATGATGATTGATAAGATCTGTTGGTATCTGAAAGGGAATATTACTCAATGCTATCTTATTGAAGTGTTGGAATAGGGTCCTAAATTGGCTCTCTGATGGATGTTCTATATCTCCCAAACTATATATTTTACAACTGACAATTAAACACAACCATCCAAAATCTTGATCCCAACAGGGGCCCATACTCGACCCTTTGACAAAACAAGTGTTGACACATGTTATTTCCAGGAATGTGTTGGATGTCATGCAAGAATTGAACATCATGACAAAGTCACTCTCTCCTTTTCCTTAATTACCATGCAAATAGGAGAACTACTACAATTTGGAAAATTTTTGATGATCTAATTGTGAAGTTATGGATGAAATTGGCCATACTGTCGAAAAATAGAGGAAATTTATTTTTTTCTCTCCATACTACCCGATATCTTCGCACCTGCAACATAATTTTCAAATCATCGCAAGAGAGACATTGTTCAGAAGATGTCTCTCTTGCGATGACATCAAATGTGCATCGCACTTGTGATGGTGTGGACATTTGTTTGTCCCCCCTATTATCAGACAAATCGATAGGTGCAGACACTAACTGATCTTCCTAGATCCACCTGGATCTAGAACAAAACAAGACATGACATGACTCTTTCCCTAAGTTGTAGAAATTGAATCTACTAAAGAGAAGGAATAAGTGACATACCTTGATATCGCTTACTTAGGTCTCTGTTGTTCCCTCTTCACTCAGGTGCTGTTGTGGAATCAGGTCCAAGACAATACAAACCAACCAAAGTGAAGATAATGAAGTATATTCAATGTCAACTTATGCATATGATCAAGGAGTTATGCTATAAAATAAGAGTGATTTTATGGGAAAGGGACATGTCATTGTATCATATTAAATGAAAGTAGAAGATACAACCTAATCGCCTTGATGTCGCAAGATTCCTTTCAGTGACCCTTGGTTCCAACACACACACTTGCTCTACACTTGCATGAAGAAGATCCAATTATTCCTCTTGATAGACCAAATAGATCCTTCAAGCTTCTATCCAAGCAGGGTTCTTCACACAATTCTTTCACCAATTCTTCATTCAATCTTGCTTAACCTTTTCAATGAGAAACCTTTCAATATATAGGAGAAGAAGAGATGGTTACATGGATGAGGATGATCCCACCAAATCTAAGAAGTCAGTAGAATGACAACCATACGAATGCCAACTCATTTTCTAGAAGATCCCCTTCTAGAACCTTCGTGACCTCTTTTTATTTCCAAGCTTAAAAACAGGTTCGCACCCTATATATGGAGAATATTGCGAGAAGTTCGCACCCTAAGTGTGGGTGGCCTGCAAGAATGAAGGATTCTTGCACCCTAGACCATAGGCAGCCTACGAACTCATCTTAAAAATATGTTTTTGGAAGAATACAGGAGCCACTTTTCTTAGGAAAATGGTCCCTGTTGGGAGCTTGAATACATCACTGTTGAGACATCACCAGAGAGAACAAAATCATGTGTAACAAAATGCCCCCCAAAGTACGAGGAGAGAATCTGTGACAATCGAAATAATTTGTAAACTGTGTGTGTGTCAGAAACCAGGAGCGCACCTGATCGAAAACCTACAAACAACCAAGCATCTGCAGAATATAATACCAGTTCTGAGGTGGACATTCCCATACTCAGATCACAGATGAATGAAATCATAAATGTAGGTCATGGCCACCAATCATACACCATGGATCCATGCCGTCAAAATGATGCATAGCCACCAGGAATACACTATGGATCTATGCGAGAAGACTTAAATTAAGACGACATAGCCACATGACATACAAAGTAGATCTATGTGCCGATGCAAATCATACATACTCCATCGTGGCCTGGATAAAAAATATGAGACCCAGGGTCTTCAATCCCATCACTTGAAAGTATGAATCTAGCCATGCGATTACATGTGCTAAAGTTGAACATGGTAGAAACCACTTGATTACCGGTCATCGATGAAGCCGTTAACAAGTGCGAGGGAAATCACTATTAATGTCAATGACTCCCAAGGTACACTAGTACAATCCAACGAATGTGAATAAATGAGCTGAGGTCGAACACTTGACGGAACCTCCCGATCAGGGGTCAATAATGAAAACCCATTTTTGAAAGCAAGGAAACCTGCCATTGAGGCATGAAAGTTCCAAGGTACCAGATAATTTCTAAGTCTTGTTTCCAGATAATGAGTTGGAGTCGATGGAACAAGACTCATCATAAGAGGGCCTTGATGTATCCCCCATCAATGAAATGAAATAAGTAACAGATTTTGAGGATGAAACAGAGTATGAATACAGGTTGAAACAAACACAGGGAAGGACGACATAGTAAGAATGGACAACTGCATATGGCCGACTCAATAGAGGGCTCGAGTGAACTTCTCTTGAACGTATGAATGACACGACCAAGGACTTGGAAGCACTGACTCAAAGACGACCCAAGATATGACCTTGTGGCAAGTCGAACGAGAGACAAATGGATTTTCCAACCCAAATTCAAATGACAAATAGGGGGTGTCATCTTCAAGAGTGACGCTTACTGCCATTAATATGAATACGAAAACACATCCCTTTTCCAAAATTTCCCCCACCATTTCTGGCGAGTACCTCTTTATTTTTATGCAAGCTTCAAGAGGATAACATATGCTTGTTGATATAATCTCATCCTTCGGATGAGTCCCTCGGAGTATGTTTAACGAACCCTAGGAAGGAGTGGTTCGGTCCCATTACGGGTCTATCGATGTTTGTTTAAGGAGTCCAAGGATAGAAAACTCAAGGGTTTTTCATGTTTTGAGAGTCTGAAAAACACTTAAAGAGAACTCTCTCAGTTCCTTTTTCATAAAAGAGTTCGATAGGACTGAAAAAGTGATAAACTATCGCCCATCGAACGTTTTGTTCAGATACTTTTATGAGCATGAACAGAACAAGATTGCTCGACCATCTTTCTTTTTTTATGGAGCGTGAAAAGAGCTTAAAGGATACTCCTTTGCGTTCGTTGTTTTCGTGTTACCATGACGAGTACAAAAAGATGAGAAAAATATACTCGGTTACGTTCTCATGTATTTTCGAGAGTGACAACAAATGAAGACTGAGCTCGAGGTTTTTCTAAAAATCCTAAAAAGTAGTCGTACATGCGACAAAAAGAAAAAAACACCCGTACTCCTTCGTTTGGACATCAAAGTTGTTGTATCTGCAAAAACCACACTCATAGGACTATTAGGGCATTAAGTTTTATAGACAAAATAATATAAAAAATCAACAAAAATGGTAAAAAGTTGATAAATATGGGTAAAAAGGGATTTTACCATTTCATTGTGATTTTGCCAAAAACTTTGCCCAATACACCTCATTTTCCCCCAAATTTCTTTGCTCGATTGCGGGAGGCACAAGAGACCATTTGACGAATCGTCTCCGCCAACGAGGTAAGCTCTTGATCTCTCACCTTCTCCATGGTTTATTTTTAGTTTTTATTGGCAATTTTCAGGGTTTTAGGTCCATTTTAGGGTCATAACTTGCGCCTGAGCATTCTCGCAGGCTAGCCATGCGGGACCTGCGAGAATCTAGGATTCTACTAGGCAGCCTCAAGGGCACCTGCGAGAATCTCGCACTGTGCTAAAGGGGCACCTGCGGGGGGTGAAAAATGAATTTTAAAATTGTCTATTGCTCAATAAAAATTATGCCAAGGTTTGAAATAAGTTGTTGACCCTTCTCTTATGATCTTTCACAGGTATTTGACCATCACAATGATGGAGTGGTGAGAAAGAGAACATGAGGAGGAGGATTCCATTTCTAGGAATGACCTAGGTACCGTCGCTGCCCTCTGAGACTATGAGCTCTTGAAATTCTTCAGGATTTCAGGCATGAGGGCCCAAATCAAACTGTTGGAATACCTAGTTCATATGTGGGACGTGGACCAATAGTTGTTTCATGTGGGAGTCCACACGTTGACCCTAGATATCGAGGATATCTATTTTCCAACAGGGTTATCACGGTGTGGGTACCATGCTAGATTGACTGGTGGCCGAGGCGGCGGACTCCCAATGAGTGAGTATTGTTGCCAGTACTATGTTCCTGAGGCAGAAAGAGGCAAGGGAAAGTTTTCTATTTGGGGGGTCCAAGACTTGACCCTGCGAACCATCTTGTTCACTATAGCACGCATGTCCGGGAGCACGACTCCACACATGGCTCTCCAGAGCTACTTCCAATACGCCATAGAGTGCACAGAGCCTCAGGTTTTCAACTGGTCGGATGCAGTTCTCCGTAGTATGAAGAGGAAATTGACGAAGTGGAGAAGGGGCAACTTGAAGAAGTTTGAGTACGGATCACTTTTTGTGTCCTTCTTCCTCGGGAGGGTTCCATTGCTGAGATTACAGGTTGATTGGGGTTTACCGACCCCACAGGATCCAAGGATGATGAGGTGGTGCAACCTCATGGATCGACATGTAGCAGGGCCTATCATCAAGTATAATGATTCATTTTTCAACTGGTTGCGGCCCCAGATGCTGATGATTGATGACTACGCATATGTTGGTTTGTATTTATGAGGGGATCCAGATTTGGCCCTGCCTGAGGATGCTCAGTGGGGTGATTTAGGTAAGAAGTACACATTTTGTTTTTTTTAAATGTTTTTGTAATTTTAATCATATGGAATGTTTTTGTGTTTATCCAAGAACTAATCAAATCAATCTCTTTTTGATGACACAGATGTGGGGCCATATCGACCTCCGAGAACGTCTCCTATTCAACGGTGAGGAGAGGCGGCTCCAGTTGCGAGATGGGATGCCGAATACTACGAGGCAATGGAGCAGAACTTAGAGGGGTTGAATGCTGACATCCCATATATGTCTATTGGGAAGATCCCTAGATGTTACCAGCATCATACTGTGGGGGTGTCCAAGTCTATTAGTCCAATGCTTCGTATGGTGGCCCGAATAGTCGTGTGTTATTGTGAGCGTCATCCATGACGCTATTTTGTAGAAGCCATGGGTTTCGTATTTTTGAGATTTTGGTCCTTGGAAAGAAACTTTTTGTAAAAACTTTTGATCGTTATTTACGTATATACAGCTTCTACTGGATTATCTTGTGTTGTATTATAAAAGTAATGTATGATTGGTTTATAAATAGACCAAATGCCTGTCTAACACATAGTTAGCTAATGCATCAGTCAGTGTATTTAAACATCTAGGAATGTGCTGATACCCAATATAATCAAAATAACGTTCCAAGAGGTGAATTCGTAAATATACCCGTAATAAAGTAGGACTTCGAATAACATAGACATTACTTAGCTGCAACACTACTAGCTGCGAATCGAGTCGTATAACTAGGTGGTGGATGCCAAGTGAAACAACCTCAATCAACAATTTGATGATGGCACTATATTCTGCAATATTATTGGTTGCACGAGCTAGGAACACACCTCGCAGACTGATGATTTCGTTTGTAGGTGTGTAAATTTCCCATGCAACAGAAGCAAGGTTCTGAGTACTATGGCTAGCACCATGCGAAGCCAATGTGGGGTAGCGAAGACTCCAACATATGGAAACCAAGAACAATGTAACATAAGCAGTAGAGGGAAGAGACCATATAATGAAAACGCATACTACAGTAACACATAAGAAGTATGATACAATAAAATACAAGCACTCATGCACAGGTGATCTTAGGCATAGTACTTCTTTAAGTACAACCCATTTCTGGGTTCACTCAAAGGGATACCATCATAGTCTACCAACTCGTAAGATCATTTCTCCAAAACTCGTCTGATGATATAAGTACCTTGCCACATAGCTTCAAATTTTTCAGCTCCTTGCATATCCCTATCTTGTTCGTACAGAAGAACGAGATCACCTTCGGAGAAAATGTGTGGCCTGACATGTTTGTCATATTGGGCTTTGACGCGTTTCTTCTGGGCTTCTATAACTAAGGTGGCATCGCGACAGGTTTCGTCTAATTGCATAAGATACAAAAGATGTTCTTCTTCGACATAAGTGTTCAGGAGAAGTTCGATGGCTAGTTTTAGGGAGGGTATCTCACATTCAATCGGCAAGATGGCTTCTAGACCATAAACTGATTGGAATGGTGTAAACCTGGTAGAAGACTTAACGAACATCCGGTAAGCCCACAATGATGAAAACAACATTGTTTTCCAACTCGTTTTGTGAATCCCTATCATCCATCAAAGCATGGTAATGATGACCTTGTTTATTTCTTCGACTTGGTCGTTGGCTTGTGGGTAATAGGGTGTTGAGTTTTCATGGCAAAGACCCAACTTTTCAGTGAGTTTGGACATCATGAAGTTTCTAAAGTGGCTACCGTGATCAGTAACGATGGCCTGAGGAACACTAGAACGAGCTATGATGTGACTGAATATGAATAATGTTGCAGTCTTTCCAGTATTGTCAAATGTTGGCATCGCCTCGGCCCATTTCGTAAAATAATCTACGACTAGAATAATGTATCCATGCCCCTTGGCGGAGTGAGGGTGACATGTCATGAAATCGATACCCCATTTCGCAAAAGGACCAACAGAGACCACAGGGTGTAGAGGAGTGGGGTGTGATCGAATTTTATTGTTGTAGGTTTGGCAAGTGTGGATTTTTTGGACAAAAATTATACAATCGTTGAATAAAGAAGGCCAAAAATACCCTTCTCATAAGATCTTCTGGGCAGTAGCATACCCAGACATGTGACCACCACAGGCTCCAGAATGGCAGTCATTTAGGGCTTTCTTGTCTTCATCAAATGTGAGGCAACGTCGAAAAATGGAGTCAATCCCACAACGATAAAGAGTATCACCGAGGATAATATAATGACGGGCTTGGTAGCATATTCGATGACATTCAGTGCTAGACAAATTGGGCTGGAAAGTCTGGGCCTGGAGATATATGATTATATCTCCGTACCAAAGGTCATTGGAGCTAATCAGGAAAAGGGATTCATCGGGTAATGAATCGATTGCTACATTTTCCATCTCAGATAAGGGAAGGTCGCATATCAACTCGGCAAACACCAAGGATTTCTTAGACTTAGCACATTCGAATTCCAAGTCAAACTTCTGGAGTATTACGATCCATTTGGAGTATTTACCCCCTAGCAATTAGCGTGTAAGAATGTGCTACATAGGGTTGCAATTAGAAATTACCGCAGTCTTGCGAGAGAGGATATAGTGTCGAAAACATTGAACAGCTTGGATGGCTGCCAAGGCCAGTTTTTTAACATGTAAATACTTGGTTTCGGTAATTGTGAGACTCTGACTCAAGTAATAAACAACATGTTCGTCATGAGAATCATCCTCCTGGACGAGAACCATAGTGATGGTATAGTCCTAGGCTGTGAAGTAAAGGAAATAATCTAGACTGTAATCAGGAGGGGAGAGTGGTGGGGTATGTCTCAAAGATAGTTTCAAAGCTTCAAAATCTTTGTTGGCAGTAGTATCCCATATGAACTCAGAACCCTTCTTGAGTAGTCATGTAAATCCAAGAGTTAGCTCAACATAGTTTGGGATGAAACGATGGAGAAATTTTGCCTTCCCTTGCAAACTTTGTAACTGGAAAAGCGAGGAAGGAGGAGGGAGATTGAGAATCTCCTCGACCTTCAAAGGATCTACCCTGATCCCTTGACGTGTAACAATAAAGCCCAGAAGTCGGCTGGATACTACGCAGAAAACAAATTTTTGGGGATTCAAGCGTATATGGTAAAACCAACATCAAAGGAACATGGCATGGAGGTGTATTGGATGATGTACACGGTGCATGGAATGAGTGGGTAAGTTATCAAGATATGGTTGCACAATGTGCTTTATGTCATGAAAGGCATAAGACATAGCACATTGAAAAGTTGCACCAACATTCTTTAAGCCAAAAGGGAGTTTCTGATAGGCGAAAGTGCCCTAAGGACAAATAAAAGCGGTCTTGTGTTGATCCACTGGTAGGATATTGATTTGATTATATCCGAAGAAACCATCCATCAGAGAGAATATTTCTCTTCCGGCACAATCGTCGATGATATGGTCAACGAAGGGGTAGGAAAGTTGTCTTTAAGATAAGCTTTGTTAATGTCCCTGTAATCAATGCACACGCAGATTGTGCCTTGTTTCTTGTCGATTGGAACAAGATTGGAAACCTAATCAGTTAGAGCCACCGGGTAAATGAAGCTAGCCTTAAGAAGTTTCTCAACTTCAATGTTGATAGTGGCTGCTTTACATGGGTGGACCGGACGAAGTCGTTTCTGGATGGGTTTAGCGTCCAGGTATGTCTTGATTTCATGTATCACAATGCCCGGGTCAATACCTGACATTTCTTCATAGCTCCAGGTGAAGGCGTCACAAAATTCTTTGAAAAGAGACTTGTAGGTGACAATTTCGTGAGGGGAACATGAAGCTCTGATATGCACATTTTTGACAATTCCAGGTTTTATGGAGATGTCGAGGGGGATGATGGGTGAGATGTTACTTAAGTTCCCTTTGTAGAATAGATCCTGTGTAGACTCGAGAACGGTAGAAATGACGATAACGGTCGACGGGGTCGAGATCCATTTCTAACCCTCGATGGTGTGTTGTTCAAGAAAGAGGATGGAACGATGATGTCCATCGTCCCAAGGGGTGTCTTCCATGGACATAATAGACATAATCATCTCTTCCATGGGAAAAATGACGCGGAATGGATCTGGAGATAAATCACCAAGAGAGGGGGTCAAAAGGGTTGCCGATTGAATGGCTTGATAAGCGGATTCAACCGGACTTAGTGGCATTTCTTCGCCATATCGAAGATGATCGCTTGGGTTGGGTACCATCCATGGGTCGTAAGACATAGAGGTTCTGTGAACAGAGGTGGATATCATGTTGATCGAGGTGACAAATGGATGTGGAACATCAGGTGGTGGTATGGGGAAAGTACCCATTAACGAGGAATCTTTAATAAGACCCACACCGACATTCTCATATTCTGTAGGGGGGGGGGTTGCAATGAATAGTACATTTCCAGTACGTGTATCGGAGTGGAAGAATGCCAATTGGTCAACGATCACTAATTTTCCTTGATGTGGGAAATGCATGACATGGAAAAGAGTTGACACAACTGCACGCATGGAATCAATCCAACTACGACCTAGTAGAAGGTTGTAATCGAGAGAAGTATCAAAGACCTCCACTTCAACTTGGACCGTTTTGCCTTCTAACATAATAGGCAATGAAAGGAGGACACCGTAAGGATTAAAACCAGAGCCATTGAAGGCTTTGAGCATGTTGTGGGATTTAGTTAAAGGAGAAGAGTCGATGGATTTCCAGCAGGTAATAGACATGACACAAGTCGAGGCACCCTCATCAATAGCCGTTCTACAAATGTTTTTGTCAGAGAAAATAACTTGTATTTGGAAGGCGAGTTGAGGGGGTAATCTTGGAATGTGATCTTCCAAGTAAAAAATTATTAAATTCGTATCTAGAGGGTCGATTCCACCAATAGATTTCAACAGGGCCTTCCGTTGTATCGGACAACTCTGAAGGACTTCGAGGGCTGACATCGCGGATGGTGCTTGGGCCAAATCTTCGAAAATACTGTAGTATGGGCAGCATGTACATGGGGATTGAAAGCCGATTTTCGAACAACACCCTTTGGAGGAGGGCGAAGAATTGTATCTAGGTTCAGTCGTTCGAGATGAAGAGGACCATTGGTAGGTGGAGTCGTGGGAGATGGTTGAACCAATGAAGGAGGTATCGCATCAACCTTCTCTTTGGAGGAAGAACAATCTTTGGCTTGAGTGGTAAGTGTGATTTCATTCTTCTTTGAAACACCTATACACATTAAGACATAGGATGTATTGGAGGGGGAATATTGGTCATGAATGATCAATTGGGCCTGTTGTTGATATGGGAAGGGTTGTGACAAAACAGTCGGAGTGGGGGGTTTCATGGTTCCTTGAAGGAACTTAGTAACCTCGGCTCATCGTGGACAATAATTAGTGTAGTGATCATCACCGAAGATAATACAAGGGTATTGGGGTTTGCGCTTATCTCTATCATCAACAGGTGGTGTTTTAGTTTTCTCAGTTTGCGAATTATTACTGTCGTCCGTATTCTTACCCTTTCCTTTTCTAGATTTGTTTTTGTCGGTGAGGGTAGATTGAACAGAACTTACCTCAGAAGTATTGCCGATGGGAGGGGTAGGAGACGGAGCATTTTGAACATTAGAAGAAATGGGTTTGGGGTTGTTGCTATAGGTTTGGACAGAATGAGGTTGGGCATGGAAAGTGCCAATCACACCGTCGGCTGCATGGGAAGTAGCAGGGGTAGTTGAAGTAGCGGAAGTAGAAGGACGAGGCACATCAGGGAGTAAGTCGTAAAGAGTACTCATTTGTGAGTAAACGAGGTCTAGGTATTGGGCACGACTGATTGCTTATTCTTTGGTGACCACTCCACCCATATCAATGTCACGACTGATGTCATTCACGAATGATTTTGTGAACCACTCTGCCAGAAATTGGTCGGGAAGTTCGAGTTTGATGAGAAGTCATCTCTGTCGCCACTCATGAATATGATCAGAGATATGGGTGACCTTAGTTTGTTTGAAAGAACTCAAAATCTCGGTTCCCATTTTGTAGCGAATTGGTAACTAGTAGTGGGTGAGGAAATCCATAGCAAGGGTGTTGAAGTCAGTGAAGAAGCCTCATGGTAATTCTATATACCACTTCGTGGTGGAACCTATGAGGGTTCGATGAAAAAGGCGTAAACAAGTAGATTCATCCATTAAGGATTTGGATGAGCACCAGAGGTGAAAAGTCATTACATGATTGTTTGGGTCCTCTCCTGGCTTACCATCAAATTTAGGTATATCGGATGGTAGTTTGGCCAATATGGTGGGCCATTAAAGAGAGTGTCCATTGGATCATTTAAAATTCTCGACAGATCCAGGAGATCCAGGGTGTCTAAGAAAGGTAACTATCTATTCACATGCGGGTACTGGTGACTTTGGGGGGGAAGTCCTATTGGTAAACTAGTGGTGTTGAAAAGTCAAACAAGAAACATGTGTCTAATTTAGTTTTCCCTTAATTAAATTAGACAATAAATATTAATCTATTATCTCATTCATAACTGAGTGATTTGGAATTGTAATAGAATTGTAAGTGTAGTTAAGTGAGTTAAGCTTAGTTGTATTAGTGCGAGTTCAGTGAATTAACTATTCATTAATTCACAATCAGTTAAACTCGCATGCAACTAAAGACTTGCCACGGTTAACTACATGCATGTCATTCCAATGGACACTAGTTGAGATAACAGGTGAAAGGGATAGTTGGCTATCAGTTGTGATTTGTTCACACATGCATTGGATATGCTTATGAGCATGTGCAAATGATTCATTCGATTCATTGTGAGAATTCGTATTGCAGAGTTTGTGCAGAGGAGGCAAGTTGTATGGACATAGGAATTGGCACATGCATTTGCTAATTTGTGTATGACAGTTTGAGACGATTGTATTGTACTGAGAGCTCTTGGATTAGAGCTTTGTATGAGATTGTTTCATGATTCATGATATACATAATATATGATAGTGGGGTTTTTAGCTTTACGCTTTCCTGGTAAAACTTATTGTGTTATGTGTTATTG
>ML776777.1:1300031-1324428 GCA_009831015.1 Picea engelmannii
TTTATGATTTTGAAGATAAATTCAAAAAAATGGTCAACTGCAAAACAAATAGTTCCTCATTGTCCTATGAAAAGGTTAATCTAGGAACTGATGAAAATCCTCAATGCATCAATCTAGGCTTGGGATGTAGTAAACAAGAAAAATATGCTTTTGTCAAATTATTTAAGGAATTCAAGGATGTCTTTGCTTGGACTTATGATGATCTTAAAACGTTCGATCCTAATATTATTCAACATGTCATCCCGATGAAGCCCCAAGCCTTTCCCTTCCAACAGAAGTTGAGGAAAATGCATCCTAAGTTAGAATCGACCGTACAAAAAGAACTCAATAAACTCCTTAGTGCTAAAATAATTTTTCCTGTTAGACATACTCAATGGGTATCCAACCTCGTCCCAGTGCGGAAGAAAAATGGGGAAATTCGACTCTGTGTCGATTTCCGGAACCTCAACAAAGAATTTGACAAAGATAACTATCCTGTCCCTCCCATGGAACAGATACTACAACAAGTATCTGATTCCGAGAGGCTGTCCTTACTGGATGGTTTCTCCGGATACAATCAAGTCTTAATGTCTCCGTCAGATCAATTGAAAACTACCTTCCGTACCCCGTGGGGCACTTATGCTTATCGCAAAATGCCCTTTGGATTGATTAATGCCAGTGCTACCTTTCAGAGAGCAATGGATATTGCTTTTAGAGGCTTGATCAATCACTCTGTAGTAGTCTACCTAGATGATGTGACCGTTTATTCAAAAAACAAAAACGATCATCTAGCTCACCTCCGAGCTGTTCTGCTACGATGTCGTAAATACGACATCTCCTTGAACCCTAAGAAGTCCATCTTTGCAGTAGAACATGGTAAACTAATAGGTTTTATTGTGTCTAGTGATGGAATGATTATTGACCCCGAGAGGACCCAAGTCATTGCCAAACTTCCCCCACCGACCTCCAAGAAATCCATGCAGTCCTTCCTAGGTCAGATCAATTTCGTGAGAAGATTTGTCCCTAGTTTCTCCGAAATGGTCAGACCTCTTCAAAACCTGATTAAGAAGGACACCCATTATCACTGGGGACCTACTGAAAACCAAGCTTTTAACGATCTAAAGAAGGCCATAATCGACGCTCCGTCTCTCATGAGCCCTGATTTCTCTCAAGACTTCACACTTTATACTTTTGCCTCCGATCGTTCCTATGCCACAGTCCTTACTCAAAAGAACTCTGAAAACAACGAAGTACCCATCTCCTTTATGAGCTCTACTTTCAAAGGTGCTGAACTTAATTACCCAGCGGTCGATCGGCAAGCCTATGTTGTTTTCAAGGCAGTTAAGCATTTCCGATCTTATCTTTTGAAGTCAAGAATGAAGATCATTGTCCCTTACCCTACCGTTAGGAACTTGTTAGTACAAAAGGAGTTAGGAGAGAAAAGAGCCAACTAGGTCACCTCCTTGCAGGAGTATGACTTAGAGATCACCCCAGCACAGATCGTGAGAGGCCAAGGGTTATGTAAATTGGTAGTTGATTTAGAAACTAAACAACAAGAAGTCAGTGACTCGTCAGACCTAGAAAAACATGACCAGAACGTGATTTGTTGCACACAAAAATTCGCGAGCCCCTGGTACGATGATATTAGACACTGTCTTCAACATGGATCAACACCTCGTCACCTTGACCCTGCTAAGAGAAGAGCTTTGAGATTAAAGTCTGCCTCCTTTCATCTAGTCAACGGTATACTGTTTCGTCAGAATTTTGACGGCGTACTGATGCGTTGTCTTGAAAAGGACGAAGCAGAAAGAGTCTTGCTTGAGTTGCATGCGGGAGAAGCTGGTGGTCACTTTGGTGGTGACACCACTGCGCATAAAGTCTTAAGAGCCGGTTATTACTGGCCGACACTCTTTAGAGACGCCCATGCCTTATGTCGAAAATGTATCATTTGTCAAAAAACATCAGGGCGATTACAAAAATCAGCCTTCCCTTTGCAACCCGTCACAGTCGATTCTCCTTTCCAGCAATGGGGCCTTGATATTATTGGTCCTATTAACCCTCCATCCTCACAGCAACACAAGTATATTGTGACAACCACTGATTACTTTACTCGATGGTCTGAAGTCGCCGCACTGAAAACGGTTAACACAAGTCAGGTGATTGCTTTTCTGAACTCGAATATCATTACTCGTTTCGACATCCCTGATTGTCTAGTCTTTGATAACGCTTCATACTTCTCCTCTCTTGAGATGACCGAGTTTGCCTTAGAAAAAGGAATAAAACTTAAGTATTCTTCTAGTTACTACCCCCAGGGTAATGGCTTAGCAGAATCAACCAACAAGAACTTGATCAAGATTATCAAGAGAACTGTGGCTGAAAATCACAAGAACTGGCACAACGCACTACTTAATGCACTGTGGGCTGACAGGGTAACACCCAAAGCCGCTATAGGTAACTCTCCCTTTTTTCTTGTTTATGGTAGAGAAGCCATTCTGCCACCTCACATTCTTCTTCCCTCGCTCCAATTGTCGCAAAAAGTTCAAGAAGAAGAATGCCCCCATTTAGAAAGCTGAATTAATGCTTTGATGAAGCTAGAAGAAGTAAGAACCTAAGCCAAGCATAAGATAAACCAACATCAACAACTGATTAAAATCTTGTTCGATTCTAGTTCTGCTTCTGATAGAAATTTTGAAGTAGGCGATCTCGTTCTAAAGTGGGACAAACCGCATGAGGGGAAGGGTGAACACACTAAGTTTCAAAATCTGTGGCTTGGGCCATTTTTGATTGCTGAAAAGTTGGGTCCTAGTTATTTTCACTTGCAGAGTCTTGAAGGGCAGCTTGACACCTACCCAGTGAACGACCAAGCCTTGAAAAGATACTTTGCCTGATTTCTATCTTTGTATATTATGTAAATATTTCCTTTGTTTTTATTTTTTCTTTCATTTTCATTTTATGATTTTGATTGGATTGATTAGTTTGGTGCATATGCATGCTCATATACTGAGCCATTCAGACATAGATCATAGAAAAAAAATCTCGTCGCTGAAATAACTCCTGGAAGATTGTACAAACATCAGTGAATTATATTTCTAAAATGATATTGGAAGAGTTGTTTGAAAGAAGTTTGCTAATTTCAATCTTTAAGTGAAGTTTGTTGTGATTATATTTATCTTTTTACGTTGTCCCTTTTCCGTAAAGGAATGACTCAAAAGGATGTCTCCCTGTCAAAGTAAGTTGTTTTAAAAATAAAGCATTTCTGGAGATGAATAAGGACTCTATCACAAAATTCTGATGAGGTTTAAAAATATGAAAAATAAATATCAAGATCTTTCAGCGTCACCCCGCTCAGCCATCTATAAAAGAAAAATAAAAAAGATTATTATGAGCTGTGGGAAGTGTTTGTAAACCCGCCGGGATACTGAACAGGTCCGCTGGCAGCGGGGCAATGCAAGCATGGTGCCAAGACAACTTTGCCGGGGTACTGAACAAGCCTGCTGGCAGCGAAGCAATGTCAGGTACATGAAAATCATAAAAAATTATGAAAAACCTTTTTTAAAGTCCTTTATTCTAATCTGGAGCTTCTTGACAGGATAAAGACATCTGAGTGGGTTAAATGGAAACCCTGTTGAGGCTATGAACGCCTGCTGGCAGCAGTGGCCATGCCAACAGTATTGAAGACTTTATCATAAAATCATGAATTGCTGATCTTTAAGACTGTTATTGGTTTATATCTTTTAAAACTTCACTGAAAAAGAGGATTGATAATGATGTAGTACGATTTTCTGATTGTTCTTTCAAGATGAATTTTTTCTTTGATATCCTGATTTGAATTCATTTTCTTTGGATAGAGATAACTGCTTCTCCCAGCATGTCGCCATTGTTGGCAGCCAATCATTTTTTTAATTGCTCTTAAAAAACGCTGCCTACACCCCTTGTCTCATCAATGAAAAGTCATCGTCGCATTGTGCTTCTAGGCTTTTGTTTCATTTTTGCGACAATTGCAATTTAGTCTCGATTTAATTTTCACAATTGTAAGTGTGAAAATACCTCTTTCATCGTTTGGACTACAGTCCTCTTTTATCAATTTCACCAAAAGACACTTCACCATTGGTTTATCGCATGACTGCTAAAGGTTTCCTCGAACTTTTATCCTTGATCATTATCTTACCTTGATTACGCATTTGGATATGTTTGATTGCTAAGCCTTTGGGTATTAAAATTCATTAGTTTTGTTCTGATCTTATAGTGGATTTGGTCTTATTGCTTTTATCCTTATTGCTATGGACTTTTCACTCAGTTATTATATGAAAATTTTGGATCATTATGCTCTAAAAGAACTTTGGAATGCAAACATTGCAAGGCACAACGAATATATTGGTAAGTTTGTGAAGTCAATTCAAGGAATAAGCAATGGTTTGAAGGCGCATGGATTAATCATATTGGGCTTTACAAATCGATGCTTGGTATATTGTGTGGTAAATGCGTTGATTCATAATTCCAAACTATGTATTGGCATTGATTAGTTTTAAAACTATGGTGTTGAAACGATCTATTGACACGATACACGATGGATTTGGTGCTTAATCGACCTGTACACTTGGCATGAGTATAACATATGGTATTGGTTCTGCTCCAGTTCACTGGCACGTTATTATGATTACACACCTATTTTTTGGCCGATACGAATGGTTTAAACGATTATGTTTTGATAACACTGTACTCAGTCAACTAATACAGCGCGTGGCGGTGGTAATCCCACCACCTTCGCACGTATGCAGTTAATTCCGGTCTATTCGAGCTTTGAAGCCAACAAACATATCGTTTTTCTGACTCTGTGCATAGTTTCATTCACTGTAAACCCTACCATGTACAGAGGTTATGGCTCCTGTCGTAAGGGCCGAGCCTAACGGGTGCCAAGCACTGTTGACATTCAGTGGTGCATGTAGTGACCTCGAACAATACGGGTGGCTTGCTTTCATAAGGAAGTTTGATGGCTATGACCTCACAGTCGCCCGACAATTTGCATTGTCGTTTGATGGCTGCCGAGCCAAAGTGGGAGATGTCCAGCTTGAAATTACTGAAGAATTTCTCAGTCTGGCAACTAGCTTGCCTGCCAAGGGACAAAAATGGTCGAAAAGTTGCAAGGTAGACGAGGTCCCATGGAAATTACTGTTCCAATCTCGCACAGTGAATTCATGCGATAGAGGGTTACCTGCGAAGATGTTGAAACCCCGCTGGTATGATATTTTGATGATTATCAAACGTTTCGTTACCTGTGAAGGCAGGTATGGGTTTATTTTCTTATTGCACCTGCGTTTATTAATGGTTTTGATGGGATTTGAACTAAGTATGCCTTACTATCTGCACCGAAGCCTGTTCAAAATGGCTAAACGATACAAGCATAGCCAGGCTGACACTAGCCTCTTCCATGTTGGGTTGATCAAAATGGTTTTAGTATACGAGTTAGGGTTACGTCGTGATTCTTGGCATGATTTCCTCAGCCGTAATGGTTTCGGGGAGTCAAACCCTCCATAGGTAGACAAGCCCATGGTGGCCGAGAGCAAACCTACCCCTGTGCCTTATGATGTTTTATTACCTAGACCTAAGCCTGAGTCACCCACAAGTTTGCCTAAGTATGTGCCAAAAAAAACCGAAGTTGTTAAAGCAACAACCCAAAAGACAAGAGCGAAGATTGGTGTTAATACTCGAGGCAAGAAAAATGCAAGATTGATCTCTCGCATGGCGAGGAACAAGTCCAAGCTCCCTGCCAAAACAGAGTCCATCATGGTTAGCGAGGACTCTGATTCATATATTGAGCGATTTCTCTCTGAAGAATATCCTTACTCCAAGGGATTGTGTAGCAAACCGCCTCACGATTTCGTTAGGAACCTCCCTCCTTGTCTGCGGGATAACCCTGACTTTCCTGGTATTGAGCCACTCCATGAAACCCTTGGGGAATCATCAAAACCCCCTTCTRTTCAGCCTGTTGCTGCACCTTGCRATCAATGTGGGTTATGGATTGAAAGATAYTATCTGGATGTACCTAYATTGCAATCCAGGATCTACGARTTGGAAAACCAAGTGGCARTGCTCAYTGGTCRSAATKSAAGAGAACAACCAAATGACAAGAAACAAYGAACCAYGGGTTCAGTCCTGTTCAAAAACGTCGAGTCTRYCACTGCAATTATCAAYTCAAAATTGACATAATKCYCARCAACTGTAATGGTATAWYTTTTACTCTTTTATATGGCRTGATCATARGCTYTGTATACATTGTTGACTTGCTCTGTCGTGCATTTGTTGTTTATCAGTTTTGATTATCGATTTCTGGATTGGTTGTGATTAGATTTAGTTTGATTGATCATAATCTGATTTGAATATTATGTTATTTGATATCTTTTCTATTGTTGAAATACAAACGATATATCTGTTCAATTTGGTTACATCTTGTGCGATATGATAGGAAAATTGGTTGGTTATGTTGATTATATTTTATATGTTAAGACCAATTCGTATATCATTTATTCCATTCTAAAGTTTCGAATGGATAACAATAGTAGTTGTTATGATGTGAATTGTATTTCGATGGTAACAAATGTATTATTAGAATGAGATTACAGAGATGGATTGATCGTATCAAGTCGTATGATTTGTGTCTATAATTAAATTCAGTTATATGCCCGATTTGTTGACTCTGTCAAAACCCTTCTTGTCGACTATGAGGTGATCAAACATGAAGACTGTTGAGTCGATATTTGTGGAAATGATTTCATCCAATTAAGTTGGAAGCAATTCATATATCGTTCTTTTAATTGAAGGATCTCAATCTGTTGTTGTGATTATAATTAGTCATTTACAATTACGACTATACCTGTGAATTATATTGAAACCCAACAAATGAGAATTGTGGTTGGATTCTATGGTTACAGTGATGCATGAAATCGTAATGACTTTCTATATTGGCAATGATATGAATCCTATGTTAATCGATAATGATTGTTTGTATTTCATACGATCTGGTTTACCTTTGATGGCATTCGTGAAACAATCTTGTTAAGATTTGACTTGATTTCATAACGATTGGGAAAACAGAGTATTCCCACTCTGTCCCGATTGTTCTCTATTCTATTTGGTTTGATTGAAAGGATTTATTTTTATAAATCATTTGTAATATGTAATGATTGGATTCGATTTGATTTTGATTATATATCTGGTCCTATTTACTATTCTAGACCAGCTACAGAATCATGAGATTCTGTAGCTAAGTCTATAGAGTTATTTTTTTATTATTTTCTCAATAAAGTATACCTCTAACTTGATATTTGTGTCTATTATAGGAAAATCCGAATTTGTTATGGATATGAGGAGCAGTTAGAAGATATCTTGGAGATTTCACTTACATTTTTAGCTGCTTAGTTTAAGAGATTTTTGGGATTATTCCGAGATTGTGTAAACTGTTTGCTATTATTCACAAGGATGTTTTACCTTGTTAGAAACTTATATAAACCTATGGTTTTGTAATAATCAATCATCCTCAGTTGGGGAGAACAAGGATATAGAATTCTGATTCAAACTGGAGCAAAATTGGTGTTTTGTTATAGCTTTCGCTTTTCAATATATCAACACTTTGTTCCATGTTTTGTATAGCAACTTGTTTATGGTTTAGTATTTCTTTAGCTACCTAAATCAAATGCAAATGATATAATCTTATTATTGTTATCTATATCTTGTTTCTTCCAAATCAATAAAAGATATAACAATTATCAATTCTTTTTAGTGAATGATAGCTTTGTCTTCTTCATAATTTGAATTGTAATATATAAGTTTGCTGCATAATAGGTTTCCCCTTTTGCAGGAATTTATAATTAGAAAATTGTTATGATATTCATTTATGTCTTGTTTGTCCTGTAATATACTTCAGGAAGCATCATAGCTGATCCTTTGCGAAAAACTTAAGGACTTAACGGTGTGAATTTCTTCCTCCGACCAGCTTAAGAAGTCATCTTACGTAGGGCAGACTTGGAGCGTTTCCAAGTCAATTAGTATTTAGTTTGCTGCTTTTATTAAGTAGTTTAATATAAATATAATTTCGATTTGTTTTAATTTCAGTTAGTTTACTTTCTTATTCATAAATCTTAAAATCAAAAAAGAGTTATCTTCGCTGTCTTGGGACAACAAACAAATTAGTTTCACAGGTTTATTCAAATCTGTAGATTGTATGTAATGTATATTTGTGAATAAACTCTTATTAACTTGATAATTAGATAGTTGATTTGATTTATAATAAGAATAGTTAGTAGTTTGTAGATAGAATAGTTAGCATAGTTTATAGTTTAGTTTATTAGTTTCTTTATTTGTTTTATTAGTTTCTAGTTTCCTTAGTTTAGATCTCTTAGCTCGGATCATCTTTTCTCTTTGGTTTTCTTAGGAGACCTTAGAGCGGCCAACGGAGCCGTTAAACTCGTCAGGGTGGTCCATTCCAAACGGCTTGGGTTATTTAGACAACCCCGGACTGGTTCCACTCTCCCAGTTGACGGATGGACTATTTCGCCCGTCAACAGGTTCTTCACACAATTCTTTCACCAATTCTTCATTCAATCTTGCTTAACCTTTTCAATGAGAAACCTTTCAATATATAGGAGAATGAGAGATGGTTACATGGATGAGGATGATCCCACCAAATCTGAGAAGTTAGTAGATCGAAAACCATATGAATGCCAACTCATTTTCTGGAAGATCCCCTTCTAGAACCTTCATGACCTCTTCTTCTTTCCAAGCTTAAAAACAGGTTTTCACCCTATATATGAAGTAGACTGCGAGAAGTTTGCACCCTAAGTGTGGGTGGCCTGCGAGAATGAAGGATTCTCGCATCGTAGACCATTGGCAGTCTGCGAACTCATCTTAAAAATATGTTTTTGGAATCAGACAGGAGCCACTTTTCTCAGGCAAAAGGTCCTTGTTATTTCCCTTGCAAAAGTTATTTTCCTAGACGTTCCGAAAGATTTTTAATAGAAATAGCTAAAAAACATTATAGAAAATATGGGCACATGGACAGGGGTTCAAACGAATATCATCCAATGATAATTAGCTATATATATATATATATATTCATTATCTTTTTTGATATTGATTGTATTCTCAAACTTTTATACTTTTTTATACATGCATTAATTTTTCATGATTGTTTGTAATTATAAAGTTAGATTTTCCCCCTAAATTTCTGCAGAAAGCACCAATTAGTAGTAGCAGAAATGATGTTCTAAAACATGAGGAACCTAAAACAGATAATGAATATCAAGTTAATGATCCCATGGAAGTATATGACAATAATAACATAGTTCAAGATGATGGGAAAAATCAAATGATCCAAGAATTATTCAGTCATCTAGATGAGGATCATGGGGACAATAGTGATGGTATTTATGATGAATCTTTGCTTGAAAAGGAAAATAAATGAATTTATAAATGGTGAAGAGAAAATATTCTCTCCAATACATTGTTACTAGTGAACTTAATGGTGACAAATACTTAGATGAGAGAGAAAAACAAAGACATAAAATAACTTGAAGCTTGTGCGATTAATCAAGTACTTTTTTTTATCAATGTTATTGTGTCATGACCTTGCAGTGCTAGTAGATGCAGGGACGCGCATCTTGGTCGTATTTCAAAGGAAACAACTAAAATACATTGTACTAGGGCTATATGAGTACATGATGGGAAATAATAACCTATGAATGGGGCCAATGCTGAAATTCTTTCAAAATGTTTATGTATGCACTGAAATTTGACACGGATATACTATTCACATGCCTTGACGATATGAAAGGGTTTCTAGACTCAAATATTCCTCACACAACCACCCTATAAATTAACCCATATCGTCCTCATTTTGTTTTAATTTTCTTAGTTGAATTTTAAAGGGAACAAGTATTAAAAGACATTGTACTAGGGCTAGAGTACATGATGGGAAACAATCAACTGTGAATGGTGCCAATGTTGAAATTTTTTCAAATTTTTTTTGTATGCATCGAAATTTGATATGGATAGACTATTCACATGCCCTGATTATATGGGAGGGTTTCTCAAATCAAATATCACTCACACACCCACTCTTTATATTCATCATCTATGTCGTTCAAAACCAACATCATGCCAATTAGGCCCATGATTTTGGTCGTGGTGAGAAGAAGGCCATAGATAACATTTCGTATTTGAATAATGATTTCGTACTATTATTCTTTATGGATCAAAATATTACTTAGCCGAGAGAAAAAAATAAAGACATAAAATAACTTGAAGCTTGTGTGATTAATCAAGTACTTCTTTTATCAACATTATTATGTCATACCCTTGCAGTACTAGTAGATGTGGGGATGTGCATATCAGTCATATTTTAAAGGAATCAACTAAAAGACATTGTACTAGGGCTAGAAAAGTACATGATGGGAAACAATAACCTGTGAATGGGTCCAACATCGAAATTATTTCAAAATGTTTTTGTATGCACTGAAATTTGACATGGATAGAATGTTCACGTTCCTTGATGATATGGAAGGGTTTCTAGACTCAAATATTAATCACACACCCATTCTATATATTGACCCATATCTTCCTTGTTTTGTTTAAATTTTCTTAGACGAATTTTAAAGGAAACAACTATTAAAAGACATTGTACTAGGGATAGAGTACATGATGGGAAACAATGACTTGTGAATGGTACCAATGTTGAAATTTTTTAAAATTGTTTCTGTATGCACCAAAATTTGACATGGATAGACTGTTCAGATGCCTTCAATATATGGGAGGGTTTCCAGACTCAAATATCACTCACACACCCACTCTTTATATTAATCATCTATGTCATTTGAAACCAACATCATGCCAACTAGGCCCATGATTTTGGTTGTGGTGAGAAGAGGGCGATAGTTGAGATTTCGTATTTAAATAATGATTTCATACTAATATTATTTATGGAGGAAAAGGGTAATTACATGAGAGAAAAAACAAAGACATAAAATAACTTGAATCATGTGTGATTAATCAAGTACTTCATTCATCAATGTTATTGTTCCATGCCCTTGCAATAATAGTAGATGCATGGACGTGAATCTTAGTCATATTTTAAAGGAAATAGCTAAAAGACATTGTACTAGGGCTAGATGAGTACATGATGGGAAAGAGTAACCTGTGAATGGGGCCAATGTTGAAATTCTTTCAAAATGTTTATGTATACACTAAAATTTGACATGGATAGACTGTTCACATGCCTTGACAAGATGGAAGGGTTTATGGACTCAAATATTAATTACACACCCACTCTATATATCGAACCATATCATCCACGTTTCATTTTAATTTTCTCGTTCGAATTTTAAAGGAAACAACTATTAAAAGACAGTGTACTAGGGCTAGAGTACATGATGGGAAACACTGAACTGTTAATGGGGCCAATGTTGAATTGTTTTCAAAATGTTTTTGTATGCACCAACATTTGACATGGATAGAATGTTCACATTCCTTGATGATATGGGAGGGTTTCTAGAATCAAATATCACTCACAAACCCACTCTTTATATTCATCATCTGTGTCGTTCAAAACCAACATCATCCCAATTAGGACCATGATTTTAGTCATGGCGAGAAGAAGGAGATAGATGAAATTTTGTATTTAAATAATGATTTCGTACTAATATTATTTATGAAGAAAAATAGTACTTAGATGAGAGAAAAAACAAAGACATAAAATAACTTGAATCTTGTGTGATTAATAAAATACTTGTTTTTTCAACATTATTGCAGCACAGCCTTGGAGTACTAATAGATGTGGGAACGTGGATCTTGGTTGTATTTTGAAGGAAACAACTAAAATACATTATACTAGGGCTAGATCAGTACATGATGGGAAATAGTATCCTGTGAATGGGGCCAACGTTGAAATTCTTTAAAAAAAATTATGTATGCATTGAAATTTGACATGGATAGACTGTTTGCATGCCTTGATGATATGGAAGGGTTTATAGACTCATATATTACTCACACACCCACTATATATATCGACCCATCTCGACCTCATTTTGTTTTAATTTTATCGGTCGAATTTTAAAGGAAACAACTATTAAAAGACATTGTACTAGTGATAGAGTACATGATGGGAAACAATGACCTGTGAATGGGTCCAGCATTGAAATCATTTCAAAATGTTTTTGTATGCACCATAATTTGACATGGATAGACTGATCACATTCCTTGATGATATGGGAGGGTTTCCAGACTCAAATATCAGTCACACACCCACTCTTTATGTTCAACGTTTGTTTCGTTAAAAATAAACATAATTCCAATTAGGCCCAAATTTTGGTTGCAGAAAGAAGAAGGCGATAGATGAGTTTTCGTATTTAAATAATTATTTCGTACTAATATTCTTTATGGATAAAAAGGGTACTTAGATGAGATAAAAAAACTAAGACATAAAATAACTTAAAGCTTGTGCGATTAATCAAGTACTTCTTTTATCAACGTTATTGTGCCATGCCCTTGCAGTACTACTAGATGCGGGGATGTGCATCTTGGTCCTTTTTTAAAGTAAACAACTAAAGTACATTGTACTAGGGCTATATCAGTACATGATGGGAAACAATAACCTGTGAATGGGGCCAACATTCAAATTATTTCAAAATGTTTTTGTATGCAATGAAATTTGACATGGATAGACTGTTTGCATGCCTTGACGATATGGAAGGGCTTTTAGACTAAAATATTTCTCACAAACCCACTTTATATATCAACCCATATCGTCCTCATTTCATTTTAATTTTCTCGGTAGGGTTTCCAAACTCAAAGATCACATGGGATAAACAAAGGAAATTGATGAGGTGGTTGCATCTAACGAAATATTGGTACGATATTATGTATTAATCTACCTAAACAATTACCTAATTTAAAGCACTATATGGTTATGAACCCCTGTCACCAAAGAATTGGGTCACTGAAAATGCAAGTATAAACTATTATATTTAATCTCTTTTAAAAGAAAATTGACTACCATAATATAGGTTAACTCTCTCTCTATTTTGTGGAGAAATACGTAGTTAAAATAAGCTACCTTAATGTAATCAATGATGCAATAAGGTTTAAATATGCATGAGTTGGTATGCTTTTGGCCTCATGAATGAGAAATATAACTGGAATGATTAATAAATTTCATCATCGCAAATGTAATCATTGTTGTCATAGTATTGTAACAACGGAGTTTCAATGAACATGTTGTTCTTCATTGTTATAGCATCTTCGTCGAAACTATTCGAAAACATGGGACTTTGGCCCATGTGTTTGGTGGTAATAAGAAGAGGCTTGATGGCATTTTGTATTTAAATAATGATTTTGTACTAATATTCTTTATGGAGAAAAAAAGTACTTAGATGAAAGAAAAAAAAAGACACGACATAACTAATGAAGCTTGTGCAATTTATGAAGTTCTTATTTTTTTATGTTATTGCATGCCCTTGAAGTACTAGATGCGGGGACATACATCTCAAACAAATTTTAAAAGAAACAACTAAAATACATTGTATTACAATTCCTCGTGTGGGTGGGCGCCCGTCTTGCAAACTCGCCTTGTGTTGCATTTGGGAACTCTACCTCCGTTTCCTTACGATTCCTCATGTGGGTGCCCCTCATGTCAACTTGCCTTGCCTTGACTTTGGGTGCCAAGCATTTCCTAGACTGTCTTAGAAAACTTAAGTCGAAGCCAAAATTGCTCCTTATCCGTCATCCAACATGTCTTCTTGCCTAGTTCTCTCTTGTGTGGTTCTTTTTGGTACAACTCTTCATGTGGGTGGGTGCACCTATTTCCTTTACTTTGAGAGCCCTGCCTTGTTTTCATTATGATTCCTCATGTGACCACCCCTCTTTCCAAATCAACTTGCATTTCTTTTGGCCTCCCTACCTCATTTTTGTTATGATTCCTCATGTGGGCGAGCCCTTTACAACTCGTCTGACATTGTGTTTGGGTGCCCTACCTCATTTTCGTTACGAATCCTCATGTGGAAGCTCCACTTGCCAACTCCCCTTGTTTTGCATCTGGGTTACTGACCCATTTTCGTTACGATTCCTCATGTGGGTTCCCATATTTCCAACTCACCTTGCATTGTTTTTGGACACATAGCCTTGCCCAGGCCATCATAAAAAAGTTAAGTCGAAGCCAAAATTGCTCCTTATCAAACATCTGTCTCGTCTTCTTTCCTAATGCTCCCTTGTGTGGTCATTTTTGTTATGAATCTTCATGTGAATGGGGACCCCTATTTCCAACTCGCCTTGCATTGCATTTGGGAACCCTGCCTCCTTTTCGTTACAATTCCTTATGTGGGTTCCCCTCTTTCCAACTCGCCTTGCATTGTGTTTAGGTGCCCATCCTTTCCCAGGTGCTCTTGAAAAAGTTAAGTCAAATCCAAAATTTCTCCTTATCCGACATCTAGCTCATATTCTTTCCTAGTGCTCCCATGTGTGGTCATTTTATTTACAACTCTTCATCTGGGTGGGAACCCCTCTTTCCAACTCACCTTGCGTTGTTTTTCGACATCCTACCTCCTTTTCATTACAATTCCTCATGTGGGCTCCCCTCTTTCCAACTCTTCTTGCGTTGCGTTTGGGTGCCCAACCTTTCCCAGGTCGTCTTGAAAAAGTTAAGTAGAAGCCAAAATTTCTCGTTATCAGGCATCTGACTCATCTTCTTGCCTAGTGATCCCTTGTGTGGCTGTTTTTGTGCCTTTCATGTGGCTGGGTGACCCTCTTTCCATCTCTCCTTACATTGTGTTTGGGAGCCCTGCCTCCTTTTCTTTACGATTCCTCATGTGGGTTCCCCTCTTCCCAAATCACCTTTCCCTTCCTTCGGGCACCCAATATTTCCCAGGTCATGTTAAAAAAGTTAATTCAAAGCCAAAATTGATCCTCATATGGCATTCGACTCGTCTTCTTTCCTAGTACTCCCTTGTGTGGCCATTTTCATTACAACTCTTCATGTGGGCAGGAACAGTTATTTCCAACTCTCCTTGCATTGTGTTTGGGAACCCCTGCCTCATTTTCGTTAGGATTCCTCTTGTGGGTACCCCACTTTCCAACTCGCCTTGCCTTGCCTTTGGTGCCCTGCCTTGTTTTCGTTACAATTACTCATGTGGTTGCCCCTCTTTCCAAATCACCTTGTGTTGCGTTTGGCCTCCCTACCTCATTTTTGTTATGATTCCTCATGTCGGAGACCCTCTTTCCAACTCGCCTTGCGTTGCGTTTGGGAGCCTTGCCTCATTTTCATTACGAATCCTCATGTCGGGGCCTTGCTTTCCAACTCTCCTTGTGTTGCATTTGGGTTCTTGACCCCATTTTCGTTACGATTTGTCATGTGGGTGCCCCTCTTTCCAACTCGCCTTGCATTGCGTTTGGGTGCCGAGCCTTGTGCAGGCCATCTTGAAAAATTTAATTCAAAGTCAAAATTACTCCTTATCTGGCATCTGTCTCATCTTCTTCCTAGTGCTCCCTTGTGTGGTCGTTTTCATTATGAATCTTCATGTGGTTGGGTTCCCCTCTTTCCAAATATCCTTGTGTTGCATTTGGGCGCCTTGCATCCTTTTATTTAAAATTCCTCATGTGGGTGCCCCTCTTTCCAACTCTCCTCATGATGCAGTTCGATGCCCAACCTTTCGTAGAAGATCTTGAAAAATTTAAGTCGAAGCCAAAATTTCTCCTTATCCGACATCTGGGTCATCTTCTTTCCTATTTCTCCCTTTTGTGGTCGTTTTCTTTACGACTCTTCGTGTGGGTGGGTGCCCCTCTTGCCAACTAGCCTTTCCTTGTGTTTGGGCACATTCCCTCCTTTTCATTACGATTCCTCATGCAAGTTCCCCTCTTGCCAACTCGCCTTCTGTTGCATTTGGTCGCCTAGGCTTTCCCAGGTCATATTGAAAAAGTTAAGTTGAAGCCAAAATTTCTCCTTAAATGACATTTGACTCGTCTTATTTCCTAGTGATCCTTTGTGTGGTTGTTTTCATTCCTTTCATGTGGGTGGGAGCACCTCTTTCCAACTCACCTTGCATTGCGTTTGGGCACCCTGCCTTCTTTTCATTACAATTCCTCATGTGGGCATCCCTATTTCCAACTCTCTTTGTCTTGCCTTTCGGTGCCCAACCTTTCCTAGGATGTCTTAAAAAAGTTAATTTGAAGCCAAAATTTCTCCTTGTCCGGCATCTGAATCGTCTTCTTTCCTAGTTCTCCCTTGTGTGGTGCTTTTCGTTATGACTCTTCATGTGGTTGGGTGCACCTATTTTCAAATTGCCTTGCATTGCATTTTGGCACCCTACCTCATTTTCGTTACGATTCCTCTTGTGGGTGCCCCTCTTGCCAACTTGCCTTGCCTTGCCTTTGGGCACCCTGCCTTGTTTTCATTACGATTCCTCATGTGGCCGCCCTTCTTGTCAACTCGCCTTGCATTGTGTTTGGCTTCCCTACCTCATTTTCATTATCATTTCTAATGTGGGAGACAATCTTTCCTACTCGGCTTGCATTGTGTTTGGGCACCCTGCCTCATTTTCTTTATGAATCCTCATGTGGGCGCCCCTCTTTCCAACTCACCTTGCATTATGTTTGGGTGCCTTTCATCCTTTTGGTTATGATTCCTCATGTGGGCACCCCTTTTTCCAACTCACCTTGCATTGCATTTGGGTGCCCATACTTTCCTAGTCCGTATTGAAAAAGTTAAGTCGAAGCCAAAATTGCTCCTTATCCAACATCTAGCTAAGGAGAACCAATCGGTTTAAGCTCATAGCTTTTTAAACATGTGTACAAAAGAAACTAATGCCCAATTCATGACTTACATAGAATTCACATATAATGTGAGACACAAATTTTCCATAGATCAAATACCATATATATATATATATATATAATATATAACTGTAATAAAACAATAAAACAAAAAAATAAACAAAACAAAAGAACTATAACAAAATAATTACTAAAACAAAATTTCAATATTGAACTCATGCATGCCCATTCATGAGACATAGCATACTAGTAGAATCTAGCATCGATCAGAAGCCAGAGTAGTTGAGGAGACTAGGGCATGTAGGACACGCTGGAGAAGGAAGATGGAGACAAAGAATTAGGAAGGCCACTAGGCGAGAGAGTTGATCACAAGTAGATTTACGAAGGAGAGAGATATCACTGAGGGAACCGGCCAAGGTTAGGAAGGATACATATCTCATGGAGGGAACCAAGAGAGAGAGATCTTGATGCCAACATAGGGTGAAGAGAATGGTGACTTGTTGAATTTCCCAATAGGTCCCTTTATTTCATGGTAATAATGCATGACTAAAAACTAAGTAGGAATTAACTCAAATCTAATGCCTGGAATGTTTTCTAGCTCTAAGGTTTATGGAAAAAAAATTAATTGATATTTAAGAAAGAAAACAAAAGACACAGGTCATGCCCCAAGTACCCCATTAACTATTTCATTGTTGAAATTATAGGGTCCCAATTTGATACAATTGGTCGTTGCAAATGTGGTAAACAGACTCATGGATAAGATGGGTTTGGAACCTGCCCCTCTTCTATTGCATAGATCGACCCTACCAATGTCATTCTTGCAACTTTTTGAATATATTGTTTTTGCATTTATTGTATTAGTGAAATTTTTGAAAGTAATCACATATTGCAACATTTCTAGAAATGACTTTATGAAACCTACAGATCCTAGATAATAATTGTTTAAAATCTTGTTGTTTTTCCTAAATATGAGCTCGCCTAACAACAATTTTTTCTCCCTATTATGGATTGTACAATTACCATTCAAGTAGTTCTTATAATTTTTTGGTATATGACTAAGCACTTGGTTAAATATTTACCTTTGGTTAAATAAGATGTCATGAGCAGAGGAAGTACTATTAGAAGCAATGACATTCTCATCAATAGTTTTCGATGAAGAAGAAGAAGAAGAATTCCTATAGGTTTCCTCAACTAAGAGCTTGTCAAAGTATTAACCTAAATATGACCCTTAATATATTCACCCCTTGATGCCATTCACATCCTTAACAATACATTCAAAGCTTTCCAGGGATTGAATAACTTCAATTAGTTTGAGTTGGTGTCTCCAGGAAAGGATTCTAGAAAGGATTTGGCATGGATACAAGCAACTGAATGTGGGTAGATGGACATGAGGCACAAAACAAAACCCTACTTATAATTTGAGAGTAGTTAGATGAACCCTAGTCAGTCCTTTGCTAGGGGAAGACAAGAGAGGGAGAACAGATCTACTCGAAGATATTTTTTTGAAGAGAGTTAGTCCTTCAAGAATTGATATTGAGTATTTGATATTGAGATCAATGAGTTAAATGGTGGATAGTCACTCCTAATATCTGTTCTAAAAATTGTCAAAAAACTTGAAATTTGTTACCAAAAAAATCCAAAAACCTTGAGATTTGTTACCAAAAAATTGTAGCATGTAGTTCTAGGAGTCTTCCTTGAGATTGACGTTACAGTGGATGTTCAAAATTTTATATTGGGTCTTAAATTAGTGAAGATATGTTTTAGATGAGAGTCATACTTTTCAAGGTGTTAGATGGGATGGGTAATGGATAGTCTACGAGTAGGGAGCATAGATGGGTTGAATAGGGTAGAGAATGGTTCAATAAGGGGAAACATGAGAACAAAGGAAATAAGGAGTTGAATATGGAAAGTAGGGTGGGTGACACACATGGAAAAGGGAGGAAAACTTGATTAATGTAATGAAAATATACTCAAAATCTAACAATGGGGTGTGTGTAGCATGATAGCTCAAGAATGGATGGATATGAATGATGACATTATGTGTGATGGCATCAAAATAAACTAACGAATGGGATCATATAGAAGGTCAAAATCACACATATATTGCTTCATAGGAGGGAAACACTCTATGCAATAACAAGAACAATAATAATCTAGTATATGGTCACAATTGAGCTAGAGGAGCTAGATGTCAAATATACTATATAATTGAAACAATTGGAAACATGAGTAGCCACTTTATTAACATTAAAATGTTAAACTAACAATTTAATTTTAAAGACAAAATATTTAAAATTAAATTATACATTTCTAATCCCTATGGGGCATATAGTTATCGCTCCTAGTCATTAGTTTAACCATATGCATGCTTAAGCTTAGGTTGTTGCAATGGTTTGAATTAGGTTGGGCTTTTTGTTATCTTGTTCATCTCAATAATTATTTACCTACCTTAGCATTGGTGTTGGAGGGGTGATGTAGGAGTCAACCAATAGACCGAGGTGGGTGGTGGCAGGGAGATGCCAACATTCCCTAGAGTCGTATGCCAATGAAAGGTTGATTGATTTCTACCACACTATAGATTTATATGATTTGGAGGCATGCATGCTCTAATTTCATGGAGACTTATCACCTTCCAACTATGTCATTGGTATTTTTTTCTCTGAATGCACCATTGTTTAACTCTTTGCTTCAACATTTTTCTCTTTCATCCACTATTATAGTTGTGGTTCAAGGGTGTTAGTGTGGTTAGGGGTTGTGATTTGTCTATTTGGGCCTAATGTTACCATGGTTGACCATTCCAATTCATCGTGTCTCCTTTGTACTTGTGGTTTGAGGTTTGTTTTCATTAGTGGATTGAGTGTGGTTTTAGTCTGAGATGGGTAGTTTCTGTGTGCTTCATGGTTTGTTTTAGGTGGTGGTTTAAGGTTGGCTTCACAAAATCTTTGCAGTCATGATTTGAGGGTGTTGATGTGGTTATGGTTTGTGAATTTTCTACTCGACCATGATCCGACATCCTATCATTGTGGCTTCTTCATAGCTATGGTTTGAGGGTCGTTTGTAGTGGTGGATAAAGGGTGTTGGCACCCAAATTTTTGGTTTAATATCATACATGCGCACACCCAAAGTTGCGTGTGATCATTTATGTTTTTCGCACACCCAATACAAGGCACAAGGATTGACAAGAAATCTGTGTCGGATCAAGTTTTGTTAATGCATGCTAAAGTCTAGTTCTGATAATGTGCACTAAAAATCAAGAAGACGCATGTCAGAATCAAGAAAGGAATCATTGGGAAATCTCTCCAAATGATTATTGTCAACAACACAAGGGAATGTGGAGTAGAAATAAGATGAGCTAGAAAGGTAGTTAATATTTCCTTGATTCTAGAAAGGATATGTGGAATGCAGGTAGGTGATAGAAGCTTGTGACACTCTTAGTGAGTAGAGAAAGTGGAGAAGAACTAAAAGAGATAAAACTCCAAATTCAAGAAGGATATAAAAGGAAGCAAGGATGATGAAGAAAAGGTTGTTGCTTCATAGAGTGATCCAGGAGGTTTCCCAGGTACAAAAAATGCTCAAAAATGAAAGTTCTCATAAATGGATGAAACCAATTCCATTGCGAATGACTCGTCGTGCTGATTCCGACAGTATATTTACTTTCTCAAATGGGCTCCATATGCGGGAGTTATCGTACTCTGATTAGATTCTCAAATAGCTAAAAAGTCAAAGGGTCATTTGGCAGAAAGTCAATGCTGATGTCAACATGACATCACCAAAGATATTTAATGATGCCGACATGGTAGAAGCATGTGTTGACAAGTGGTGACCTGTGAATGGGAAGATGTGGATGAAAAATCCAATCAGAATTGGACACATGGTGGTTTTGGTCAAATGTGGTGGTGCCACGTGGCCCAGGCATGGGCAGCCATGTGGCACCCAGTCAACAGTCGAATGGAAAGTGTTAAAAAATACGTTTTGGGTCCATGGGTTTTGAACCCATTACCACCACCAAGAAAGCGCTTTGGGAGAGCCCTAATACCAATGCAACACCATATTAATTGTTATTTAAAACACACATTATAATATATAATGCATGGTAGTTATATGGTGGCGGAAAGGGAAGGCGTTATGGCTTAGCCCCAGTGCATGGTTTCATGCGGTAAGTGACCACCGATCATCAGAAGATGGGCGTGTCCATAACCACTAGGGCGTGTTTAAGGGGAAGGTCCCATGGCATGTGCCATACAACCAGGAGCTCGTGCCAATACCAGGCCAGGGCGTAGACCAAAGGGCTGGTGCTTGTCCATATGGTGTTCATGTGACCACATAAAGGGGGCACACACCCATCCTTAGGGGATACTCTATGTATTTTTAATCAAAAGTGGGTTTTTGACTTATATTTAGCCCATAATTTGTATTTTGCCTAATATTATGACCATAAATGTTTAGGATATGTTGGCCATTTGGAGGGGGATTTGATCCCAGAAAGAGGCCATATCTTCAGGGGAAGTTGGAATTCCTCATCTGAGCATGAAAAATATAAAAACCAGGCTTTGTAAAGATTGTGGGAGAACTTTTTGATGCATGGAATTTGAGGAGCAGTTTATGTATTTTGGCTTTTTCTCATGTTTTGAGAGGCCTTTTTGTCATGTTTGTGAGAGGAGTTTGAGGAAGCATACATGCGTCTGAGCAAGGAGGTCTTGCACAACTGATCTGAATTATGTTATGTAACAACATGGAGCCATTGTAAGAGAACTTGAGCATTTGAAGATCAATAAAGAGGTCCTCCACTTGGAAGTGGGCCCGGAGACGTAGCCACTCATTGGTGAACTCCGTGATCAAGATCTTATTGTCTTTTTCTCTTTTTTGGTTGTTCATATCTCTATTTTTACAACTTGATTAATTAATAGTTGAACTGTTTAAATAGCTTTAAGCATCTAAATAAAAAAATTGTTTATTATTCCTTCCATTTTTGGATCAAGTATTTTGGTATCAGAGCTTTGGTTGTTTTGGAAGGTTTAACAAGTGTAGGGTGGATGCTTACAAGATCCAAATCTCATAAAGGATAAGGATAATTGGATGAATTCATTCCTAAGATAGAATGATTGTTGAGGAAGAAAATAATGGCTTTAGAAGGAGAGCTTTCTCCATGAACCATGAAACTAGAAGATGCACTTTTCTCCATGTCTAAAATGGTCAAAGTGTTGTATGAAGATTTCTTGGAGAGAAAGAAACTAGCCTTGGGAGAGATCTTAATGAAGGGTAGAAGTGAAGGTAAAGGATATTCTTCAAATCCTCCTCCTACGCCACCTTCACCGCCATATTCTCCTTCTTCTTCCAGTTCTACATCAAATGCTAGTTCTAATTCTACAACATCTACCATACAAAAACAAACACATAAGCATAAGTCTAATATGCCTTTGTTAAAACTTGATGTTAAGTTTGAGTTTCCTTTGTATGATGGACAACTAAATGCATAAAAGTTAGATAATTGGATAAGACAAATTGAAGTGTATTGCAGGATACAAAGAATCATAGATGAAGAGACTATGATCCATCTTTCTAGTCTCAAGATGGGAGGAACCACCCTTGTTTGGTGGGAAAGAAGGACAAAACATGATCTTAAGAAGTTTGTTAAGACTCTCTCTTCATGGCTTGATTTTACATCCACTTTATGAAAGTAATTTTATTCTCTAGCTTACATGCAACAAGCTATTATGTCATGGCAGAACTTTAGACAGTTAAAAGGACAAACTGTTCAAAGTTATACACAAGAGTTTCACAAAAGAGATTTGTTGTTGGGAATATCATTGGATACTCAAGAGATATTTATTAAGTATATAGGTGGTTTGCATAGTTATTTATGACATACCATTCTTACGTTTAATCCTACTAGTTTAGATGAGGTGTGTGTGCAAATAACTCATCTTGAATCTAGAGGCAAGAATGTAAATGTTGATTTTGTAAAACCATTCAAATCTACTGAAGGAAATTTTAAAGGCAAGGGTAAAGAGAATTTCAAAGGAAAGAAAACTAATACAGTGAAGAAGGAGAAACCTACATGTACTCATTGTAAGAAGGAAGGCCATAGTGAGGATCATTGTTGGATCTTTCACCCAGAGTTAAAACCAACAAAGTTCCGGAATAAAGGAAAACCAAAGACTATTGCAACAACTCAAGTCGATTTGGGGTTAGATTCCGAAGATGAGACAAAGGTCACAGTCATAGGAATCAAAGGTAAAAATTTTGTGTTGGACACACCTACCACACTTAGAGTGGGGGTGAATGAGTGTGGGGATCTTTTTCCCAAAACTTCCCTCTTACATAAAACTCATTAGTCAGCATTCGACATTTACTCATTACTCCTTGTTGTCATTAATAACCAGTTAGATGTGAATATATATCAACAACATATATCGGCAATGTATCATCAACAAATCATCTCCCCAAGGAACACAAGGAACACAAGATGTATGTACAATTTTTCTTTTTATTATGGACTTCAATTCGGGGGTTTTTCAACAACAACTGAATAGAGTAAAACTCTACAAGAGAACCATCTCTATATTAAAGACTTAGCTTACATTCTCAGCACCAATTGATATGAGGCAACAATCCTGAACAAATATCAATTTGTAGCATAAACACGAGCATCAACCATGCACCAACCTGTGCCAAACAACCTATAATCAACCTGTACCATAAACAAGTGCATCCAACCATGTACCAAGTATATAAAAATCATGTGTCAACTACTCATAAACAATAAATCATCAATATGTACCAACATCATCAACTATACACCTCATGTATGTGCCAACTCATCAATTGCTTGTCTCAACCATGACTAGATTTGGATTAGTCAACAACCCTAACTTGAAATAATCATAACTTTGTACTTGTACTGAATAAAGATCTAAAAATGATACACAATGTTCCCCAATGTGTTTTATACAATTCCTCCAGGTGGCACTACTTGCAACCTCTCAGAAAATGAGTTATAGCAAAAATGGCATACCTTGCTGAATTCTGGCTTATTCTAGAAAGCGACCTTGTAGAGCATTCCCTGAACACAATATTTAATGAAATGATCTGAAACTGTTACAGAGCATACTACAGACTGTACCCTAACTGACACATTTTTTCTCACTAAATTTGGATTTTTTATGAAGAAGTTATGATGTTTTTACCTGAAACACCTGATTTTGACTAGTTTCAAGACTAGCCACAAACCCTATTTTCCACAGAGTGTAACTCCAAAAATACAATGAGCCAAAATTTAAATTTTTAAAAACATATAATTGGCTATGTTTTATCACTTGCGTATCAATTTCAGGATCTGAATCATTAAAGAGAAAATGTTATAGTGAAAATGGTGAAATGACCTAAAAATGACATACCTTAGAAAGCACCATCAAAAGAATTTATCCTTCCTTGCATTTCGGCCTTCTTTTCTTAACTTTTCTCAGAATTTTGGCTTAGATATCCTTGGTTACCTCATTCACCTATAGATCTTCAATATCCTCAAGTGTTCCACACCAAAAATGCTCAAGAAGCTCTCACAAGAAGCTCTCCATCAATACTCCAAAATATATTCCCACAAGAAGCTCTC
>ML776777.1:1346775-1370237 GCA_009831015.1 Picea engelmannii
TTCTTCTTATGTTCCAACACTCCTGGGATTTGTGGCCAAATCCACTACAGCTGTAGCATCTCATAGAGTTACAGTGAACATAAATATGTCCTATTTGATCACATCTCCAACACCTTGTGGTGTTATATAATCTTCCATTATATATTCTTTCATAATATCTACATTCAAAAGCTTTATGACCATATCCATTACATGAATAACAATTCCCCTGAAAAATACTTTCATACCTTTGCTTTGGTGTCCCAAAAATGTCTTCTTGATTTCTTCCTTGCTTTGTTCTTTTGAAATTTTCTTTGCCTTGTGTAGATGGTTGTTTTGCAACATTATCTTCTTTCTTTGATGGACTTACCTCATGCTTCTTTAAGGTTCTTTCTTCAACATGTGTATCTTCTCCTTTGTATCCAAGACCTGATTTATCACATGATGGTCTTTGACTTTCCAAGATCTCATCCAAGATTCATGAGCTATTCAAGAATTTGTTTGACTTTTCCACCTTCTTTTTAAGGTCAACAATTTCAGCTTCTAACTTGCAACACGAATCTTCCTTTTCATTTATTTGAATCTTCAATACTTCCTCTATTCTTTTGGCTTCTTCAATTTGGGTCTTGAGATGGACAATAGTTTCAAAACTTTTACTAATCTCATCATCTATATTCATGTCTTCTTTTCCATTCTTTAGTCTTGTTATATCTTCTTCATTTTCTTCTAATTTAGAACTCTCTTCTTGTTCTTTGAGCATTCCCTTTAACTTCAAGATGTGCCTTTGAATCCTCCTAAGAAACTTCTTAGTGTTATTCGAAAGATAGTTATAGTGTGTATAAAAATGATCACTCTTATACATGTATAAACCCTCTTCAATTTCCTTTTGAAGTTTTAATAAATTTCCTTCTATTCTTTTCATGGGATAAACACCATCAAACTTTACACAAACTATATCTACATCTTCTTCTTCACTTGTAGAGAAAAATTCATCATCATCATCATTGCATTCAAGGACTTTAGAGTGTTATTTACCTTCATTTGAAATATCCTCATGATCTTCCATTGTGCTATTATCACTTGATTCTTTATCTTCACTTGAAATGTTTTAAAAATCACATTTAGAAATAATGCATTCAAGAGTTTTTGATGATTCTTTACCTTTGATGATATTGATGGAGTGGTCTTCAATTTCTTCTTTCTCTTCCTTTCTTTGATATGTCTCCTCTAGCTTTAGCCATAGATCCTTGACGGAAGTGCATTGTCCCATGCTCTCTTTGATAGGGCTTGAGAGTCCACTAAGAATTGTCTTGAGGGCCAATGCATCATTCTTCTTTCCTTCCCTTTGAGCTGCAAACTTTGACTTGTTCTTCAACAGAACATATCCACCGATGGTTGCTTTCCAAATAGCTACTCACATTGTCTTCAAATACACTCTCATCTCTATTCTCCAAGTAGAATAGTTTTCCTCATCAAGGATTGGAACTTCATCATCCATTTGTGTGTCTATGGATCTCCTTCAAGCTTGTTAAGGCTTTTAGTGAAGGCCCACTCTGATACCAATTGTTGGACACACCTACCACACTTAGAGGGGGGGGGTGAATGAGTGTGGGGATCTTTTTCCCAAAACTTCCCTCTTACATAAAACTCATTAGTTAGAATTCAACATTTACTCATTACTCATTCCTGTCATTAGTAATCAGTTATATGTGAATACATATCAACAACATATATCAACAATATATCATCAACAAATCATCTCCACAAGGAACACAAGGAACAAAAGATGTATGTACAATTTTTCTTTTTATTATAGACTTCAATCCGGGGGTTTTTCAGCAACAATTGAATAGAGTACAACTCTACAATATCACTAGCTCTATATGCAAGAATCATCTTACATTCTCAACACCAACTGATATGAGGCAACAATCCTCAACATATATCAATCTGTACCATAAACAAGAGCATCAACCATGCACCAACCTGTGCCAAACAACCTGTAATCAACCTGTACCATAAACAAGTGCATCCAACCATGTACCAAGTATATACCAATCATGTGTCAAATACTCATCAACAATAACTCATTAATATGTACCAACATCATCAACTATACACCTCATGTATGTGCAAACTCATCAACTGCTTGTCTCAACCATGACTAGTTTTGGATTAGTCAACAACCCTAACTTGAAATAATCATAACTTTGTACCTATACTAAATAAATATTTGGAACTAATATAAAATTTTATTCAATGTGTTTTATTCAATTCCTCCAAGTATAACTACTTGGAACCTCTCATAAAAGGAGTTATAGCAAAAATGACATACCTTGTTGAATTCTGACTTATTCTAGAGAGAGACCTTGTAGAGAATGCCCCACACAAAATATTTGATGAAATGATATGAAACTGTTACAGATAATACTACGGACTGTACCCTAACCAACACATTTGGTCTCACTAAATTTGGATCTGTTATGAATAAGTTATGACATTTTTACCCGAAACACCTGATTTTGACTAGTTTAAGGACTAGCCAGAAACCCTATTTTCCACAGAGTGTAACTCCCAAAATAAAACGAACCAAAAGCTAAATGATTAACCATAAATACTTGGTTGTGTTTTCTCACTTGAATAGAAATTTCAGGGTCTAAATCATTATAGAAAAAAATTTATAGTGAAAATGGTGAGATGACCTGAAAATAACATACCTTAGAAAGCACCATCAAAAGAATTTATCCTTCCTTGCATTTCGGCCTTGTTTTCTTCACTTTCCTCAGAATTTCGGCTTATATATTCTTGGTTACCTCATTCACCTATATATCTTCAATATTCTCAAGTGTTCCACACCAAAAATGCTCAAGAAGCTCTCACAAGAAGCTCTCCATCAATACTCCAAAATATATTCCCACAGAAGCTCTCCGTTGATCCACAAAAAGGATGATCTACAAGAGACCATTGCTATCTTATTTATACTTTCATCCTTTAGGTCACTTAACCTTTTTTTAGGTCACTTAACCTATTTCTAGGTCACTTAACCTATTTCTAGGTCACTTAATCTATTTTCCTTATTTTAGGGTTAACGACTTTCCATAAATAGAAAGTTCTCCAATACTTTAACATTTAAATATTCCTTCTTGATTTTGTCACATTACTTTATCATTTCTTGATTTTGTCACTTCTCTTGATTATTTAAATAATCCACCTTGAATTTGTCACTTTAATTTATCATTTAAATAATATTAACCCATTTCTAGGTCACTTAACCTATTTTCCTTATTTTTAGGGTTAACCACTTTCCATAAATATTCCTTCTTGATTTTGTCACCTTACTTTATCATTTCTTTATTTTGTCAATTCTCTTGATTATTTAAATAATCCACTTTGAATTTGTCACTTTAATTTATCATTTAAATAATATTAACCCATTTCTAGGTCACTTAACCTATTTTCCTCATTTTTAGGGTTAACCACTTTCCATAAATATTCCTTCTTGATTTTGTCACCTTATTTTATCATTTCTTCTTTTAGGTCACTTTGACTTCTTTGACCTTGGGGGCTTCAAGCCTTCATGTGGGGGTCCTTCATCTTTGTAAGGCCATAACTCTCAAACCATGAGGAGTTTTGTGACATTCCACATACCACCAGAAATGGCATGAAAAGCACTATCCATCTAGGATAGTTCCACCAACAATTTCTTTGATCTTCATCTCGTTATTCCACATACAAGCATGGGTCCTCCAACCATTCTTCTAGGATAACTCAATCCACAAAGTGTCTTCTCGTGAGGGCTTTCACCATAAGGGGACCACTTTGGAGTTCATCCCTTTGTGCACCTGATCAATCGTGATAAGACAATAATGAGTCATCTATACATTTTCCCAACAATGCATCATATACCAATGAAACCGCATCGATCCATCTTCATCATGTATCAATGAAAACTCATTGATCCATCTTAATCTATGCATTCTCATCAAGGAAAATACATATTATATTACATCAATCATCAATCAATCAATCCTTTGACATCAATCAATCACTTGAGATCAATCAGTGACATCAATCAATCAAACCATTGGCATCAATGAAAACATGATTCAACATTCTGAAGCTAGTACAATTTCTTCAATTCAGTCTTTAAAAGTTGATAATGAAGTTTATGAGGTCAAATGAACATAACCTTTTCATATAAGGGTAATTTCCAAACATACAAAAATTGATACTCTATTTGATAGTGGCTCACAAGTATATTTCATATAAGAAGCAATAGTTAAAAGGTTGGGATTAATCACTAAACCTCATAAGAAACCATATCCCTTAGGATGGATTCATAATGATATTAGTTGCAGGTGGAAAGACAATGTGTCCTAAAGTTTGCAATTAATTCACAGTTCATAGATGAGGTTGAGTTGGATGTAGTTCCACTAGATATATGTGTTATCATACTTGGAAGTCCATGTTTGTATGATAGAAAAGAAATATTCTATCGTGAAAACAATAAGTATCAATTAACTAAATATGGAAAAGAATATATAGCAAGGGCTCATCAAAAGAAATTGAATTTATCACTAATCAACTCAGGACAAATGAAGAGGATTGTAAATGTCAGTAAGCGATATCTCTTAATGGTGGTAAAAGCTAAAGACATTGTCAGAATTGATACTTTCAAAGATTTTGATGTGAAGTTAAAAGATGATTTAGTTAGAATTTTTTTTGACCATGATGAGTTATTTCAAGTCCCAAAAGGATTTCCTCCAAAACAACAAGATGAACATGAGATACAATTGCAATAGGATGTTCGTCTTCCTAACATTGGCATGTACATTTTATCAGTCTTGGAAAATGCAGAGATAAAGAAATAGGTACAAGATTTTTTTGAACAAGGGCTCATCAGACCTAGTCCTTTTCCATGTGGGTCACCTATCATCCTGGTGCCAAAGAAATATGGAACATGGCGCATGTGCGTGGATTTTCAATATTTGAACAAAATCACAATAGAAAATCATTACCCTTTTCCTTGCATTGATGATTTATTAGATCAACTAAAACATGCGGTTTATTTCACTAAGTTAGACTTAAGAAGTGGTTATCATTAGATTAGGGTTGTTGAACATGATATATGGAAGACTACTTTTAAAACAAAACATGGATTGTTTGAATGGTTAGTGATGCCATTTGGGCTTACTAACGCACCTACTACTTTCATGAGAGTTATGAATGATGTATTCAGGCCTTTCATTGATGAATTTATAATCTTCTACTTAGATGATATTATTATATTCAGTAGGACTAGGGAAGAGCATGTCCAACATGTTAGACAGATACTTTCATTGTTGAAAAGAGAGAAACTTTTTGTAAAATTGTCAAAATGTGAATTTGGAAAAACATCTCTTGTATATCTAAGTTACATTGTAGGAGATGGAGAGATTAAGATTGATCCCTCAAAAGTTGAGGTTATTGTAAATTGGAAAACGCCTACGAATGTAACCGAAGTAAGAAGCTTCATGGGAGAAACACAGTATTGGAGGAAGTTTATTGAAAACTTCTCTCTGATTGCAATGCCTTTACATGCTTTAACAAGTGTGAAATGAGGATTCCAGTGGGGAGGAAGACAACAAAAGGATTTTGATACATTGAAAACAAAGATTAGTACAACTCCTATTATGGCATTTCTAGATCTCCAACAGTCTTTTGAAATTGACACCGATGCAAGTGACTATGCCATGGGGGCAGTGTTGATGCAGAACAAAAAACCCATATGCTATCATTCTGAGACCTTCACTACAGTAGTAATTAACTATCCAACCTATGATAAAGAATTGTATGCTTTAGTACAAAGTATTAAAAAGTGGAAACATTACTTGATGGGTAAAGAAACAATAATACAAAGAGATCTCAACCATTACAGTATCTGCAATCACAAACTAAGCTACAACAATCAAGGCATTTTAGATGGATGGGGTTTTTACAACAATTTCACTTGGTCATCAGATATAAAAAAGGCATTCATAATAAAGTTTTTGATATGTTATCTAGGCCTCCTAGAACAATTTCTACAATCCTTAAGCACAATTCAATCACTCATGAAAGTTATATTGAACAATATGATGAGGGTAAAGATTTTAAGGAAGTCTATGCAACTTTAAGTAGTGGTAAAAGAGCAAAAGAACTGAATTATCATATTAAAGACAAACTCTTGTATCATTTTGGCAAGTTATGTATTCCAGAAAGTGAAAGAGTCCATGTCATTAGAGAGGTACATACTTCTCTTATAGCAGGGCATTTTGGGGTGTACAAAATAGTTGCTCAGTTACAAAGATTTTGTTATTGGCCACAAATGCATGAAAATGTGTCTAAATATGTAAAAGGGTGTACTATGTGTGCAATAAGAAAACCAAGTAACAAAAAGCTACGATTGTACACTCTGCTTCGTATTCCTTCTAGACCATGGGAAAGTGTATCTATGGATTTTGTGGGGGATTTCCTATGTCTAGAAAAGGTCATGATTACCTATATGTAGTTGTGGATAGGTTCAACAAAATGTGTGTATTGATTCCTTGTAAAAAATAGGTCACAGCTGAACAAACAACTCAAATGTTCTTTGAAAATATATGGGTTCATTTTGGTTTACCTACTTCTATTTGATGCAGGCGTGCCCACTAGGCACGTCCACTCACAAGATATTATTTCCTTCCTTGGACCGAAGAACTGAAAGGTTCTTCTATTTCCCTATTGGGAAATTCTAACCCACAACACTCTCTCACGGGATCTCCCCTTCTTCTATCGGGAAATCAATGTTGGCCTTTTACTTTGTTATCGAGGTTCCTCCTATCGGAATTTTGGCACTTGAAATGTCCAAACAACTTGTGTTACTGATCCCCGATCCTCGATATGCTCCTCTGTTGCCTTAGCCCTCAGGCCCTGCATTTAGTCCACACGACCTCCTCTTATATGACCGCAGTCATATTCCCATCGGGGTTTTGGACTTTCCAATGTCAAAAACACCTGTACTCAGGATTTGCGATCCCTTGAATCTCGACGCGCTCTTTGTGCACTAGCTCTCCTGGCTAGGCTCCTGGCCCATATGAATGTTGTCCCCGTGACTGCAGTCTTATCCCTCGTCGGGGCTACGGGGTTTCAAATGCTGAAAAACACTTGCCCACAGGATTCCCGACTCTTCGGTTTGCTAACAGCTGGCCCCACCCAATGGGCTTTCCTCCCTATCGGGGTTTCAAGCTTCACGATTCCAAAATGCACAAACACCTTGTCACCAGGATCCCCGATATCCCGATGACCCAAACACCGATAGATGACTTCCTTGTCAGGACTTTTCCCGATGGCTCCGATTTCTTCCACGCGTCCTCCCCCGATGGACAGTCCTGGTTAACTCTCGGGATTTCATGATTTCTGATGTCCTGTACGCCTCGTCCCTAGGACTCACGAAATACCGAACTCTGACTCCCTTCAGATCTCTGACACATGTCCCAAATGAATGGACGGTTCTAATCAGTCCTCGTTGTTTCTAGATTTTACAAGACCATGAACACTCACATACCTGAACCTCGATGACCACATCCCCGATATAGACCGACACACGACACGTGTCCTACCTGAGATCCTTTGGCTATGATCCTTCCACCGTTTCAGGGTTCAACTAGTCACGTATTCTTGTCTTGTGAATCTCCAAAATGCCACCTGTCCCAACAGATGGACGACTCTGAACTCATCGGGATTTTGAGACTTCTGATGTCCCGACTCTCACGACCTCAAGAACTCTAATTTCTCGGCTCCCAATGCCTCGATGTCCACCATGCGCCTCCACCAATGGACGATCGTGATCTTCCTGGGATTTCTTCTATGGAAATTCTCGATCTTCTGCTCTCGTGAATCTCGATTTCCCGAACCTGATGGCTCGATATCCTGATGCCTCTTTGGGGTTATTATTCTTCTCACGAGGGTTTAAGCCCTGTGCAAATCCTGCCATATTAGATGGATGACGGGTAACTGATCAACGATCCAGTGGCTCACGACCCCCAGAGCTTGAACTTCGAACGTGGTCGTAACCTCCTCGCTTCTTTGGCAGATCCAACGACTAACGGGATTTTACAAATCCTCTCCTCAACATCCTAACCATTGATCTCTTCCTCTTGGACGTCTTCTACGGGTGAACCCAGTATTCCTCTGTGAAAACTAGTCCTCCTGCACGTAACTTTGCAGCGCCTGTTCAAACACCCCACGACACAAACTTTCAGTGCCTCTCTTCGACGAGATTGAAAGCCTTATCCCTCTTGATATTTCTCACACTTTCAACCTCAAAGAAGGTCCTTGCACACACTCCTTCCAACAGTTCTCAAACACCTCAAAGTGTTGAGTTCTTTCGACTCTATGCACACCTGCAGCAACAGTCTTTCAATACTTCGCTCATATTTACAACTAAGACTCTCCTTAGCCTGTGTACTCCTTGAACGGCTTGTATAACCCAATCTCACCTCTGAGAACAAGAGTTAAACTATCCGAGCCTTCTGTTAACGCACTCCTTGCAGATGACTTCAACAACACTCCTTGCAGGAATCCTTGCTCAGATAGAGAAACAATTGAAACTCATTTCTTCTACTTCCTTTCAGACTCCAATCTCAACACATGAAATCATATACACAGCATAACAACAAATGCATAATAGGAGGTAAATATTCATGAGCATATCAATTAACACACATACACAGAGAACAAACACACTCCATGAACTTGAATCAATTTCTTCTATTAATCCAAATAACTATACATGGGTGTTTCTACACAACTCTCTGCTTCTCTTCTCAATGCTCAGAATTATCTAACTATGTTACAATGCACAATGAGGGTGTCTATGACGAGAGCGGGGCACTCAAGGTCTGATTACATTATACCAAGTGCGCTTCATTAAATTTCCTCATTAATGTTCATGCAATAGTTTCAAGGTGTTTTTCAAAAATTTGTATTGGACGCCTTCCAACTGTCTTCTGCTTCTGTGCTGGCTCACTTGACGTGAGGGATGATCCTGCATCATACTCCCTCGCTTGAAAACTTTCATGGGCTCCTATCCATGAGCTCTTGCACGGTCTATCCATGCTTCAAAATATCTGCTTCAGTCTCCCAGCTGGCATCTTCAACTGGATGTTCCTTCCATTTGACAAAATATTCCAAATATTCTTTCCTTCTGGTCTTCTTACCCACTCGTTTATTCAGTATCTGCTCCATCTGTGGCTTCTCTGCAACTGACATCTGCTTTTTCCACTGAACCTCTGAATATTCATCACATGTTCCTTCTTCCTCATCTTTGTATGGGTATAAATCTGAGACATTGAATATCGGAGAAATTTCGACCCCATCGGGTAATTCAATCTCATAAGCATTCTCTCCAATTTTCTTCAAGACCTTGCATGGTCTGATTTTCTTCATCTTCAATTTATTGTATGTTCCTGTCGGGAACCTTTCTCTTCTCAAGTGTGCTAGAATCAAGTCACCAACCTCAAATTGAAGTTGTCTTTTATGCTGATCTGCTCTCCGCTTATACTCCTGACTTGAATTCTGCAGTCTCTCCTTCACCCGGCTGTGAAGTTCTCTCATTGCCTCCATGAATTCTTCTGCACTAGCGCTCCTAGTAGCAGTCTATTCTGAATCTCTCAATTTAGAAACTCCTCTCGGATGCGTGCCATATACAATCTGGAATGGACTCTGGCCTATTCTCCTGTTTACCGAGTCATTATAAGAAAACTCTGCATGCAACAACGTATTGTCCAAACTGCTGTGGTGCTCCGCCACCAGGCTCCTCAGCAAGTCTCCCAAAATTCTGTTCACCACTTCTGTCTGTCCATTCGTCTGAGGATGATAAGCTGAACTAAACAACAAGTTAGTCCCCAGCTTCTTCCATAATGTCCTCCAAAAGTTTCCTATGAACTTTGTATCTCTGTCCGAAACAATACTCCTTGGTAAGCCGTGAAGTCGAACGACTTCTTTGAAAAACAGATTCGCGATGTGCGTTGTGTCATTGGTTTTATGGAATGGGATAAAATGTGCCATCTTGGAAAATATATCCACTACCACAAATATTGAATCAAATCCTCTTTTCATCCTTGGAAATCCTAATATGAAATCCATACTAATTTCATCCCATGGCTTCTCAGGTATGGGCAATGGTTGATAAAAAACTGCATTCTTCTTTCTTCCCTTTGAATGCTGGCAAATTCTGCATCAGTCTACAAACCTCTTGACCTCTGCTCGCATCCCTAGCCAAAAGTATGATTCACTCAGCTTTGAAAATGTTTTATCATGAACGAAGTGTCTAGCCAATCCTCCACTGTGTTTCTCCTTCAATAGATTCTCTCTCATGGAACAATTTGGAATACATAGTTGATTGCCTTTAAATAGAAATCCTTCCTGGATCATGTATTCGGCCCATTTGCTACTATCCCTAAGAAATGGATTCTCAACTGCCTCATATGCTTCCTTAAAGTCTAGATCATCTACGTACATTTCTCTGAGATCATCAAAACCTAACGTCTTGACTTTGAACTCCTGTAACAGCAAACACTTCCTGCTCAAAGCATCATCAACTTTGTTAGCAGTACCAAAAACATGTTTTTACACAAATGTAAAATTCTGCATGTATTCCACCCATTTAACATGCCTCTGATTCAACTTTTCTTGTTGAGTCACAAACTGCAATGCATGGTTATCACTATATAAAACAAATTCCTTTAGAATCAAATAGTGTCTCCATTTCTTCAATGCCTAGATGATGGCATAAAATTCCTTATCATACATGGAATACTTCACCTTCGCTTCATTCAACTTCTCGCTGAAATATGAAATTGGTCTGTCATCTTGACTTAAGAATGCTCCTATTGCAAACCCGTTTGCATCACATTTTACCTGAAATGTCTTTTGAAAATCCGGTAACACCAGAATTGGTTGTTCCGTAATCTTCCGTTTCAACAAATTGAAACTCTCCTCAGTCTCTTCAGTCCAGTGAAAAGATTTATGTCTTTTCTTCACTGTATCCATCATTACTGGACTAATTCCACTGAAATTCCTAATGAATTTTCGGTAGAAACTAGCCAACCCATGAAAAGTTCTCACCTCAAATATGTTCCTCAGTGATGGCCAATTCTTGATTACCTCCACCTTATTTGGATCCATCCTTAACTCGTTTTCCCAAATAAAAAATCCCAAATAAATGAGTTCTGTCTTCATGAATGAGGACTTCTTTATGTTTATCAACAACTTCTCTTGTTGTAATCTCTTCATCACAATGGATAAATGCTTCAGATGTTCAGCCTCCGTTTCACTGAAAATCAATATATCATCCAGAGATACGATAGCAAATTTTCCAATGAAATCCTTCAGGACTTCATTCATCAACCTCATAAAGGTACTTGGCACATTTGTTAAGCCAAATGGCATAAAAAGCCATTCATACAAACCTTCATTGGTTTTGAATGTTGTTTTAAATTCATCACCTTCTCTCATGCGAATCTGGTGATATCCACTCTTCAAATCAATCTTTGAAAAAAAAAATCTCCACTTAAGCAATCCATCAAATCATCCATCCTCGGTAATGGAAATCTATACCTGATGGTTATCTTGTTAATGGCTCTTGAATTAGTGCACATCCTCCAGCCTCCATTTTTCTTCGGACTGAGTACTGTTGGAACAACACATGGACTCAATCTTTCCTTGACCAAACCTTTGTCCAACAAATCCTGGACTTGTCTTTTTACCTATTCATTCTCCTGTGGTGTCAATCTGTACATGGATTTGTTTGGCAAACTGGCCCCTGGTATGAGATCAATATGGTGGCTCACACTTCTGATCGGTGGAAACGAATGAGGTAATTCATCCACTACTATATCAGCGAACTCTTCCAGCAGTTCCTGAACTTCTTCTGGAAAATCATACACTCTTGTACTAGTCAGAACAATCTTCAGTTTTCTGACCACAAATAATTGCGGATCCTCCTTCTTCTTAACCTCGGTAAGAAGTTCCTTCCCACTCATGAGAAGTATTGTGTTTCTTACTTCCAGCTTCACCTCTTTATCCTTTATCGGAAGCAACATGTGTGTCCTCCCATTCTTCTCCAGGGTGTATGTGTTCATCCTCCCATCATGAATCACATTTCTATCATATTGCCATGGTCTTCCTAGCAATAGATGAAAAACATCCATAGGAATGACATCACATAAAATCTTATCATTATATCCTCCTATATTAAATTCAACTAAACACTGTTTGGTGACATTTACCTGATGTCCTTTTTGTAGCCACAAAACTTTATATGGACTTGGATGATCAGTCATCTCCAGCCCCAGCCTTTCTACCATCTCGGTTGAAATGAGATTATCAGTGCTACTATTGTCCACAATGACCTTGCATGCCCAACCCTTGGTCTTGCAAGTTGTTCTGAAAATTATGGTCCTCTGGACTGAACTTTCCACTTCTTTCTTTGGTGTCAAAAGGACTTTTCGCATCATCAACGATCTTCCACCTTCAGCATCTTCTTCCTCAACATCTCTCCTCTATGCTTTAGTGAGGTGTGCTTCTCCAGTTTCTTTCTTTTTATCTGGACACTTGAATGACTTGTGCCCATTCTTCCCACATGTGAAGCATGTGATTACTCCACCTCTTCCTCTTCCTCTACCTCTGGTACGAGGAAACCTATTATTATCAGCATATCCTCCTCTCTTCTCAGTATGTTGTCCTCTCTGTTCTGCGTATTTCCCTTGTTGTGAACTTCCACCTCTCTCTGTCCGAGTCTGAGGTTTCTTCCAGTTGTCCCTGGGCTTCTGGGTTCTTTCTTGGGCAATTGATTTGCCTCTGGGATGACTTCTGCCTCTGCCTCTTTGACTCTACTTTCGGCCCAACTTCCCTTCAGCTTTCAGAGCCATTTTATAAGAATGCTCCACCATTTTGATGGTTGCCATACTCATTTCATCCCGAATCTCATATCTCAGGCCATTCATATACCTGACCACTTTCTCATCATTACTTTCGCGATGATCTGCCCTGATATTCAGCCTGTAAAATTCCTCAGTATATTCCTTTACTGTCATCAACTTCTGTCTCAGGTTCTGCATTCTCCTGAACAGAGAAATTTGGTAGCCCTAGGAATGAATTTTTCCTTCATCTTTGCAATCATCCTGTCCCAACTCTTAATTTTCTGCTTGCCTTAGCAATTCTTGTCAACTTGTAGTTCATCCCACCACAAGGCTGCATGTCCTTTCAATCTCGTGACGACATGCCTGAATTTCTTTTCCTCTTCGATATCTTCATAGTCAAAGTAAGTGTCTAGAGCTCTAATCCAGTCTAGAAGCTCTTCTACATCCAGATTTCCCTCATAAACTGGAATGTCCATTTTAACCTTTGCACATATTCTTGCAACAACTTTAAATAAGCGCTCCTTTGCTACATCTTCCACTGGGATTTCTTCTCCTCCATGTCCAACATCATCTTCATTTTCAGACTCATTGATATCTCCTTCATCATCTTTGTGCCTTTGTGATGTCTCCATGTCCTCCATTTTGGCACGAAGATTATGCACTTCTCTCTCCATGTCTGCATTCTGCACTTGCCTACCCCTACCTCTGGGCATCTCCCTTTCCTCCCCTGGATCAGGTGATTGTCTATCCCTTCTCCTTGGCAGCACGATGAATTCTCCTTTTTCTCTGCTACAGAAAACAAAGAAGATTTTCTAAGCTCTAATACCACTTGATGTGTATTAGAGTGCTCTTTTCCTCTTGCCTCTCTTGCCTGAAATATACAGTCAAGAAATAAGCTCTGATACCACTTGATGCAGGCGCACCCACTAGGCACGTCTGCTCACAGGATCTTCCTTCCTTCCTTGGCCCGAAGAACTGAAAGGTTCTGCTATTTCCCTATCGGAAAATTTTCACCCACAATACTCTCTCACGGGATCTCCCCTTCTTCTATCAAGAAATCAATGCTGGCCTTTTTCTTTGTTATCGGGGTTCCTCCTATCGATATTTTGGCACTTGAAATGTCCAAACAACTTGTGTTACCAATCCCTGATCCCCGATATGCTCCTCTGTTTCCTTAGCCCTCAGGCCCTACGTTTAGTCCATGTGACCTCCTCTTATATGACCACAGTCATATTCCCATCGGGGTTTTGGACTTTCCAATGTCAAAAACACGCGTACTCAGGATTCGCGATCCCTTGAATCCCGACGCACTCTTTACGCACTAGCTCTCCTGGCTAGGCTCTTGGCCCATATGACCATTGTCCCTGTGACTACAGTCTTATCCCTCGTTGGGGCTACGGGGTTTCAAATGCTGAAAAACACTTGCCCACGAGATTCCCAATTCCTCGAATCCCGACTCTCCGATTTGCTGACAGCTGGCCCCACACAACGGGCTTTCCTCCCTATCAGGGTTTCGAGCTTCATGATTCCAAAATGCACAAACACCTTGTCACCAGGATCCCCGATATCTTGATGACCCAAACACCGATAGAAGACTTCCTTGTCGGGAATTTTCCCAATGGCTCTGATTTCTTCCATGCATCCTCCCCTGATGGAAGGTCCTTGTTAGCTCTCAAGATTTCACGATTTCTGATGTCCTGGAGACCTCGTCCCTAGGACTCACGAAATACTGAACTCCGACTCCCTTCAGATCTCTGACACGCATCCCAAATGAATGGACGGTTCTAATCAGTCCTCACTGTTTCGAGACTTTACGAGACCATGAACACTCAATTACCTGAACCCCGATGACCACATCCACGATCTAGACAACCACACGACACGTGTCCTCCTTGAGATCCTTCGGTTGTGATCCTTCCACCGTTTCGGGGTTCAACTAGTCACGAATTCCTGTCTTCTGAATCTCCGGAATTCCGATGGACTCTCGATCCCTGCCACCTGTCCCAATAGATGGACGGCTTTAAAATCGTCGGGATTTTCAGACTTCTGATGTCCTGGCTCTCATGACCTCAGGAACTCCGATTTCCCGACTTCCGATGCCTCGATGTCTGCCACGCGGCTCCACCAATGGATGATCCCAATCTTCTCAGGATTTCTTCTATGGAAATTCCCGATCTTCTACTCTCGTGAATCCCGATTTCTTGAACCCCAATGGCTCGATATCCCGATGCCTCTTTGGGGTTCTTATTCTTCTCACGAGGGTTTAAACCCTATGCAACTCCTGCCAGATTAGACGGCTAACAGGTAACTGATCAACGATCCAACGACTTACGACCCCTAGAGCTTGAACTCCAAACGTGGACGTAACCTCTTCGCTTCTTTGGCAGATCCAACGGCTGATGGGATTTTACAAATCCTCTCCTCAAGATTTTAACCATCAATCTCTTCCTCTTGGAGGTCTTCTATAGGTGAACCTAGTATTCCTCTGTGAAAACTGGTCCTCCTGCGCGTAGCTTTGTAGTGCCTGTTCAAACACCCCATGGCACAAACTTTCAGTGCCTCTCTTCAGCAAGCTTGAAAGCCTTATCCCTCTTGATATTTCTCACACTTTCAACCTCAAAGAGGGTCCTTGCACGCAGTCCTTGTGGCAGTTCTCAAACACCTCAAAGTGCTGAGTTCTTTCGACTCTGTGCACACCTACAACAACAGTCCTTCGATACTTCACTCAGATTTACAACTGAGACTCTCCTTAGCCTGGGCACTCCTTGCACGGCTCGTATAACCCAATGTCACCTCTGAGAACAAGAGTTGAACTATCTAAGCCTTCTGTCAATGCACTCCTTGCGGACGACTTCAACTGCACTCCTTGTAGGAATCCTTGCTCAGATAGAGAAACAATTGAAACTCATTTCTTCTACTTCCTTTCAGACTCCAATCTCAACACATGAAATCATATACAAAACATAACAACAAATGCATAGCAGGAAGTAAATATTCATGAGCATATCAATTAACACACATACACAGAGAACAAACACACTCCATGAACTTGAATCAATTTCTTCTATTAATCCAAATAACTATACATGGGTGTTTCTACACAACTCTCTGCTTCTCTTCTCAATGCTCAGAATTATCTAACTATGTTACAATGCACAATGAGGGTGTCTATATCCTGTTTCCCTCTTTCTTCTAAAACTGTCTAATCTAGAATTAAAAATCCTATCTACCTGCATTAACCACTATAAATTCCTCCATCTACTTCAGACGAGAGTGGGGCACTCAAGGTATGATTACATTATACCAAGTGCGCTTCATTAAATTTCCTCATTAATGTTCGCGCAACAGTTTCAAGGTGTTTTTCAAAAATTTGTGTTGGACGCCTTCCAGCTGTCTTCCGCTTCCGTGCTAGCTCGCTTGACATGAGGGATGCTCCTGCATCACTATTGTATCTAATCGAGACTCCAGATTCCTGGGGAAATTTTGGTCAAGATTATGGGAACTTATGGACACCAGGTTAAAAAAGAGCACAACATTTCATCCAAAGAAGAATGGGCAGATAGAGGTGGTGAATAGAACAATAGTGCATCTACTTCAGGCATATTACAACAGACATCCTAAACTTTGGGATGAACATTTGTGTTATGTACAACATGCGTATAATCGAGGCAAACATTCTTCTACTCATAGATCTCCATTTGAAACTTCTTTGGGGTACTTGCCAAAGTCTGCTTTGGATTTTATCTTTGGAAAAGACATTGCAGCAGAAGGACATAGTGATGTGGAAAGGGATACAAAGTTCATTGAACGTATCCAATTGATACATCAGGTAGTACAGGAACAGTTGGAGAAAAGCTAGGCCAAGTACAAGGCAAGACATGACATGCATCGATATGATCATCAGTTCAAGGAAGGAGATCAAGTCTAGTTATATATCAACAAGGAAAGGATGCAAGGTGAAGGTGAAAAGCCAAAACCAATTCGTTATGGCCCTCTCAAAATTTTAGACAAGATTAGTACTAATGATTTTCGGTTAGAATTGCCTCCATATATGAAAATATATTCAGTTGTAAATGTGGAAAACTTGAGATTTTATGAGCCTCCTATGATCGAGGATCAAGGAGAGAATGTTCAGATTCCTACCATCGAATATTTTTCTCCTGAATATATGAATGAGTTGTAGGAAGACAACATATTGGAAAAAAGAGTTCAAACTTCTCACAGGGGTGATGTGGAGTATCTTCGAGTGGGATTGAAGGTAACAAATCCAAGTCAGGCCAAGTGGATGGAGACTGGAAAGGTGAGGACATAGTATCCTCACTTAGTTACCAACTGAAACCAAACTTTTGGTGGTCCAAAAGCTTCCAAGTGGGGAGGAATGATCCAGGAGGTTCCCTAGGTCTAGAAAATACTCAAAAGTGAAAGTTATCATAATTGAATGAAACCAATTCCATTGTGCTCGGATCATCACGCTGATTCTGAAAGTATATTTACTTCCTCAAAAAGGCTCTATATGCGAGAGTTATCGTACTTTGATCAGATTCTCAAACAACTAAAAAGTAAAAGGGTCAACTGGCAAAAAGTCAATGCTAATGTCAACATGACATCACCAAAGATATTTAATGATGATGACATGGTAGAAGCATGTGTTGACAAGTGGCGACCTGTGATTGGGCAGATGTGGATGACAGATCCAATCAGAATTGGACACGTGGCGATTTTGGTCAAATGTGGTGGTGCCACGTGGCACCCAGTCAACAGTCGAATGGCAAGTGTTAAAAAATAAGTTTGGGGTCCATGGGTTTTGAACCCACGACCACCACCAAGCAAGCGATTTGGGAGAGCCCTAATACCAACGCAACACCATATTAACTTTTATTTAAAACCCACATTATAATATATAATGCATGGTAGTTATATGGTGGCAGAAAGGTGTTAAGGTCCTAACTCGCACATAGGTAGATCAATGTATTCGGATGTAATAAAGGTCAATATTAATAAGACCTTTCAATAAAATAGAATAAGGAGGATGTAAGAAGACCTAATAGAAGCTTCCACTTCTAGAAGGATCTTCCTCTAGATGCTTCTCTTAATAGACACATTTAGTATAAATAAGAGTCGAGGGTATGAAAACCCTAGCTTGGAGATTATTGTAACAGAGTGATGCTCGATTGGAGGTTGCCCCCTCGAAGAGGCCTATGAACATTGATTTTTGAATCAAAGAGCTTTTCTATTGCTATTTCGTATCATTACTGTGTATTGTGAAGATTATGCTGGATATTTTACTGTTATTATGTCATTTCTAGCATTTCTTTTCTGTTCTGCATATTTTATATATCTGGTATCTTGCAAGTGGTATCAGAGCACTTTCCTTGGCAGAAATTGTGGGTATTTTTTTCCAGGGTAGAGACATATTCTGGTGTCTTTAAGCCACAGAGATCTGTCGTTACATGCATAAACCCACGGTTGAGGGATTCATACACGTAGGAAATACAAGTGGTTCTTAAGTGCACATCTGTTGGTCACCCTTGTAACCCCTGTTGGTACCCCTTCGAGTGGTAGCGCATCAGATAACACCTGTGTATGGATCGGCCTAGATTTCCTGAAGCCCTCTTTAGATAAACCTATCGGCTGCCGGACTGCTATAGTGTCACCAAGAACAACACTCGGGAAGATACTCTCTAGTACCTGGGTAGTCAGGTAGTACGTCTAAGGGTACGATCTATCCTCCTTAGTTAGTGCCCTGAGATATGGGGTTCAGTACTACTGTTAGACCCCGCACGTATATCAGAGAGCTATAACACAGGGAAAACCCTTGTCTGTAGAACCCTTGAATACCTAACCCTTGGGGAACATAAACAACACCATCAACAAACTAAACCGACGAGATCTATTGGCTCGCATCTGTGTTCGATTTGCTAAGTAAATACTCTCTGGTTCAGAATTTGGGGATTTCCACACTGCAACATTCTTCAGACCAAAGCATAACCCCACAGCTGGAAAATTTTTCGCCATTATTTGAGACCTATTCCATTAGATTCATCTCATCTCCCTTATCACTTTCATCCATATCATTTTTCTGCAAAAATTTCTGACCCCGCCCACTCCCTTTTCAGTTCACCTATATTTTCACCATTATTTGAGACCTATCCCATTGGATTCATCTCTTATCCCTTATCACTTTCATCCATATCATTTTTCTACAAAAATTTCTGACCCCACCCACTCCCTTTTCAGTTCACCCATCATTATGGCCCATACCCGTAACCAAGAACTAGAGTCTCGCTTCAACACCCTGCAATCTGGTTTACTTGAGACCCAACAAGAAGTGCAACAACTCAGTGCTACTATTGCCTCCCGTGATGCATCCATGAATGCATCCCTAAATGTAGCCGTGGAGTCCGCAATGGCGGAAGTCAAACATGAACTGACCACCCAGCTGGAATCTGTCTTTGTATCACTCTGCACCAAAATCAAGCTCCCTACCGATGACTCTTTTCCCGAGGCACATAAAAAGACTGAATGTGAAACTTCTTCCCATTCCTTTCAACCCCATCACTTTCAAAGAGACATACGCCTTCCACAGGTGGATGTAACCAAATTTGATGGCTTGGACTCCAGTGGTTGGGTCACACAAATGGAACATTATTTCTCTCTCTACAACATTACAGATGACTTGGACAAACTTCGGTATGGTGTTCTCCATCTAGATCAAGAACGCTGGCAATGGTGGCAATGGAGAAAAACTTCCCATCAAGGGTATATTGCTTGGACCCAATTTGTTGCTGAGCTTTATGAACACTTTGACACTGACACCAACCATTTGGGCCGTTTGACAAAATTGAAGCAATCAGGCACAGTCGAAGACTTCATAGCTGCATTTGAGCGTCTGGCTTTTCGAACAGAGGGCATGGTGGATGCTTTCTTTCGAGAGTGTTTTATCAGTGGCCTCAAGGAGGGATTTGGGCCCATGTCCTCATGGCTCAACCTACGACTTGGGTGGAGGCTACCAAAAAAGATAAAGAAGCACAACAAATTGTTTCCTCTCAAAACCTTAAGCCTTCCTTTATCCCATGCTCTAAACCAATAAACCCCACTACTCCCTCAGCCCCATTAAAAATCCAAAAATTGACCAGGGCTGAAATGGATGAACGCCAACTCAAAGGCCTCTGTTATAATTGTGATGAAAAATATTTCCCAGGCCACAAATGTAAGGAAAAAAATCTCTTTATGGCCATCTCTGAAGATATTCAGGAAGGAGATGTTGACAACCCCCCTATGCTCAAGTCACTAGAAATTTCTGACATAAACCCTCCCTCCGACCCTCCTGAAGAGGAACCCATCATTTCCCTCAATTCTCTCACTGGCTTCTCTGCCCCCAAAACTCTCAAGCTAATCGGTTACATCAAGCACAGAAAGGTCATCATCTTGGCTGATAGTGGCAGCACCCACAATTTTATTCATCGCCGCATCGCCCAAGAAACCCATTGCTACATCCATGTTGTCAATAATTTCCAAATCATGATTGCCAATGGTGGATCTATGAAATGTGGCGGGCACTGTGAAAATGTGCGTCTACAAATAGGGGACTACCACCTCAAATCTCATATGTTTGCTATTGACATGGGAGGTTATGACATTGTGTTGGGTCCCGAATGGCTACGAACCTTGGGTCCCATTCTCATGGACTTTCAGAACTTAACCATGCAATTTGACCAAGGAGGCCACAAACATAAATTTCAAGGCATCACTGCGGTTTCTCCTAAAATCATCAGTTCTCATCGCATGGAAAAATTGCTCAAAAAAGGTCATTCGGGTGTCATAGCCCAACTCCACGCCATACAAGCCATAGAGATCCAACCCATGCCCCAAGACCTCCAAGCGCTCTTTTCTAAACATCAAACAGTCTTCTCCACTCCCCAAAGGACTCCCTCCTTCCCACGGTGTCCATGATCATTCCATTCCCCTTGTCCCAGGAAGCCTTCCCCCCAACATACGTCCATATCGCCACCCCTTTGCACAAAAGAATGAAATTGAAAAAATATTCCAGGAACTCCTTACTGTCGGAGTCATCCGTCCTAGTACGAGCCCTTACTCCTCTCCGGTCGTCATGGTACTAAAGAAAGAAGGTTCTTGGTGAATGTGTCCTAACTTTCGTGCTCTCAACAAACTCACCATCAAAGACAAATTTCCCATTCCTGTCATTGATGACCTCCTGGATGAATTGAGTGGTGCCTAATTCTTCACCAAAATTGATCTTCGCTCGGGCTATCACCATATACGTATGAAAGAGTCTGACATTCCCAAGACATCCTTTCGCACTCATGAGGGCCACTACGAGTTTTTGGTCATGCCCTTTGGTTTGTGTAATGCCCCCTCCACCTTTCAGAGCCTCATGAACCATGTCTTCTGCCCTTTTCTCCATCATTTTGTCTTAGTTTTCTTTGATGATATCCTCATATATAGCAAGACATGGACAGAACATCTTACTCATGTGGATCAAGTTCTCATCCTACTCTCTCAGCACCAGCTTTTCCTGAAACAGTCCAAATGTGCTTTTGGTGCATCCGAAGTAGAATACTTGGGTCATCTAGTGGGCAAGGATGGCGTCAGGGTGGATCCAAAAAAGATTGAAGCTATGCAAGATTGGACGCACCCTAAGACTCTCAAAATCTTGTGTGGATTTTTGGGCCTCACAGGGTATTATCGCAAGTTCGTTAAGAACTATGGAAAGATTGCAGCACCTCTCACGAATCTCCTAAAAAAGAACTCTTTCAGTTGGACCCCAACAACTGCTCAATATTTTCAAACTTTGAAGATGGCCATGTGCACCACTCTATTTCTGGCCCTTCCTGACTTCACAAAGACATTTGTGTTGGAATGCGACGCCTCAGGGAAAGGAATTGGCACTGTCCTTATGCAAGAGGGTCGACCTTTGGCCTTCACTAGCAAACAACTGTCTGAAAAGAATCTGGACAAACCCATTTATGAAAAAGAAATGTTGGTGATTCTGCATGCCGTTGAATTATGGCATCCTTATCTCTTGGGGAAACAATTCCAAATTAAGATAGACCATAAAAGCCTCAAGTACTTTCTGGAACAATGCATTTCCTCCCAGGAGCAACAAAAATGGGTCACTAAGCTCTTTGGATATGATTATGAGATCATTTACAAGAAGGGAAAAGACAATGTCGTGGCGGATGCACTGTCCAGGAAATATGAAGATGAAGGATCCCTTTTTTCTCTTTCCTTCATTGTACCTGATTGCCTGCAAGTTGTGCACCAGGAATGGCTTCAAGACCCCAAAAGTTCGCATCTAATCCAACAACTGCAGAACAAGGCGCAAGCTCCCCGAGGGTACTCCTGGTTTCAGGATGAGCTTTGATACAAAGGTTGCTTGTATTTAAGTAAACAATCCAAGCTCAAATCCACGGTACTCTCTAAGCTTCATGCTACACCCACAACGGGGCACTCAGGGTTCACCAAAACATATGACCGAGTCAAACATTCTTTTTTCTGGGATGGTATGAAACAGGACATCCATAAGTTTGTGGCTGAATGTGAGGTATTTCAATGCAACAAGGGAAAAACAGTCAAATCTCCATGCACCCTCCAACCGCTTCCGATTCCCCTTGCTATTTGGAAGGATATCTCTATGGAATTTATTACAGGCTTACCCAAATTGGGGAATAAATCAGTGATAATGGTGGTGGTGGATCGCCTTTCCAAGTATGCTCATTTTTGTGCTCTTCAACACCCATTTATTGTATCCATGGTGGCTCAAATTTTCATGGATCAGGTCTTCAAGCTTCATGGCATGCCAAACTCTATTGTTTCTGATCGAGACCCAACTTTCACAAGCAATTTTTGGCAAGAACTGTTTAAGCTACAAGGCATACAATTGCATCTCAACTCAGCTTATCATCCCCAGACAAATGGTCAAACGGAAGTCGTCAACAAGTGTTTGGAAACATATCTGAGGTGATTTGTCTCTGAAAAACAACACCAGTGGGCTCAATGGTTACCCCTCGCCGAATGGTGGTACAACACTATATACCATACAACCACTCGCATGACTCCTTTTGAAGCAGTGTATGGACATAAGCCACCGTCATTTCTCTCATACTTACCGGGTATCTCAAAGGTCTAGGAGGTTGACCAAACACTTACAATCTGAGAGGATATCCTTCGTACCCTTAAAGAGAACTTGGTCATGGACCAGAATAGAATGAAGCAACAAGCAAATCAAGGTCGCTCAGAATGTCAATTTGTAGAAGGGGATCAGGTATTTCTTCAACTATAAGCATATAAGCAAACTTCCCTCAAGGCCGAGCAGTGTCAGAAGCTAGCACCCAAATTTTATGGCCCTTACACAGTTCTCAAGCATGTGGGACAAGTCGCATATCATTTAGCTCTTCCCAGTCAGTCGAAGCTACATCCTGTTTTTCATGTCTCATGCTTGAAGAAGGTGATTGGAACCAGGTGCCAAATTCAAACCAACCTTCCAGAGTTAGCTGAAGAAGGATCCATTTGGCTACAACCAGAAGCAGTTTTGGACCA
>ML776777.1:1370287-1391274 GCA_009831015.1 Picea engelmannii
CCGCACATAGGTAGATCAATGTATTCGGATGTAATAAAGGTCAATATTAATAAGACCTTTCAATAAAATCGAATAAGGCGGATGTAAGAAGACCTAATAGAAGCTTCCGCTTCTAGAAGGATCTTCCTCTAGATGCTTCTCTTAATAGACACATTTAGTATAAATAAGAGTCGAGGGTATGAAAACCCTAGCTTGGAGATTATTGTAATAGAGCGCTGCTCGACTGGAGGTTGCCCCCTCGAAGAGGCCTGTGAACATTGCTTTCTGAATCAAAGATTTGTTCTATTGCTATTTTGTATATCATTACTTTGTATTGTGAAGATTATGCTGGATATTTTACTGTTATTCTGTCATTTCTAGCATTTCAATTCTGTTCTACATATTTTATATATTTGGTATCTTGCAAAAGGGAAGGGGATGGGGCTTAGCCCCAGCCCATGGTTTCATGTGGTAAATGACCACCGATCAGTAGAAGAGGGGCATGGCCATAACTACCAGGGCGCGTTTAAGGGGAAGGTCCCATGGCGTGCGCCATACAACCACGAGCTCGCACCAATACAAGGCCAGTGCGTAGCCCAAAGGGCTGACACTTGGTCATATGGTGTTCATATGACCACATAAAGGGGGTGCGTGCCCGACCTTAGGGGTTACTCTCTGTATTTTTAATCAAAAGTGGGTTTTTGACTTATATTTAGCCCATAATTTGTATTTTGCCTGATATTATCACCAGAAAGTGGTTTTTTTAGGATATCTTGGCCATTTGGAGGGGGATTTGATCCCAGAAAGAGGCTATATATTCAAGGGGAGTTGGAATTCCTCATCTGAGTATGAAAACTATAAAAACTGTGCTTTGTGAATCTTGTGGGAAAACTTTTTGATGCAGGGAATTTGAGGAGCAATTTATGTATTTTGGCTTTTTCTCATGTTTTGAGAGGCCTTTTTGTCATGTCTGTGAGAGGAGTTTTAGGAAACATACATGCATCTGAGAAAGGAGGTCTTGCACAACATATCTGAAGTATGTTATGTAACAACATGGAGCCATTGTAAGAGAACTTGAGCATTGGAAGATCAAAAAAGAGGTCCTCCACTTGGAAGCGGGCCCGGAGACGTAGCCACTCATTGGTGAACTCCGTTATCAAGATCTTATTGTCTTTGTCTATTTTGTTGTTGTTCATATCTCTATTTTTACAACATGATTAATTAATAGCTAAACTCTTTAAACAAATTTAAGCATCTAAATAAGACAATTGTTTATTATTCCTTCCATTTTTGGATCATAGAGTTACTCTCTTAGTTGATCCATGGAGTCATTTCTTGTTGTTAATTATTGAAGAGCTCGTTTTGAGCCTCTGTAGTATTGTAATTTCTCTTACAATGTACGATACTGGAAACATTTAAACACATTTGTTGGGAGTACCCATTTTCCAAGAGTTGTTGGAAGATTGTTTGTGATAACTTCAGCTCACTACTCTAGGGAGCCATTCATTGACATGTTGTTTTACTTGGTGAATGTGGATCTCTTGTCTTGAGACATTATTGTAGTCTTTGGCATTGCATTTGGGACACAATATTATATGCTCTTTTCGAAGGTTTTTTAGGGTTTGTAGAGTCCTTTAAAAAATCATCTATTAATGAGTTCTCTGACAAAGTTAGGACTAAGATACTCAAGATTACTCTACTAGGGCCCATTCCAAACTTATTGTAGCTTTGGCTATAATTAGGTAAATAGGCCTTTTTTTTATATTTATATGTATGTTTTTGTATAATATAATAAGTATTTTTCAAAAAACAAATAAAGGTCAAATATGATGCAAAGCAACTCAATTTGTCACAAGGGTGGTCAAATGAGATAATATAGGTCAAATAGAGGTTCTTCTCTTTCACCTTTGCTTGAATGTTGTTCTCTCATGGTAATTGTTTTCACTATCCCTTCCCTACTTAAGGAAATTTGTTAACCTTTGTTTTGTAGGAACATAGATTTATTGGGTACTAAGATCACCATGTTTACACCTCTTATGTGTTAGCAAGGTTAAGAATTTCTAGAGAACATAAAAATTTGAAATCCTTATGTTGCATTCCTCTTATGAAACATGGATTTGTATCATTTTTTCTTTATTACATTATTCTTTTCAATGTTTTATAGGTGTACTAAGTGATCTGTGACATTTTCATGGTATTTTTAAAATTTGGATTATTTTGCTTCCATTTATCTGGATAATTAGTGGATACTTTTTTTCATTAGAAATGCACACACAATAATCTATCAAGAAATTCTTTCTTTGCTTAAAACCTCTTGCTCCTTGCCATAGCTAGTTTTAATCGAAGTTGAAATACTTGCATTTCATTTTCCTCTTGCATGGTTTAAAGAGTTGAGTCGAAATGCCATCAGTTTCATGACCACTCCTTCGATTAACAACAACCTAAAATCAAGTGCTAATTAAAATTTATCTAGCAAATTTTCTATGGATATTCAAACCCATCTTAGCTTAGGTGTAGAGATTTGGAATAGGATTGCGAGAATAAGTTTCCAAAGACGATAAACAAACATACATATTTGATTTGGGGAGTGAAATCCAATTGCTATATCACTGACTTTGGGAAGCTCTTCTAACACAAGGGTCAAGCATGAGGTCACATTGGGGCCAACAGAGTAATTAACCCTACTTTTTTGTTATTGGTGTCAACTATCGACTGTCTCCCCTCTGATTTGGTATAGTAGGTGGTACCATAGAGTCCATAATATTTTATACTTCCTACCCAAGGTGACAACACAGGGAAGGTGGTGTTGTACCTGGGATCAAAGTTAGCTAGACTCACTCGGACTCCTTGGAGGGTTTCCCACCACTCAGTGAGGTAACTTTCACCAGGACGTTAGTTCATTAAGAAGGTTGTCAATGTAAATTTACCACCTACCGAAACGCAACCCATTCATGCATCGATATTGCGATGTTGTATTGAATCACCAACTAGCGCTTCTTTGTGAGAAGGTTTGTTTGCATGCTTGACTACTAGAGTAGTTAGTGTTTGCTAGATAATACAAGTGTGAAAGAGTAACAATATGGTAATCATTATGAGATTAATACGATACCAATAGGATACTAGTAATACAGTAGAACCATTGTACTAATTAGTGTTACATATTGATAGAACAATGCTTATGCATATCGAATTTCATAGACTATTCAAAAATATTGATTAAATAATATAACATTTTAACTGTAATTTTAGAGTAATTCAACCTTTTGATTTATCTTTTCTTTCAAAGAGTTATAGTATTAGTGATTTTTTTTGTGTGTGTGCTTAATGACTAACATTTTTTCTAACCTTCTATAAATTACATAGAGCATTATTGTTTCATCGTTTCCTACTAGCTTCCATTAATTTTTACATGTAAAGAGTTCAACCTGTCTAGTGTGATTGCACCTCTTTTAGTTGGACTTCATCACTCGTTTAATTTATTTTTCTACTCCCCAATCAATCTGAATTATCGTTGTTGTCATAAATATTCCCTTCTTCACTATAGAAAAAACTTTTTTTGTGTATATATGAACAACATATTTTGTACATGAAATATTTTGTTTGCAAGCTCATCAATTCCCCATCACTAAGCTAAGAGTGGTTAGTTGCTCATGAGTCATCACTAAGTTAGTGGAGTGATGTTAGCTCTATGCATTAATGACTCACCATTGAGGTGAAGGAGAGTTGTTAGTATGAGACTGCTATTATAAAGGGACCCCCGTCCTCACTTGTAATTTATTCACCCTACTATCAATATTGTCAATTTTTGTTTCTTAATTTGAGTACCAAGTATATGGAGATGTCTTCATCTGTATTTTAATATTTATAGGTGCATTCCAACCCTTTCATGTGCAAGTGCCCCATACGTATTTTTAGTATTTGTAGGTGCATTCAAAATCAAAATAACACATGGTTTAGAAAAAATCATCAAAATCAAAGGTCTACTGACAAAGATATTGAAGATTGAAAATATTTCATTTTTAGGTATTGTTGTGACAACCACAACTGTGTTTTTGTGCTTTCAACAGATTACTTCTCTAGTTTAATTTTTCCATTTAAAAATACATCTTATGAGATTTGAAATGATATATTATATACTTTATGAGGAACACATTATCATTTTTTCAATATTGGGTAAGTATGGCTAAAGAGTTGAAATAGTTGCAACAAAATTTCATTGAGCAAGAGAAGAATATAAGAGACTAGCTAATATGAGCCATAATAGAAGGGGATTTTATAAGAAGAGATGAGTACCAAAAGTAGATTAATCTTCTATATGAGTTGAAGAAGGAATCTTCCCACATTGCTTCAAATCTATGACATCAACGCTTGCAACTATCATTGGTATGAAAGGAACAATAACTAAAATATGAGGAAGAGGAAGAACATGTAGCTGCAAAGATTGAATATCGTCCTTTATATTATCAATCTCCTTGGGAAGAGGTTTTAGAAGACTCAAGAGGTTCAAAACATCTCCCAACTTCTCTTTCTAGAATATCTTCCTCCCTAATTGTGTGAAATGATGATTCTCCCTATAAATGAGATCAAAATTAGAATGCAATCGTTGAACATGTTGAAGAGAAAATAATCATTAGGAAAAAAAAATTCCAATATGAGCCTCCTCTTATAGATCCTTACACTGTGTCACTAGCTAGCTACACTAGAAAGAAACCACACAGATCAATATGGTGATAATGGAATCCATAGGTCCCAACATTTCATCGGGAAGTGACCAATTATCTCTAGCTTTGAGATCAAAGGCCCTAATAAGGGAGTGATTGGCGTAGTACCAAGTTAGTGGTGTGCAATATTTGATTTTAACCCATTGTAAAAACACTTCATGTTCTTAGTAGATTTCCTTGAACCTTTAGGTTTTCCATCGACGATTTTGTTTCCCTTTAGTTTCTTCTTTCCTTTGTCCTTACTCTTTACTGTAAAGGCAATTTTGGATGCTTTTATATTGCTTATAAATTATTTATTGAATATGGCCTTTTTTAATAATTGTCTACATAAATTAAATGTAATGTTATTAATCTCCTTGGTGACATTTAAAGTTTCAACAAAATTTTTAAAAGGAGATAAACTCTTCAAGGTAATCACTACCAAATATTGGACTTGTATAAAGTTATCATTTGTTATGGACAACTTTATTAACATCATAACATCTATATTCTTCGAGTGAAAGACTTCTTTCCCATTCTCATCATCAGAGTTTCTCCTACCCTTTCCTGTCACCAATCCTAAAAATCCATTGCATTGGAATCTGGTAGTCAAACGTTGCTTCTAGACATTGAAATTTTTACCATTGAACTTCTTACTAGGGTTAAACAATATATACAAGAAATGCACTAGTTTTTCTCAACAAATAAATTCCAAGAACCAACGAAGTAATTTAACTAATCCCAAGAAATCAAAATTCACCTCCAAAACTTAGTTGTGTAGACACATTGTTATACCTCCTGACACTATAACTGATGATGCCACATTGACATCAATAAACAACCACCATTATCTTGTTAGTTTCTAGTAGAAATTTTTTGTTTGTTTAATTGACTCTAGAAAACAATTTTTTGTGTAAAAAGTTCAATTAAAAATTCTTCTGAAATTCTAAATTAGAAACTTAGTGTCTTGAACTTCAGAAATTTTACCTCTTTGCTACAGTTTCCCAGATATAGTCCATGATAATTTACATCCTTAGGGATGATATGAAATATAATAAAAAAATAGAAAAATTAGATAATATTTCACTTCTTAACAACTCTAATTGGCCAATAGGCAATTCAAAAGAAAATATCTCAAGCTTATGCCACAAGTTTCGACATTCTAGGGAAATTTGATCATGCATAAACTAGATCTAAAAGTCAATTTTTGTCATTGATGGTGGTATAATATATACAAGAAAACAAGTATTTTTCATATCTATATTCATTGAGTGAGGGAAGTTCAGGTAGAATAGAGGAAAGTGAGACGTCTCGTAGGTCTAACAGGCGGAGATCAACTAGAGGTGAGAAGATTAGAAGAAAATTCCATAGATACATGGAATTTTTTCTTGTGAAAGGGGGATCATGTTCTTATGATCATGAGAGAATAGATGGCATTGAGGTTCCCTTGAGGTACAAACATATAGTGAAATGATGGGTACCCAAGGATCATCCTAAAATAAACACTGATTTTTGTGTAAATGAAAGGATATATCAGATTTGTCCATCATCATTACAAGGTTTGGGGCTATTTTTCATGGATGGCATAAAGGTATATTATGATGGATTAAATGAATTGATGGAGTACGTTGGACCCTGTTATATATACAAACATTGGATATGAATATTCCAATATACAAAAAATATGCAAAGATATGGCTTGGCTGCAAATTATATATAGCTAAAAGACAATGATCAAAATAAAGGAGAAACTATCTATATTGATGTAAGGAAAAAAGTAGCAGGGAATATTGCAGGGTTTATAAACAGTACACGACCAACAACCACAAATAAGAAACCCAATTGGGTATTTGAGGGGCGTGAAGGAAACCATGTATTCATATGTGCAATAAAATCAATAGATGGAGGGGAAGAGTTATTGATTGATTACAATTTGAATCGAATCGATACAAACATTGATATTATGGGACCAGTACATATACTAATTTACACAACCTGTAATAAATGACTCTTATATTTTATGATTTTCATTATGTTCTTTATGGTGTTAATCCATTTGGAGAGCTTTGGTCTGTTTACTCAGTGTGGACTATTTTTGTTATCAACAATAACATTCCTCCTTGGATGTCAATAAAGAGGGAGGATGTCTCATACATTTGAATTCATTTCTCATGATACTTTATGTAGGAGAATCACTCCACCTCATCAAGAACCAACAAGACAACACATCTGCACACTTAGATGGAGCCAATCCCAAAGAGGACGCGCCTGTCCTCTCTAAATTATGAGTTAAATTTAAATTTTAAATGAAATTCAATGTAATTAAATTCTGAAGGCTCTTGGAAAGCTGAGTCAGTGCCTTTGTAAAAGAGAGGTGTATATTTTCCATTAATAGGCTCAAGTTGTTTAGATCTTGAGCATCATCTTGGATTTGAGGATGTAATTATCCATTAATGTAATAAACGTAGTATTATGTTGCATTTAATTGCAAAATGATAGCACTAAGGTAGCCTAGAGGGAAAGATCTATGGGTTCCCTCATGTATAAATGAATGTAATGAAAGCGGAGCAAAGGATGTTGAAGGTTGTTGAACATATTTGTAATCCAAGGAGAGGAGAGAAACATTTGAGGACTATGTAGTAGTCCAACCTTGTAAACTTTTGTACATAACCATTTAGATTAATATAAAGAGCAATTTTTCCTTCCTATGATTCCCTGTGTGTTTTTATGTGGGTTTGTTGAATGTTTTCTATGTTTTTCTATGAACTCCATGGATGCATAAATGTTTCATTTTTAGGAATTAGATAGAAATTATCTATCTATATTTTTATGAGTGTTTTGGGCTCTTAGGCTTGGGCAAGGAGTGCACATGAGAGTTAGTGAAAATTCTCTGAAGACAGTGCAAGGAGTGCTCTTGAACTCTTTTTCAAGTTCAGAGAGGAGTGTGTCAGGTGGGAACAACAAAACTATTTTAAATCTCATAAGGGAAGATATATTAGAATTTCTGAACACTCTGAGGAGCCATGTAAGGAGTGCGAGGGAAACATATTTTTAGACTCGTTTGTTAAGAAGAGGAAGAAGCAAACGAAATGAAACCCTTCTAGTCCAAGTTGTTTCAAGATCAATGGAGAATTAGTGCAAGTGTGCACAAAATACTCGTCCAAGGCGTGCATCGGGACAACATTTAGTCAGTTCTTGAGAACACCTCAATGGTAAAACCAGTGAAAGGAGTGTGAGAGAGACAAAGAGTTTCAAGTCTCAAAGCTCTAGAGGAAAAGAGCATATACAACCAGAAGGTTGCTGGAGAAAGTTTTAAGGAATAAAAGGTTCTAGACCCTTAGAAGTTTGATCAATTAGAATATTAGGAGGGCCAACGTGAAGTTCTGTCAATCAGGTACAAGGAGTGCATAGAGGCCACACTTAGCTAAGTGTTGTTCAAGCAGAAGCAATCATGTAGTTATGAATAGGAGACCCATGCAAGGTGTGCATCGGGATGACACCTGGAAAGTGTTGAAAAAATCCAAGGAAGACAGAGTGCAAAGTGTGTAGACGAGGGGAACCTTTTGAGTTCTATTTTTTCAGAGAAGCACAAGTGTGCATCAAGGCCTAAGTCCTTTGAAGTTAACAAAGCTCAGGAGAGAGAGAGTCAAGCTACCAAGAGAGTAGAAAGATTTGTTGAAGGTGAAAAGGACCAAGTACCTTCAAAAACCTCGAGAGGTTTTGGAAGCTCAAGAGGTACAATGCATGCCGAGGATTCAGGCTTGTCAAAGAGAATATCAAAGGCCAAGAATTTGGAAAATTTTGAGAAAATCCTTCATTCAAAAGGAAAGCACAGTAGCCATAAAGAGGAGATATAGGAGCAATTTGATCGGATTCAAGTGTATATATGGACTATTGGATCAGATTCCAAATAGGAGGAGGAGTGTGCACGAAGGAGGGGATATTCCAGCTGTTGGATCTAGGCACAATCTACCTAAAGTCGTCAGATCTGGAGAAGTTTCACAGGGTTTAACCCTAGATTCCCTTCATAATTTGTGAGTTCGAAGGTTTTCTGAGGTCGAATGCAAAAGAGTACAGACTCTCGAAGTCCCGGGGAGCCAAAGTAAGTCTAAATCGTCCATTTGCAGAGGATGTGTGTCAATATATTAGGTGTGGTCTGGAATACCGACCATATGGGAGAATAGAGGGGAGAAGGGTTTGATTTCTCTGAAGTCTTGAAGTCCAGAGTTGATCTCAGTTGTCGCTCAGAGGAGGACACATGGTGCTAGATCCCATTGTTCAGAGCCTCAGTACTCCGAAGGAGGTGAATGTATGTTGGGTAGATTTGGGAACCACCAAAGCTTTGAAGGCCAAAGAACATAGTAGTCATTGATCATAGAGGACATTCATCTACAGATCCGAAGATCCGAAGATCCAACACTCCAAATAAATCGGTTTGAGTTAATTCAAAGGCCAACAAAGCTTCGAAGGATGAAGCACATCCTAGCCATTAATTAGGAGGAGATATGTGGTAGGAGACATGGAGGTTTGGAGGTATAACACTATGGAGGAAATCAAGTGCATAGTTGTGAGAATTCCAAAAGTTTTGAACAACGAAGCTCATCCTATCTGTTGATCCAGAGGAGGGGCATGTGGAGCGTAGATCTACCACTTCATTGGTCTATTGATTTTAGGCCTTTGTGTATTCTCCCATTCCGCTATTCAAAGGCTCGGAGGTGTTGTGATGTGGGAATCTCTGAATCTCAGAGCTGCGAAGTGGATATAATTTGTTGATATGTGGAAGCCTTGGGACTGTTCGATCTAATTTGGGGTTCAACTCTCTGGGAGCATAAGGTTTTGGAGCAGGAAATAATTTTGAATTTCGAATTCTCGGAGTCACCGTGGGTCCTAGATATTTATGAAGAGTGGGGATCACTAATCCCATGGGTGTTTGGTTGATCCCATAGGTGTTCGAAGGTTCTTCGAATTTGGAATTCGACAGTTTTTGGAGATAGTGAAGGAAGAGATCCCAGAGATCGAAGTTCCCAGAGCTCTGAAGTAGTAGGTTTTCATTAGGTGCCTGGTCACATCTGATACCGCTAGTAGAAAAGGGGATAGGGCCTGAAATTTGGTTTTTAAGAGTAAAGGGGCTTCGAGAAAGTGCTTGAAGGGTTTTAATTTGTGTAGATCGTGCCCATGAAGAATAAAAAGTCCCAAATTCTTTGGGGAGGTGAAGTTTAGCCTATGGTTCTAGCCCGAGGCCACATAGAAAGGCTCCGGTGAAGTGTTAGACCCTCGGGAATGAATATTTCAGTGCAAGGAGAAGGGATGATGCCTATGAAAAATGTTTTTAAGGGATCAACTGGGAACTCAAGAGTTGTTCCATATACGAAATTGAACAATCCTAGACCGAGAGGTTGTGCGGACCCCTATTAGAGGGTGGGTATGCATCAAGTGTTATTAGAGCCTAATTTTATTTACAGATAGCAGGCAGGAGAAGATGGATACAAAGTGCGATGTTCTATGAATATTGTGTGGTAGTGTGCACCAATTAGTAGACAGCCAGGAGGGATGCTAGATAAATTTAGTGGTGCTCTCGGTTGTAGAGAAGGAGAAGCAGACAAACAGGTGGGTTGAAGGAAAAAAACTGATTGCATTCTTGAAGGAAGAGGTGAAAGATGGCTATTGAAGGTCATAGACGAGGTCAAATAAAATACCTTAAGAAGATGAGAAGCCAAGAAATGGACAAAGATCTCAAGGATTTCCGAGAATAAATCGATCGAATAATTCTAAAGATGAAACAAGAAGCGAGAGAAAGTTGGAGGTATGAGTGGCCTATGAAGTAGAAGGAAAAGTGTCCCATCCAATTGTTTGTTTCCAAGAGGCAGAAAAATGTGTTGAAGAGGTGGATGAGGCATGCTGAAAACCTCAGTTCCACGTAGGATATGGTTTGTGTTTTCGAGACATAAGTTGGAGAAAACCTGAGTAAGGAGGAAGAGAGATCAAGAAAAGATCTCATAGACTGCCAGGAGGGCAGGAGTGAAACGTAGGGTTTCCAGGTGGGAAAGGAGGATGAGGTGAGACTATATGAAAGTCACGAGAATTTGAAGGTGAGTTAGGATTAGAAAGAAGTGATGACAGGAGGGGATGAGTATCAGAGAAGCATCCTGTGTTGGAGAAATTTGTATTTTCGGCACACTAGTTCAGTGGGATTAACACTAGTTCAGTGGGAGTTAACTGACTAGTTATATTTTAGACTTTCTAATCTTAGACCATCACTATTATGTATGCATTCCTAATTATAGGATGTCATTTCATATAAGAGTGAATATCACTCACTCATTGATAAGATCATAATATGCATTGATTCTCATTCTTCATATTGTATATCTCTTCCTTTTCTTGATAAGGTCTTCTTTGCAGGTTTCCATGAAACACTGACAAGGTATCAGAGCGTAGCTGCTTCAAGAAATCCAGACAAGCCAGAGAAGAGCGAAAGAGTCCTTGAGTAAACCTAGTTTCCAGAATCTTCACGGCCTATCCCTATCAAAGGGTGTGACAATTGCATCGTCATAGCCTATACACAACCAAGGTGCGACGTTGTCACACTGTGTTCTTCATCCGGTTTGTGACGATTAAGTTTTTTATAATCGTCGCATTGTGTCCTTAACTAGGGTGCAAAAATTTAGCATCATCGCACTTCATCCTTCTCTAGAGTACGATGATTCAGCAACCCTCCAAAAATTGGTTTTCTGCGGTAAAATTGCGATACCTCGAAATCCACGATCTGGGTTAGGCTAAAATATTTACCGTAGATGTATAACATAGGGATTCACATTCTCACCAAAAATCTCCGAAACCCACATCAAATTTTAGGATAGATAGTTGTTTTATCATATATGTAGTTTCCATAGCACCGTTAGTCATATCTCGGAATCCATGATCTGGGTTTTCAAGATATTTTCATAATCAATAGTAGGATGGAGGCGATGAAACTTCTTTAATAAATTCTAGTGATAATACTCACACTGTAAAACTATTTTGAATGGAAGAAAAAGGCCACATTCCAACTCAAAATAAAAGGAAGGTATAATTTGACAATGATGACAAAAACAAAACCTACACCAACGCTTGAGAAGACAAGATGGGAGAACCGTAAGGATGATGCTAAAGGATTTATTCTTGATTCAATCTCCATTGATATATAGTTTCATGTTGTCACATGCAAGAATCCAAATGATATCAGAACCACCTTGGAAGGACTCTTTGGAAAACAGGATGAGATGCAAGGTCATATGCTTGAGGTAGAGTTGAATACCTTAGACACTAAAGGTTTTGATAATATACATGTTTTATTTACTAAATTTAAGTCTTTTCTATTGACCTTGGTTGAATGTGGTATTGACAAGTCTATACAAGAGAAAAAAATTATTCTAATAATCTTGACCAAGATAGGACCAGAATACGTTGCATATGTCTTCAATTTCCATTCTGGCAGATGTCGTTTTGGAACAAATTGGAAAATTCCTACATTGGCTTAGTTCATTGAGTCTCTCACAAAAGAGCAGATAAAACTCATACAGATTGGCCTCATCAAGGATCTCAAATCACATGCACTCACCATGCATGATGGAAAAGGATCACCCAAATAGAATGGGAAGGAGAAACAAAATGAGAAGGAGGGATATGATAAACCCTTTAACAATTCTCCAGGTTCCAAAGACTCTTCATATTCAAAGAAGAAGAAGAAGGGAAAATAATGCACTTACTACAATAAACTGAATCATGAAGAATTCACATGCATGAAGAAACAAATTAATCTTATGACACATGTACTTTAGAAGAATAACCTTCGAGGCTTCATTACTAAAAGAGCCAAGAAGAAGAAGGAAGAAGAACATGCGCCTAAGAAAGGTAATCATCATGCTCTGGTTGCAATTAATTCCTCATATGATTCATGGATTATAGATTATGGCACATCACATCATATGGAGACTAAAGAGGAAGTTTTTACTTCTTTTAGTTCATGCTCTCTACCTCCTATTCTCATGGGGGATGATAATCGAATAACAGTAGCAGGAGAAGGGAGAGTGGAACTCCACAATGGAATTTTTGATAATGTTTTACATGTTCCAAAGCTTTCTATGAATCTTCTCTCAATTTATCAGATCACTCAGAAAGGTATAAAGGTTGAATTTACATCAGACCCAGTTTCAGTAATTGACATGCATGACAATTCCATCATTGTAATTGGTGAGGTGGATCACAAGTCAAGGTTGTATAATTTCACTAAGTTTTTTGATGATGAATCCTCTATTCTACTTACACTTAAGGAGAGTACTTTTCATGCACCTCCAGTGCAACATGCATATACTCATGTTCTTCCATTAGTTTCATACATCCGAGATCATTCTATACACTCAGAATATGTGCATGGAAATAATCAGGTAGTATAGCCAGATAAGAAGCCAACACTGAAGCTTCAGAAGATGCCCAAGAAGGCACAGTTCACACTTTAGGAAGAAGGAAACCTTTCAAGGAATCCATTGGATTCGAGGAGGACTCGATCTCAGGATGACGAGACTTCTCATGTATTTTCAGCTTCAGAACCTATGATGCCCATGCATTTCTATATGGTTCAATCTACTTATCCACATAACTACAATAGGGTTGTGGGAAATCCATTATGGAAAGAATCCATGCAGAAGGAGTATGACTCACTCCTACAGAACTAGACTAGGAATCTGGTTCCACTTCCACCATAAAGGAATATTTTCAGGTTCAGATGGGTCAATAGGATCAAGAGATACAAGGCCCGACAGGTTCCCAAAGAAATTCATCAGATCCATAAATATTTCTACATCTTTAGGAAGACTTTCAGTGAATAGAAGTTTTAGACTTTGTGGGATCGTCTTGTAGTGAAGAACACAATTTCCTAGTAGCTGTCATTTTCTTCTTTTGATACATCGTCTTTTGAGGGGGGGGTTTGTTCCCACGTGGTTTTTTCTCTTTCCTTGCTTTTATTCAGTGTTCATTAATTGAATTGTACATGCGTACCTAAAATGGCCTAGTAGTCGGGACTCATGTTTTCCTCCATATTGATGTTCAGGGGGGTTGTTGGAGAAATTTATATTTTCAACACACTAGTTTAGTGGGAATAACACTAGATCAGTGGGAGTTAAGTGACTAGTCCTATTTTAAACTTTCTAATCTTAGACCATCACTATTATGCATGCATTCCTAATTATAGGATTTCATTGCCTATATGAGTGAAGATCACTCACTCATTTATAAGATCAGAATATATATTGATTCTCATTCTTCATGTTGTTTCTCTCTTCCTTTTCTTGATAAGATTTGTTTGTGTATTCTTTAGCTAGGTCTCCTGTGCAGGTTTCCATGAAACACTGACATCTTAATCATGATATGAATCAACATATTCCTGAAAAGTATCCCAACAGAGGCCAACACATATGTTGAAGGTGCGGAAGAAGAAATACAACCAGCAATGACTTTCGTGAAGGAGAAAAAGAAGAAGAAATTGATATATGCCCAAGTAGAGATGAAAGGAGAAGAAGAGCACTCAGTAGAATTTCTCATAATTTTTAGCAAGGGAGATGAATAGGAGGTGAATCAAGAATTGGAACCTGGAGTAGAGGAGAGAGTAGTAGACAACATGGATTTTGTTGATCTGAGTGAATAACTCGAAGCCCTCAAGGAAAGGGTAATGGTGCACACTCGGTGCATCCAACATGTCAAGTTGGAATTAGATGATGAAGAGGAGATTCAACAACAGAGAAAAATGTAAAGGAAGATCCATCTAGTGGACCAGTTGGACAATGATATTGAATATATTAGGAGGTTGATGTTGATATCAACACAAGAGGAAGCCAACAATAGAAGGAGGTGGAACATAGGAGAACCTACAAAAGAAACAGGACAATAACAACAACAACAACAAATTGGAGGAGAAGATGGAAGCTCCAATTTCATATTTAGGATCCGGGAGGATCTCAACCTCAGCTGCAAGGGATCCATGACCAGGATCTCATGATTTTGTCAGTGGCGGAGTATGATGTAGGAACATCTCTCCAACTCGTCAAGCACTAGAAAGACAACACATCTACACACTTAGAGTGAGTAGATCCCAAAGAGGACTCGCTTGTCCTCTCTAAATTTTAAATAAAATTCAATGTAATTAAATTATGAAGGCTCTTGTAAAGACGAGTCAGTGCCTTTGTACATGATAGGTGTAGAGTTTCCTTTAATAGGATCAATTTGTTTATATGATGAGCATCGTCTTAGATCTGGGGATGTAATTATCCATTAATGTATTAAACGTAGTAGTAGGTTGCATTTAACTGCGAAATAATACCACTAAGGTATCCTGGAGGGAAATATCGATGGGCTCCCTCATGTATAAATGAATGTAATGAAATCCGAGCAGAGGTGGTTGAAGGTTGTTGAACATATTTGTAAGCCAAGGAGAGGAGAGAAAGATCTGAGGACTCTATAGAAGTCCAGCCTTGTAAAATTTTGTACATAACCACTCAAATTAATATAAAGAATATTTTCTCTTGCCTATGATTCCTTGTGTGTTTTTATGTGGGTTTGTTGAATTTTTTCTGTGTTTATTGTGTTTTTCTATGAATTCCATGGATATATGAATATTTCATTTTCAGGAATTATATAGAAATTATATATCTATAGTTTTTTTAGTGTTCTGGGATCTTAGGCTAGGGAAAGGAGTGCACACTAGAGTTAGTTAAAACTCTGTGAAGACAATGCAAGGAGTGCACTTGAACTCGTTTTTGAGTTCATATAGGAGCGTGTGAGATGGGCACACTAGAACAAATTTAAATATTAGAAGGGAAGACATATCAAAGTTGATAAACACTCTTAGGAGCCATGAAAGGAGTGAGAGGGGAGAGTCCTTTAAAAAAAAAAAATTAAGAAGAAAAAGACGAAAAAGGAATTAACACTTTTTATTCCAAGTTGTTTCAAGCTCGGAGGAGAATTAGTGCAAGTGTGCATAGAATACCCATCCAAGGCATGCATCAGGCCAATACTTAGTCAAGTGTTGAGAAAGAATAAAGTGTAAATCCAGTGCAAGGAGTGCACCATAGACAAATATTATAAAGTCTCAAAGATCTGGAGGAAAATAACATATGCAACCAGGAGGTTGTTGGAGAAATTGTTAAGGAAGCAAAGGTCCGAGACCCTTAGAAGTTTGAGAAATTATAAGATCAGGAGGCACAATGTGAAGTTATTTAAATCAAGTTCAAGGATTTCATAGAGGCCATAGTTCACTAAGTGTTGGTCAAGTAGAAGGAGTTGTGAAGTTGTACACAGGAGACCAGTGTAAGGCATGCACTGGGTGGACACTTGGAAAGTGTTGAAAAACTCCAAGGAAGACAAAGTGCAAAGTGTGCATAGGAGGCAAATATTTCTAGTTATCATTTTCAAAGAAGTGTAAGGGTACACCAGGGCCTAAGTCCTTTGAAGTTAACAAAGCTCAGGAGAGAGAGCGTCGAGATTCCAAGAGAGAAGAAATATTTTTTGATGGAGAAAAGGGCCAAGTCCCTTCAAAAACCTTGGGAGAGTTTGGAATCTCAGGAGGTACAGTGCGGTCCAAGCAGTCAGGATTGCTGAAGAGAAGATCAAAGGCCAAGAATTTGGAAAATTTTGAGAAATCCTTCATTCAGATGGAAAGCACAACAACTTCATAGAGGAGATACAAGATCCGTTGGATCAACTATGAGAGTATATCCGGACCTTCGGATCGAAGTCCAGATAGGAGGAGGAGCATGCATGAAAGAAGAAATATCCTATCCATTGGATCTAGGCACAAGATAACACAAGATAGTTTCACAAGGTTTAACCCTGGAATCCGTTCGAACTTCATGATTTTGAAGGTTTTGCGAGCTCGAATGTAAAGGAAAACAGACTCATGAAGTCCCAGGGAGTTGAAGTAAGTTTGGACCATCCATTTGTAGAGGACATGTGTTAGTATATGAGGGATGGTCTGGACGACTGACCATGCAAGAGAATAGAGGGAGAAGGGCTTGATTTCTATGAAGTCTTGAAGTCTAGAGTCGATCTGAGCCATCACTTAGAGGAGGACACATGGCGCTAGATCCTGTGTTCCAGATCCTCCGTACTCTGACAGAGGTGAATATATGTTGGGTAGAGTCGGGAAACCCAAAAGCTATGAAGGTCATATAAAATCATAGTTGTTGATCATAGAGTACATGTGTTATCAGATCCTTAGATCCAGAGATCCAACACTCCGGAGAAATTGGTTTGAATTGAGTCAAATACCCCCGAAGCTCCGAAGGCCAAAGAACATCTTGGACATTAATTGGGAGGAGATACATGGCAAGAGATATCGAGGTCCAGAGGTATAGCACACTGTAAGAAACTGAGCATAGATTTGTGATAATTCTAGGAGTTCCAAATAACAAAGCTCATCCTATTTGTTGATCCAGAGGAGAGGCATGTGGAGTGTAGATCTGCCACTTCGTTGGTCCATTGATTCCAGGAATTTATGTATTCTCCCATTTGGATATTCAAAGGCTTGGAGGTGTTATGTTGTGGGAATATCTGAAGCCCAGAGTTGCGAAGTGGATATAAGATGTTGATCTATAGAAGCCTTGGAACCATTCGATCTGATTCAGGGTTCATCTCTCTGGGAGCATAAGGTTTTGGAGAGGGAAATATCATTGAATCTCAGGTTCCCGTAGTCATTGCGGGTCATATATCTTGATGGAGAGTGGGTACCATTTATCCCATGGGTGTTCAGTTGATCCCATAGGTGTTCGAAGGTTCACCGAATTCGACGTTCGATGGTTTTGGGAGATAGTGAAGGTAGATCTCTTAGAGCCTGAAGTGCCCAAATCTCCAAAGTAGCACGTTTTCATTAGGCACCTGGTCACAACCCATGGTCATGTGTGATTCCTCCACTAGAAAATGGGCTATAGACCAACATTTGGTTTTTAAGAGTAAAGAGGCTTAGAGAAAGTGCCTGAAGGGTCTCAATTTGTGTAGACCGTGCCTAGGAAGAATAAAAAGTCCCAAATTCTTTGGGAAGGTGAATTTTTTCCTACGGTTCTAACTCGAGGCCACATAAAAATTATTTGGTGAAGTGTTAGACCCCTGTGAAGGAATATTTCAGTGCAGGCAGAAAGGATAAGGACCATGGAAAGTGTTTTTAAGGGATCAACACGGGTACTGAGAGTTGTTCCAGCTCCAAAATTGATCCATCCTAGATCGAGAGGTTGCACGGACCCCTATGAGAGGGTGGGGTCTGGATCAATAATTATCATGGTTCTAATTTTACTATAATTTGGGAGGTCGATCATGGTAAATCAAAAGAGGCCTCAGAACAGGTAAATGAACAACAATTTTCGAATTGCATTTAATGTGCATTTTATTTCTGTGGCGATCAATTATTTTATTTGTTTACATAACGAAATTGTCATTTATTTTTTTGAATATGTAGTGGGTGAGCCATGATGTTGATGATGATTTTCTCGATGAAAGGGATTTGTATGAATGCCTTGACCTTATGGTTTTAATTAAAAAAAGATCAATAAAGAAAACAAGGAACTCGCTCACTTGTTAGATATTCTAGATCAAACTCTTGAGGTTGAAGAATGGATCGAATAAGTTATGACAAGGATTAATACATATAAGGTAATAACCATAATTTCATGTGTTTTTATTTTTTTTTCATAAGATCAATTATGAAAGTTTGATTTTAACTTTTACATTATCTAAACGAAAAAAATTTTCTTTCTTATATAGAGATTTTTGAATCTGGTTGAACCTGACATGCATGGTGTCGGTAGTAATGGCGTTGCATATATGCCACAGGGTCTTGACACAGGCCCTCATAAATATTCCATGATGCAGCTATTCAGATCTCCACCTTCCACACCATTAGGTGGGAGCCACAACACACACACCGAGGGAGCGACCACACATGTAGGATCTAGAGGTGGTGACGAAGATGAGGATGATTATTTGACCAACTATATGGTGGATTTTCCTAAATAAATACATGTGACCTTCATAGAGACCCTTAAGGGAACATTTATGGTAAACAAGAAAGGGCTTCCATTAAAGCAAGTTAATGTCCCAAGTAATTTTTAAAATTTTAATTTTTTCATGTTCTCTATGTAGACAATTATAATTCATCTAAATTATTATTTTTAAATTAATAATCATATAATATTTTTTCATGTAGTGAACAATGATTTTTATAGGTCCTTGGAGAATAAGGCGTTGCTGATTTTTCGGCCCACCATACGGGAGAGGTTGAATTCCTAGAATTCCAACCTCAAAAAAGAATTGATGGATTATCTTGAAAGCCTTTTTGGTGTAGACATATTTAAAAAGAACTTGGCCACCACCACAGCAGGCCAATATTTAAAATATATGTGAGAAACGTATACAAAGAACTTGAAACAAAATGATAGGTACAAGCATCCTCTGATGATTCCAGAGAGGTAGTGGAAAGCCCTCACTGAGGACGCAAAAGAGAATAAATTGAAAAATGAAGGAACAACACCCTCTGGTCCTAGAAGGTAAATTACAATTTCAATTCAATACCATCTATTTCTTTTATATTTAAATAAAAGTGGTATATATTAACATACTTGAAAATTTTTATGATAGGTTAATTGACATGTCAAAGGAAACAAAATCAAGTATTGGAAAATGTGGCCAACATAGGCTAGGCTAGGGAAGCTACTTGAAGTTGAAGTCACGAATTGTAAGTACCCAAATATATTATTTGTATCTCCTTCAAACTTTTAGGTAATTGCAGAGAATAAAATTAAAAATGCATACTCTTATGCAATGTAGGGTGACGAGTTCGGTACTGAAACCACGAAGGAAGACCTCCAACTTGGTTACAAGTACAACTATAAAATTGTAGTTGAACACCAAAAAATCTTGGGTTAGTTACCAAGAACCAATTTTCAGGATAAGATAAATATATTTCAATCCACATTAGCCTTTATTATTAATAGAATACTGTCACGTTTGATATCATCGATAAATTTAATGTGTTACAACTTTGTTTTAATCAGGGGAGCATCACTGTCAACCAACACACTAGTATTGGAGAGCAGTGCATTGATAGTGGTTTGCAAACAGAAGATGGTTCTCATGTGCAGTCCCATTCCAATGGGGTGCATCCCCACGATAGTGCTACGACCGAGGTACATGACGGTAATATGGTTGTATTTTAATCATATACTTAATAATTTCGTAGTTATACATTTTGTGATTCTATTTTTTTTTACTTATACATTTATGATTGTCCTTATAAAGTTTGTGGTCTCAATGGAAGAGAATGTTGTACTTGAGGGTAGTGCAGTTGAATAGGAGCATGGGGGAAACCATTCCAACTGTGTCGACTAGTGCACTAGGTAAATAATGACATTGCAGGTGTTTTTTTTAATATTACTGGACTCTTTCAATGATATTTAAAAATTGCCCATCTAAATTTTATACTTTTTTATTTTCTAGGTGATGCCTCATCACAACTGCCTCCATTACCCTGCCTCATCACAACTTCCTCCATTACCCCATGATTGCCTCGTGACTATGCATTCTCTACGGGAGAGGATGCAATCACAATTAGATTTTGAGGAGAACCTAGGTAACATAGACATAGATATTGATGAAATGATTATGAATTTTAGACCTAAGAAAAAGAGGTCGACTAAAACTAAATGATAATGCACAATATTTTAATAACTATTTATAAAATCTATTTACTATGAAATACTTTTTTGTACTTGTTGGGTCGCCAAAATTCCATTCTTTTACCAACCTTTTACTTCACTTTTCACCATATTTCACTTTCCCGCAGCCTTACATTATGACCATCTTCATGACTACATATAAGTTTAGACCTATTATTTTCCAAAGCATTCATTTTAGTATTTTGAGTAAGTTTATTTTTAAATATTGGAAAAATAACATGTTTTCACTTATATATCAAAGTGGGATGAGTTCTATGATGTTTACAGGTGCATTTTAATACTTCAACCAAGTCATATGATGGAATAGAATAAAGCCTATTTTCACATCGATTTTCATTCTCTAGTTTCAGATGTAAAGTTCTTTAGTGTAGTATATGATGTTATGGAATAGTTGTTACCTTGATCTTAGGAGAATTGATATCACTCCAAGTGGATCAAGAAAACATTTTATTTCATTGTAAACAGTTTTGAATATTGGTATGTATATATGTTTGTTTTTTATGTAAATATTTCAATATATATATATATATATATATATATATATATGTTGGGT
>ML776777.1:1391291-1406534 GCA_009831015.1 Picea engelmannii
GAGCCGGGGGGGTGAGATGTGAGCCGGGGGGGGAGATAAGAGATTCCACCTTGATGTGGTCATCCCTGTTCGATAGACAATAATTTATTGGAGCCATTTAATTTTGGATCAAAACTCACTCGATTCAACGGAGCAACAACAAAGTCAATGTTGTCTTCATTGCTGCTACTTCAAATAAAATGAGGCAATTTGATCAAATATTAGAAACACAACTCCAATAAATTATTCTTGAAACCAAGAGGATCTCATTCAAGTATGTTTTGACACTCTCATAAAAATCAATCTTAGAGTAAATAATGTACTACAAATATGACTTGTATTGATTTTGTATATATTTATAGAGTTTGAATGATTTTGGCAGGTACTTTAAGATATTTGTTCGTCGAGTGAGGGAATCCCAAGAAATATAAAGGGTCATACAGATGAAGAGAAAAATGCAGGGGAAACCATTCCAACTATGCCGATCAGTTCATCATATCAGAAGTGATTGCTCCTTTCATCATAGTTTATATAGCCATCAATTTTGGTTATGTTTAATGTTTAATAATTGTTATGTGATTATTTATTAATGCAGGGTTTTCTATGTGATAATTTATTGATATATATCATTTGTTTCGTATGTATTATGTTTTCTCCTTGAATTCAGTAATGGTATATACGAGTCCATTTATATTTATTGAAAGAAACCTTAGCTTCTTGTAGGGATTGATGAAGTGTTAGTTAATGCATATACTGCTAGGGCATACATTGGAATGGCTATTACTCTCACCACTAATCTCAAGAGAATGCAAAGTCTTCATGAAGATTGTAAATACATTATAATAAAAACATTGTTCTTTGTCGTAAGATGTTGAATAATCGACATTCAATATTGAACATGTTTCCTTGAAGAATACTTCATATCATGTAAATATTTTTATAAATCAACGTTAAGGTTGATACTATTAATGGTATGAGTATGATTTTATTTAGTGTGTATATTTTGAATAAATCTTTGAGGAAGAGAAATAAAGATAACCTTTTATGTGAGAGTCATCACAAGAGTTTAATTTGTTTTTTGGTTTATTTTAATTTTCAAAAAACTGCATTCACAAGCTCACTGTCATTGGTTCTCACCCATTCACACTTCTTAAATCCCTCACATTTTGTCATAGTTTCAATTTCAAAAAAAAAAAAAAAATCTTCACCTTCGTTATGCAGGAACAGTTTCTAGAAATGCATGCTAAGAAATTTTCCATTTTTTCACTTCAAACTTGTATATGCATTTTGGTTAACAGATCAACAAGAAACAATATGGTTATTTAAATTGTTCACTCTCTTTTCATGTCAAAATACTATCCTTTCACTTCCAGTAGTCCTACAAGAACATTTTGGAATCCTTTAGTAGTGCACCATCAACATCGTCAGCCTTTTTGCAGAATTAGTAAAAGAAATATGGAAAACAAATATGATCACCCTTACAACATGTTGAAACATGATATTTCCTATGAGACTTGGGTGGATGCAAAGAAGGAATTCCCTAACACTTGTGGGTTCATTTGGAATTGGTATAGAATCTTTACATTATTGATCCTTAACTTTTGTTGAGTGCCCTCCCCCCATGTGCACATGTTTTATATAGATCGAGTCATTTCAACAATTATGATAAAGCATCATGTTTGGAGCTTGGTGTATGGATTCCCTCACTTACATGGCCACTTTTGGCACATGGATTTATTATTGACATGTTTTAATTTTACGTCTAAGTGGATCTAACTATGTATTTAGACCTCATTTCAAAGGCATTTTTGTACTAACAACAGAAAATATACATAATGTATGAGCCCACAATATAAGAAATGATGATATTGATTCTTTTAAGGTGTTTTCACATGCGAAAAGGTGAAAATATGATACACCAATCAATACAAAAATAAATAAAGTAGGAAACACTCTTGACAACCTGTAGAAATGATAAAGGCCTAGCAGTAGAAGGAGACAATACTTTTCTGAAAAGTGTAATGAAGAACATGACTCCAATTATGACAGCCTTTATGTCTTGGAATGAGAGTTTTACTTGATCTAAATACTGAGGTGAGTAAGCATTGTGTTGACATCATGCTATCCTTAACATCGATAGTGACAGTCCAAAGTACATTCTTGTAGCAAACAATTGAGTAGTAAGAAGCTTGGTGATAAATACATTTAGTCAATGCTTCATTAGTGAACCTTTTGTGGTAAGAAGCAAGGAAACTCTGTGTCATTGTTAAAGGATTATGAGAATAGGAAATTTTGAACATCAATGAGAGAGATATTGCATTATTATTCATTGGTCGATGTGATTAATATATCCTTGATTGAGAGATAATTATGGATCAACTTGTTTATGCCTGTTTCACCTACAGGTAATGATGACATACATTCCAATCAATGCGATTACGGAAAAAAAATATATCTCACATCTTATAGAGTGTTAAGAATATTATGTCTCAATTTTAAAAGCTTGCAGTGCTTTGCTATCAAGTGTTAAGAAAATATCTTTGAGAGTAACATTTTTGAGGATATACCAAAAAGTTTCCAAGAGGAATTCCAAGAGATATAAATACCATGTGATGTTACAACTGAGGATACACGAGATCTTATATGTGATGATGTATCCTTGTATTTCCCTCATGATTACAAATACAAAGACAGATTAGATGAAGAACATGAAGAATATTATATGCTTGTAAGTGTTTGGAAAGTGATTATTGTCTTTAGATATTGGTTCAAGTTAATCTTCAAAACCAAAAAAGTTGTAAGGCTTAGCCCAGAACAAAGAATGGACAGTCCTTTGTAGATGCCCATGGTTCAAGATTGCAGTTAGAAAACTATTTATACCATACCACTAATAATAAGCATATTGATTGTGAGTAGTTTTTTTTTTTGGAAAAAATATAATAATGATCATTGGATACCAATAGAACATTGAAGAAGAAACACTGGTTGAAATTTTACAAGGGGAGTTGGAAATAAAATCATTTTCTAGCAATAAAGAAAAAGAAGAAAATGTTGTTGAAATTGAATCAAACCCTCATAGTTCTTGTTTCCCTATCATCTATAGTGACATTGAAATGCAAAAAAAAGAAAGGAGAAAAGTTGTGACTATTAAAAAAATAGATGAAGTAATACATTCTCCTCATGGGCTTGCCTTCATCATGGACAAATTTTCAATTTTTAAAAATGAAGAAAACTCTGGATATAATGACTTGTACATTAAAGAATAATGTGTTGCTGGAAAAAAGAGTGATGAGAAGGAGAAGAAAACAGTCTTGCAATACCATTCATTAACTAATATTATTGAAATGGATAAAATATATATAATGGGGGTCAATATAATATCATGATCTGAGTGTGTTCATCAACATAGTTAAATCACATAGAGATGTTATTATATTGAGATTTGGATGGACCAAGTTATCATAAATGCATCATTGTGCCACGAGAAGGATATATTCCCATCTCTCAGAAGCATATTGAATGACATACTAGCTTCTCATTAGTTGTTCAATATTTCTTTATCCTGGTAAAGAATGAAGCACTGGGGTAAATATCATGGGCTTTGTAAGATATTTTCTTGTCTTCATCGGATTTATGACTTCTTTAGTCTACTTGTTTTTTATTGAATATAGGTAGGATAGCTAAAGCTTGTACATAATAATATCACTCTCTAGCACTTTAGTGTTTACAACAATTTTTTATTGTTTTTGAGGCAATGAAACATGAGAGTTTGGTTTCAGAATTAAAATGAGTCCATGCTTGAGGAGACAAGGAACAAGTCTGTGGTTCTTGATGCTTTTCATCAAAGCATCATCTCTAGGTAGGAGCTAGATGTTGTAACTCCAAATGTTCATCTTCAGTCTTGGGCATTTGATAAGATTTATGTACCAACTTCATCTGATGTATGCCATTTTTTTTATTGATTTCCAAAGTTATTCAGACAATGGATTCATGTACTACAGTTTATATTCATCATTCAAATTGGGACCGATTAGAGGATGATCATAAGGGTTCAATATTACAATACAAACACACACACACAATATTTAAAATGAGAAGATTTTAGAGAAAGGTTATTTCAAACATAACTTTTTTGGGTTACTGAATCAATTTCATGATTTTTCCTCCAAAATCATGTAATTCATTGATGGGGATTTGGCCATAAGGCCACATGGATCATTGGAATTCATTTTGGAGGAAAATGGAGTGTTAAATTTCCTACGCTTGTGTTTCCCTAAATGTGTGACAACCATCAATCATGGGGTCACATGGATACATGGAGAGCACAACACATAACATTTTTCAGTGCTTGCATATCCATTTGATTGGTCATAGTAGTGGTGTTGCAGAAAGGAGGCTCATTAATTTTTTTTATTTTTTTTTAAACACCTCTAGGACGTCGGTCTTCCGACATCCCTAACATCGTTTATATAGCATACCGCTTAGAAGACCGACATTACCTTATGTAGGTCTCTGACATTCCTAGAATCATTTTCATGGCATCAATGTTGTAGGTGAGACATCGCTGTTGTACCATCCATGTCGGAAGACCGACGCCATATTTCATCGGTTGTCCAATGTTCCTAGTGTTATTGTCATGGAATCAACTTCGTAGGTGAAACATCCCTGATATAGCGTAGATGTCGAAAAACTGACGTACCTTCCATTGGGCATATGATGGTCCTAGCGTCGTTTTCATGGAGGCAACATCGCAGATATAGAGTAGAACTTGGAATACCGACATTACCTTACCTCGACCATATGACGTGCCTAGCAATGCTATCATGGAATCAACATCACAGGTGAGACATCTCTCATATAACGTATGAGTTGGACGATCGATGGTCTATGGCATCGCAGGTGCGACGTATCGATGTTGTTGTAGAGACACCCATAGTGGGATTAGATAGTGAAGTCTGAGACGACATGTTTCTGCATGAAATACCACAACAAAGATGATATATGTGTCATCTGAAAATCGACATCATGTGAAATTATGTTTGAGGGGGTCTGATGTTTTTCGATCTGTTGAGAATATAAATTAGACATTTCTATGAAAATGACATAAGAATTTGACCCAAATGTACTAGTGGAGGGACTTGTTAGCACTAGAAGTCACACTTAGACTGTTGTAAGGGAAATCCCATTACCCATCAAAATGTGAAATATAAATGTTATAAAAGGTGGAAAATGGATGGAACACTCAATAGAGAATGTCAACAAGAGATAACTCCATACAATATATGTTGATACTGAGAGGGGGGTGAATTAGTATCAAGTATAATTTAAAACCCTTTTCAACTTATAATTAAACCATTCAATTATATCCAATGAGAAATGAACAATAGTATAAGAGTTACACAAATACACCATAGTACACCATGCACAATATATGAGAAATAATCAATAGTTATTGTTCAAGGGAAGTAATGACTTCCAAAGGTAGATACAGCTTCCAAACGTAAAGGGAGGGATAAAATTCCATGAGGAAGATTCAATCCTCCAATATGAGGAGATATTTGAATTCTCCATCCTTGCCCCTTCCTTCCACCCAATAATATATGGGAGATAATAAAACTTTACAATCATCACCATCAACCAATCATCACATAGAACCTGATAATGCTTCCCGAGACTTCTTCAATTTCTGCAATTATTCAATTCTTGGAGTAATATGATCCTGTAGATAATATTACTTAATTTATTCTCTGAAAATCCTCCAAGTTTCACTCCTTTAATCCTCTCCAAAAGGAAGTTATAGAAAGAACGGTAGACTTTATTCAATTCTTCTTTATACAGAATACCCAGCTTGTACAAAATACCCCACGCTCAATATTTAACATCTAATTTTGAAACTCATACACACGAAATTACACTCTGTACTCTTTCCAATGGAAGTGGCAACACTTCATTTGGATTCTGTATGAATAAGTTATGACTATTTTACCTGGAACACTTGTTTATTGACTAGGTTCAAGACTGGTCACAAACCCTATCTTCCACAGAGTGTATCTCTGTAATTATAGTGAATAAAGAGCTGAAATTTTTACCAGAGGTACCTTGATATGTCTTCTCAATACCATAGAAATTTCGCTATCTGAATTGTTCTAGAAAAAAAGTTATAGAAAAAATGGTAAGATGACCTGAAAATAACATACCTTAGAACACATCACCAAAAGAATTCATCCTCCCTTGAAATCCGACCTTCTTTACTTCTGATTTCCTCTAAAATTCGACTTGTATCAAAATAAATGTATAATGATGTTTATTTATACCATTTATGTCACTTCCTTTTAACATTAGGGTTGACCTGACACTTTCTTATTTTGTAATTCTTTTCTTTAATTATCTTCAGGGCCTACATGTACTTCCTTCTTCAATTCACTTTGTCATCTTCAAAAATTCATTTCTCCTCAACCATGAGGATCCACATGATCTGCTACATACCACTGGAAACAACATGATGTATACTATCGATTCATGGGTGTTGTATATGCATGCGCATTGTCCTTCATGTCCAAATACATTTATCAATCTTGTAGTCCAAAACCCATGACTAGGGTTGACATCAATGACAACAACCAATATTCCATCAATCTCCCGCTTTATCATTGGTGGAAACACTCATGGTCCCCCTATAATCATGATCCCAATTTCTCTCCCCCTTTTACATCAATGGAAAATGTTAGGGATGCTCCCCCTGAGTTTAATGGAAAAATGTAACTCTCTTCTTTGGGGATGCCCCCCCTGAACATGTGGCACTCAATAATACTTCATCCTTATTTTTGGTCTTTGTGACTTTTTCTTCCTTAGAATCCTTTTGTGTGGCTTTTGTCTTCTCTCTCTTCTTCATGTCTAGGATGTATATGTTGTTCGGTCTTCTTGTTGCAGTTGCAACCAATCTTCCTAAGTTATTTTCTCTAATTTTACATTTTCGGGAATCAAATGTAAGAGTGTATCCTTGATCACACATTTTACTAACACTTAGTAGATTATGATTCAAGTCTTCAACCAATAGAACATTCTTTTCTTTTACATTTTTTCTTCCAAGCTCTACTACACCTTCTCCAATTATTTTGGCAGATGAGTCATCTCCAAATGCAACATTGCCACCCTTTCTCTTCAAGCATAGGGACATCTTCATTCATATATCTGCAATCTCGTGCTTTGTGACCAAGATAATTGCATTTGTAGCATACAATATTTTTGTCCATCAACGGGTAAAATGAATTATAACTTATGTTTAAAAATCCACTATTATTTCCATATCTTATGTTTACACCATGCATGTTTCTTGCATATTTGTTCCTTTCATTGATTCTGTAATTAATTTCCTTATGTCCAAAATTTATGCAAGTATAACAATGACCAAGAAAGAAATTTTGATACGTGGGAGTAAGTGACCTTCTTTGTGATGTAGTCCATCTGGTTTCATGATCTACTCTTATGTAGTTTCCTTCATACTGATTAAAGCTTCTTTCATTCTTGAAGGTAGGAGGTCTTCTTGGATATTCATCTCTTTTGTAATCATTCCTTCTTTTTGGTATCCTGGTCCACTTCTCATCAAATGTCTGTGTAGCTCTTTCTTCAACCTTGTTGTTGGTATTTGCATATTCTTTGTATGAAGTTTCACCCATGCATCTAGGATGTGTTAATTCTTTTGGCAATTGAGAGTTTCTTAAGCTCTTCCTCAATGAGACAACTTCTTGTTCAAGTTTCTCACAATCTTCTTCTTTCTTTATCATTTGTACCTTCTTTACTTCTACTATTCTTCTTGCTTCTTCTAGTAGATTTTTCAAGGAAATGGTTTCTTCTCTTACTTTTTGAAAGTCTTCTAATTGTTTCTTTAATCTTACAACTATCTTTTCATAACTACCCAATACATTTCTTAGTTTTCTATGCGTGTCTTTGAGCTTACTATTTTCAATCTCAACATGCTTCAATTTTTTAAAATTCTCATCTTCTTGTTGAATCATTTTTACTTTATGATATTATTCTTCTTCATTGTCATCTCTTTCAATACTTGGATGAGGACATTCAAATTCAAAATGTCCTACTCCTTCACAATTAAAGCAAAAGAACTGACCTTTATTTTCTTCTTTGAAATCTGAGATGTTGTAATCTTCTTCAACTTATTCTTCTTCTGCTGCTTCTTCCCTTGCATAAAGGTCTTGTAGCTTGTCCCAAATATCTTTTTTTGATTCACATGATCCCACCTTGGATTTCACTGAATCTGTCAATCCATCCAGGATGGTATCTATTTCCAGTTTGTTGTTCCTTTTTGCTTCCTTTTGAGTTGTAGTCTTTGGTTTCTTCAAAACATTGTATGCTGAAGCAACTCAGAACCAAACAGATTCCCCAAGAGATTTCAAGTAAGTTTCCATTCTATTTTTCCAGTATTCAAAATTGCTTCCATCAAATGGTGGAATCCCATTTGGAATGTTGTCTTCCATTTCTACATAGGATCTTCCTTCCAGTGGTTAAACTGTACTGAAGGTAACCTGCTCTGATACCAATTGTTGATACTGAGAGGGGGGTGAATTAGTATAAAGTACAATTTAAAACCTTTTTCAAATTATACTTAAACCATTCAATTATATCGAATGATAAATGAACAATATTATAAGAGTTACACAAATACACCACAGTACACCATGCACAATATATGAGAAATAATCAATAGTTATTGTTCAAGGGAAGTAATGCCTTCCAAAGGTAGCTACAGCTTCCAAATGTAAAGGGAGGGATAAAACTCCAAGAGGAAGATACAATTCTCCAATATCAAGAGATATTTGAACTCTTCATCCTTTCCCCTTCCTTCCACCCAAGAATATATGAGAGATAATAAAACTTTACATTAAATCATCACCATCAACCAATCATCACATAGAACGTGATAATGTGTCTTGAGACTTCTTCAATTTCTACAATTCTTCAATTCTTGGAGTACTTTGATCCTATAGATACTATTAATCAATGTATTCTCTAAAACTCCTCCAAGTTTCACTCCTTGAATCCTCCCCAAAAGAAAGTTATAGAAAGAAGGGTAGACTTTATTCAATTCTGGTTTATTCAGAAGACCCAACTTGTATAGCATGCCCCGTGCTCAATATTTAACATCCAATTCTAAAACTGATATAAAATAAAATACCATTTGTAATCTTTCCAATGGAAGTGGTCCCACTTCATTTGGATTTTTTATGAAGTAGTTATGACTGTTTTACCCAAAACACCTATTTATTGACTAGCTTCAGGACTCATCACAAACCCTGTCTTCCACAGAGTGTATCTCCATCATTATAGCGAATAAAGAGATGAACGTTTTACCAGAGATACCTTGATATGTCTTCTTAATACCATAGATATTTTACCATTTGAATCATTCTAGAAAAAAATTTATAGCAAAAATGGTAAGATGACCTGAAAATAACATACCTTAGAACACATCACCAAAAGACTTCATCCTCCTTTGAAATCCGGCCTTCTTTACTTCTAATTTCTTCTGAAATTCGACTTGTATCAAAATTAATGTATAATGATGTTTATTTATACCATTTATGTCACTTCCTTTTAACATTAGGGCCAACCTGACACTTTCTTATTTTGTAATTCTTTTCTTTAATTATCTTCAGGGCCTACATGTACTTCCTTCTTCAATTCACTTTGTCATCTTCAAAAATTCATTTCTCCTCAACCATGAGGATCCACGTGACGTGCCACATATGACCGGAAACAACATGACGTATACTATCCATTTATGGGTGTTGTATATGCATGTGCATTGTCCTTCATGTCCAAATACCTTTATCAATCTTACAGTCCAAAATCCATGACTAGGGTTGACATCAATGAAAACAACCAATCTTCCAAAAGTATACACCAAAAAATAAGGCCTTGAATAACCTCAGATCAAGTTCAAAGAGATAAGGTATATAGGTGGAAGACTTGATAAGAAACATGTAATATGCATATCATCTACATCATGTAGTAATAACACACATATGAAGAAAAAATATGTAAGATAAGAACTTCCTAAAATCAAAGAGAAAAAATATGATATACTTGTAAACAATATCACAACAAAAAACTTCATTGCAACAAAGATAAAATCATCCAGATGGATCATTCAATCAGACTGTAATCATAATAAGATAGAAAAAAGATGATGAGAAACAAGACTAATTTCCATTATCCAAAGTTTCTTAGGTATGATCCATATAATAGGATAAAATTATCTGCTACATAGACAAGATCAAAATATGAGTTCTCTCTCCAACCATTCGAACCCATCCTCATTCTTAGATTGCTATTTTTATAGCCTAAACTAGAATTTACATCTTTACAATTCGAATATCAACTCCTTCATATGGTCCTTGTGCCTAAAGGTAACATGGATATAGGTGTACAACAAAAAGAAACAACTTGATATTTTCTAGGATGGTGTTGACGACGTTTGCAACATCTTGTTAAAGGTTGATGATGTGTCCATTCAAAAAAAAATTCCTTTGGTAGGTGGCTTCCTAGCTCGAAACTAATCTTAATAAAACTGGTACACATCCATATTGACATCTGGTATTTGCTCTTCCCTCCAAAAACTCCAAAACATGACTTTGTAGTGCCAGTTTGCAATGCTTGTCTATAACAACCGGTTCGTAGTGCCAAGCATTGCGAACTTTCATGTAGTGTTTTATTTAGCTCTACCAAGGTTTTTTAATCATCCAATAACCATATCATGGTTTACAAAACATAGAAATCACCAAAAATGTGCAAAATGTATGAAACATGAACTTGACCAAAATTAATGTTGGTTATGGAGGTTCGAAATATTCATTTTTTAACTATGGAGCTTCTCTTGGTAGCAACCTTGGACAACATTTCCATATTTATCTTGACCAACTCTTCTTTAAATGGATGTAGTTCTACCTTTAAATTTCTGATTTGAGCTGGATGAGATCTGTTTTGCCTGTAGAGATTTATGAGCTTCCTTTCGAGGGGAAGGAATCTTTTAGATAAAAATGTTTCCTTATCAATGGTATCATGTGTTGGATTACTGAGAGAGGGGGTGAATCAGTAATAGAGAAATTTAATCATTTTCCACCATAAAATAAAAGTGTTATATTAATGTAGCATTATCATCCAATAGTCGCAGAGTAAATAAACAATGAACAAATGAGGAATCACACACATACATAGTACACCACTTTTTTACGTGGAAACCCAAAGTGGGAGAAAACCACATAATGCTTTTTCTTATATGTCTTTCAGAATTACATTCATTGGAAGCACCAACTACCCTTGTTTTCCAACTACAACTGGAAGGAGGATCCAACCCCCTAGTTTCTTAGGCTACAACATGAAGGAAGCTCCAACTCCCCAATTCTTTGGATACAACCAGAAGGAGGATACAACCCCCTATGTTCTTCGTCTACAACTGGAAGGTGGTTGCAACCACCCTTCCTTACCATGTCCAACCACCCTGACGTAAAAGTAGAATGATGAAACTATTGTCGGACTATCACTGTGATATATACCACTATACAATTGTACCAACCCAACCTGTACAATTGACGTACAACTGACCTGTACCAATAACCTGAACTATGCATCAACCATCCATCAACCTGTACCATAAAAAATAGCATCAACCATGCACCAACCTATACCAAACAACCTATAATCAACATGTAAGATAAACAAGTGAATCAACCATGCACCAACTTGTACGAAACAACTTGTAATCAACCTGTACCATAAACAAGTGCATAAACCATACACCAACCTGTACAAATAACCTGTCACAACAACCTATCCAAACAACCTATCACAACAACCTGTCTCATCAATATTATCAACAAAATCATATCTACTCACCAAGATCAATCACCAAGAGAACTCTCAAATATGTGCATCAACCAAGCATAACACAACAACTCATAATTATTACCAAGATCAATATGTGCTTCTAATAATATACCAAGACAAATATGCTACATTATCCATAAACCATATGTAAACAATACTACTAACAAGTGACTCCAACCATGTACCAAGTATGTACCAATCATGTATCAACTACTTATCAACTATGACTCAACAAGATGTACCAACATCATCAACTATACACCTCATGTATGTGCTAACTCATCAACTACTTGTCTCAACCATGTACCCAACATGTGCCTCAAATAAAATCCCTCATCAATTTCATCATCCAAATATGATTTGTAACTCTGTAATAGATCTGGTGTATATGATCACATACCTGCAAACCTTCCTTAACTTTAACAACAAGAGACTAGCATTTTAATCAAACTTTACTTTAGTCTCACATGACTAGTTTTGGATTAGTCAACAACCCTAAATTGAAATAATCATAACTATGTACATGTAATGAATAAATATCTAAAAATAGTACACAATGTTATTTAGTGTGTTTTATGCAATTCCTCCGGGTGTCACTACTTGGAACCTCTTAGAAAATGAGTTATAGAAAAAATTACATACCTTGTTGAATTCTCGCTTATTTTAGAGAGAAAACTTGTAGAGCGTTCCCCACATGGAATATTTGTTGTATGGATCTAAAAATTGTACACAGAATACTATAGACTGTACTCTAACCAAAACATTTGGTCTTACTAAATTTTTATCTGTTATGAATAAGTTATGACATTTTTACCTGAAACACCCGTTTTAGACTAGTTTCAGGACTAGCCACACACCTTATTTTCCTCGGAGTGTAACTCCAAAAATACAATGACCCAAAAGATGAAATTTGTACCACATCTACTTAGATATGTTTCCTCAATGGCATCACAATTTCACATTCTGAATCATTCTAGAAAAAATGTTATTGCGAAAATGGTGAGATCACCTGTAAATAACATACCTTAGAAAGCATCATCAAAATAATTTATCCTTGCTTGAATTTCGGCCTTATTTACTTCAGCATCCCTCTTAAATTCGGCTTAGATATCTTTTGGTTACCTCAGTCACCTGTAGATATTCAATATTCTCAATTGTAACTAAAATGAGAGAGACTTGCCTCTTATTTATACTTTCATGTAGCTTCCTCAAGGGGTTACCTTTTAACCATCTTAACCCACTTTCCTTATTTTAGGGTTAACCAACTTCTAACCACTTGTCCAATTAGTAATTTATCCATTAACTTTATTATTTAAATAATTTATTTTGTATCCACTTTGACTTATAGTACACCCATCACTTCACTTAACCTCAAGGGGTTACCTTCTAACCATCTTAAACCACTTTCCTTATTTTAGGGCTAACGAACTTTTAACCACTTATCAACTTAGAAATTTCTCCATTAACTTTATTATTTAAATAATTTATTTTGTATTCAATTTTACTTATAGTGCAATCGTCACTTCACTTTATTATTTACCTTCTAAAATCTCTTAAACCAATTTGACTACTTTGACCTTTTGGGGCTACTAGATGACTCATGAGGGTTCTCCAAATTCACATGGCCATAAATCTCTAAATGTGAGGATTTATGCAACGTTCAACATACCAATAGAAATGACATGACATGTACTATCCATATAGAGTAGTCTTGCCTTCAAATATATCAAAACACATACCATTATCCATCAAACAAACTTGGGTCCATTACCCAAAAAGGGGTTATCCAACTTCTCGTGGCCATAAATCTCTAACCATGAGGAGTTATGTGACGTTTCACATACCACCAAAACTTGAATGACATGTAATATCCATATAGATTATTCGTACATTAAAATATATTAAAACACATACCATTATACATGAAACAACCTTGGGTCCATTACCCAAACCTTTGTGCTACCTAAATTCACTACCAGACTTTATCCAAGGGTTGGCATCAATCACTAAGGGTTGAAATCAATCTAAAATATCACTCTCCAATTGTTGACATCAATGAAAACCAACTATCCATCAACCTAAGCTAGTTGTCTAATAATATCCCCCTTTGGCATTGATGACAGCACCAACATTGATGGAAACACTTAGTCATGAAAAAATTCATGCTTATACTCCTCATCAATGTTTATATGTAAGGTTCTTCTCAACAGAGCCTTATAAAACAAGAAAAAGATTTATTTTAAAGAAATGCTATCCTAACAATTTTTAATACTTCATAACCAACATATAACCAATAACCAACATATATATAATTTATTGAACTGATCATAATAAGCTTACGAACAACCACATAACACTACATATTCCTTGAATACATAAAACAAATACATAAATTAAAATACCTTCGTCTGATGCTAAACTCTTGCTTGTCTTATTGTCCTCCCTTCTCCCTTGCCCGACTTGCTGCTTGACCAAACCCTGCCCAAACCAACTAACCACCCAGCCAGCTAGGAGCAGCCTGTCCGGCTCCCTACCTCCAGGATACCGAAAGGAATCCTGGCCCCTGTGCCCAAAACCCCCAGCAACCTGGTGCTCCCTGCAATGATTTTCCAAACCCCCAAAACCAAAACTCCACACACCAGAAAATATGCCCAAACCAGAAATACAGTGTCCCCCTCCAAAATGCTTCCTTCCCCAAAATCATGCCCTCTCCCCTCGGACTCCTCCCATCATATCTCCCTCTTCACCGACTCTCCTCCCCTCCATTAATTACCTTATCCCCTCCTTTATTATCTTATCCCCTCCTTTATTATCATATCCCCTCCTTTATTACCTTATCCCCTCTTGTCATACGTAAGTCTTTTAATTAAATAAATTAAAATTATTAAGCCCCTTTAATTCATCACTTAAATCTTTAATGAGTCAATAAATTAATTAATTAATCATCAACAAATATGAACAATTAATTAATTAATTAATATTATTAAGAAATAATTATTGTTTAACTAAAACATATTAGGACAGTCAGATTATCTAATTCATTATACTTAATAAACCTTATGCACTATTTAACCAGGGTTGTTACATACACCCACCCTTCAGGAAACTTCGTCCCGAAGTTAAGGTATCTCATGATACAAAGGAAAAGAAACATGGTTAACACATTCATGACAACTAACCGACACTATTAGTAAGTAAGCCAAGAAAACTCATACATACAAGTGTACATGTACAAGAAATGCATGTGTAGCTAGTACATACAAGTCTCGTGCATGTACTAATAATCAATAACTATCACCCTTATAGTATTTTATGTATGCATCCAATCCAATCAACAAGACTATTCTTTTATAAAAGACAATA
>ML776777.1:1407834-1553011 GCA_009831015.1 Picea engelmannii
GTTTTATGCAAGTGGGGTGGCGTATGAGACGATAGGCAACTGGTCCAATTTTCTCTTGGATTCTGAACGGTCCTATAAATCGAGGTGACAACTTTGTCCCCTTCCTGAACCATATGGTACTCTTATTAGGCCTGATGAGAATGAAAACATGGTCTCCCACTTCATAACTTCGGTCGGTACTGTGTGCATCCGCATAACTTTTCTGCCTATCCTGTGCTTCCTTTAGTCTCTGCCTAATCTGAACCACTTGTTCCTCCATCTCTTGAATCAATTATGGCCCAACTGTTACTCAGTCTTCTAGTCTATCCCAACTCAATTTTTTTCTGCATGGCCTTCCATACAAAGCTTCGTAGGGTGGCATTTCAATGGAGCTATGAAAACTGTTATTGTAGGAAAACTCTACCAAAGGTAGGTACTTCTCCCACTAGGTTTGATTATCCATGACATACATCCTAAGCATGTCTTCCATGACTTTATTTACTCTCTCAGTTTTCCCATCCGTTTCAGAATGATAAGTTGTGCTTAAGTTCAACTAAGTCCCCAACGCTAACTGCAAACTTGTCTAAAACCTAGAAGTGAATCTGGAGTCCTTATCTGAAATGATCTTCTTAGGTATCCCATGCAAATGGATAACCTCATTTACAAACACATGTGCCATATCAGTGACATCGTAAGTGTCTCTAACTAAAATAAAATGAGCACTCTTGGTTAACTTATCAACTATCACAAGAATGGAATTGGTCTAAGAGATGTGAGTGGAAACCCCACAACAAAATCCATAGAGATGACTTCCCACTTGGACATAGAAACATCATGTGGTTGTAGGAGGCCTGTCGGGTGATGGTGGTCGGCTTTCACTTGTTGACACTCTGGGCACTTGGCAATGAAATGGACTATATCGCGCTTCATGCCTACCCAAAAGAAGAGCTTCCTCATGTCTGCATACATCTTCTTCACACCTGGATGCGCACAATAAAGTGTTCTATGGGCTTCCTTTAGTATGATGCTTTGAATATCCCCATTTTCATGGATGTACATCCTTCCCAGATATCTCAATAGTTCATCTGCTTTCAGACTATATCATTCATACTTTGGATCTAACTGCCTCCCACTTTGAAGGTTTGAAGTAACCTTTAAATACCAACTGTCTCCTTAGAGTTGCATCAACACATGTTCCCTCAGATTGACTTTTAAGGGTACCAAGGAGAACACACGTGGTCTCCTACTCAAGGCATCTGTGACCACATTTTCCTTCCCCTTGATGTACGAAATACCAAAATCATACTCACTCATAAACTCACTCCATCGCCTTTGCCTAGAATTTAGATCTCTCTGAGTGAAGAGATGTTTTAAACTTTGATGGTCCATTTTGAGCTCAAAGTTTCGCCCCACAAGATAGTGCCTCCAAAGTTTCAGAGCTAGCATTATAGCTGCCAACTCTAAATCATGAGTAGCGTAAATCTCTTCGTGTTTCTTCAACTTCCTTGATGCATAAGCTATCACTCCTCCATCCTGCATTAGCACACCCCCCAACCCTTGTTTCGAGGCATCCATGTAGGCTGTGAAGTCCTTTTCCATATACGACACTCGTAGAATTGGTGCACTAGTTAGTAACCTCTTGAGCTCAATGAATGCACTATCACATTCTTCTGTCCATTCATACCTGACCCCCTTGTGGTGCAAAGTGGTGATGGGTTTCGCTATTTTGGAGAACCCTCCACAAATCTCCGATAATAACCTGCTAGCCCCATGAAGCTTCTCACCTCATGGACATTTTTCGACACTAGTCACTCCATAATGGCCTTTACCTTTTTTGGGTCCACAGAGATTCCTTCGCTGGAAATGATATGACCTAAATAATGAATTTCTTTCTGGAAGAAGGAACACTTTGAAAACTTCCCATACAATTTGTTCTCCCTAAGGCAGGACAACACTACTCGTAAGTGTTCCTCATGTTCTCTTTCATTCTTGGAATATATGAGGATGTCATCTAGAAAGACTTGTACAAAATGGTCTAAGTACTTCTGGAATATGTTGTTCATGAGGCTCATGAATACTGCTGGCGCATTGGTTAATCCCAAAGGTAGTACGACAAACTCCTAATGTCCAAACTGAGTTCAAAAGGCATTTTTTGGGATATCGCCTTCCTTAATCCTTAACTGATGATACCTTGATCGCAAATTGATCTTTGAGAATACCGTTGCTCCTTTCATCTGATCGAAGAGGTCATATATTTGCAGCATTGGGAACCTATTTTTCACTGTAGCATGATTCAAGTCCCTGTAATCTATACACATTCGTAAGGATCCATCCTTCTTATTTACAGAAATTACTGGTGCACCCCAAGGTTAGACACTGGGCCTTATTAGCCCTATGTCTAACAACTCTTTCAACTGCATTTGCAATTCACAAAGTTCTGGCGCTTTCATCCGATACAGAGTCCTGGAAATTGGTTCTGCACCATGTTTTAGCTCAATAGTAAAATCAAGCTCCCTCTCAGGAGGTAACCCTGGCAACTTGCTTGGAAAAACATCCTTAAATTCTGACAATACCGGGTACTGATCCAATGAGGGTCCCTTCCTTTCATTCACTGCTTCCACTACATATAGTTGACACCCTTGCCTCAAGCATCGCTTAACCTTCATAGTTGAGATAAAGAATAATGACACCTTTCTCCGTACACCCTGTATTTCTACTGGCCTTCCTTCGTCATCTACACATAACACCCTTTTTGTGAAACAATCTACCAAAGCTCGATGAGCTTCTAACCAATCCATTCCAATGATTAGGTCATACACCCCGAGAGTAGCGACGAACACCTTTAACCTGGTAGTACACACTCCCATGTCTACTATACAATTATCAACGCTAGGTCCTACCACTTGTTTTTCCCCTGAAACCATCTCGACTTGTTTAAAGTCATCGTGCTCCTAGGCTACCAACCCACTCTTTTCTAATGCAGATGGTGAAATGAAACTATCTGTCTCACCAAAATCAAATAAAATCTTAACATTGATATGATTTAGCATACCTGATGAATCCACCACCACGGATTGATGTTCGGCCTGGCAATTATTAACCGCTGCATAAATCTGGTGGCTACTACTTGGTCTTCCCATCAAGGCCTTTCCTTCTCTATGCACAAATCCTGATTGTAACTCTGGGCAGTCACGCTGGTAATGGGGTCCTCCACATCCCCAACAAGTAACATGAGATTGAACCTATGCACTATTATGTGACTGTCTCTGAAATAATTTCCTTCCCCTTGAACCCCTGCCCCTTCTAGTTGTTCCCTGAGATGGCCATGGACCTGTCTGTGTCGTTGGTGATGAATGAGATGCTGCACTCACTGCCATTGAAATCCCTGCGGCTACTATCCTTGGTGCGACTCTGTTACCATATGGAGGTGGCCTTAAGCCCCCTTCCTTGGGAAATTTCCTAGGGGCCTTCCCCATGAATCCAGGACAATGCGGAAAGGTCGGTCTCGTACCCCCGATTAATTTCATGTGTTCCTCCACATAACGCGCATTTTCCACAAATTCCGCTATCGAGGACGGTTTCCACATCCGCACCATAGCTCTTATCTTAGGGTTCAATCCATAGATGAAGAACTCTGCATGTTGTTGGTCATTATCCATATACGAAACATATTTGACCAATTCCATAAATCTGATCTCATATTCTTCTACAATTCTATTTTCCTGTACTAAGGCATGAAATGCCCCTACCTGTTGTTCCTCATAGTAAGCTGGCAGATATTTCCTTCGGAACCTCTCCTCGAAAAGTTCCCAAGATACTGTGTCTGGGGTAAGATGTAATTGTCTTTCCAGGTTGCCCCACCATTTCAAGGTGTTGTCTCTTAACTGAAAAATTGCTATTTTCTCCTTTGAGGTGGATGCATAGTCCATTAAGGCAAAACACCTTGTCATGCCTTCCAACCATACTTCCGTGTGTTTGCGGGTGCGACCCCTGACAAACTCCCAAAGTTTGATCTTCTGCAATTCTTGAGTGATGTCTTCAAGTGGAGGTACTCCCCTGAATCCCTTGATGCTTCTGGATTACCTGTTCCAGATGGTGGGGGTTCCACTTTGGTCCCTGCTGGTTGTCGCATTTATGGCCTCAAATGAGCGCAATATGAGAGCTAGTTTGGGTGATGGTGGTGGCAGCACTGGTGGTGTTGGTGGTGCCTGCGACGATGATACTATGCCTCGATTCCCTCGAGTCCTAACCATCCTGTATGATTTAACCTGCATCAACCAAAGTTGTCAGGGCGAGTTCAAGGTCATTTCTCATTGCGCAACTTAACTAGAAAACAGGGTTAGGCATAAGTTTCTTTTACTTGTCTGTAAAAGACGTTACTCTCTTTACGGGATTGGCTAGGTTAGGATTAAGCGTCTAAGCTTGATGTCTTCGCCTAAGAAAACTACCGTTTCCCTCGCCTGATAGCTACGCTAGATTGCACCATACTCATCGATTCTCTAGCTTACCTGCCTAGCACGCAAGAAGCCTCCTTCCGCTTATCTTGTTCTAAGTCCTTATTCTTTGCATCTACAACTAACTAAGGTGACTTCCAACCTAAAGTTGATTAATTATCAAGAATAGAAAACAAAATATAAACTAAATCTTTAACCTAAGTTCCAATCGTCTTAATCAACTCATTCATTTAATCCCGAAAATTACTCATTCATCAAATCGTTTTAAGTGCGCTCATAGCTCAGTTGGTTAGCATTGTCAATTTGCAATATGGAGGTTACAGGTTCGAATCTCGCCAAGCTCGAACAAACTTTTATTCTTATTATTAATATTAATTAATTTATTAATTACATATTTAATCATTAATTTAATTTAAATTATTCTCATTGATTAACCCCTTTTGGTTATTCATATTAATTTATTATTAATCTAAAACACAATTTAAATATGTTTAAACTTAAATATGTTTAATTTACCTAATTAAACACCAATTATATATTTTTTTACTAAGTTAAACAATCAAAAGTTTAAATCTAATAATACTTTAAAAGAATGATTAAATAAATAAATAAAAATATAGAAAAAAATAAAATAAACAAATTAATAAATTAAAACTAAACTAAAATAAATAAATAACAGATTATTAACTAGGTGAGGGCACGCATGCAATCCACGTGCCCCCCTAGGGATATTATCCCTCCAAAACCCTACACCAAGCTCTCCATTCCCAAACCCTATACGCACTCTTTCACTCTGCGAATGTGGTCGGCCTCTCTCACTCTGTAGCTGCAGGAGATTTAGGGTAATGGCTTGTAGCTCCTTTATCGATAGCTTGGCACTGGTGCTGGTGTATGGCTGTGATGCTTGGGTGTTTAGTGTAAGATAAAATTCCTCCTGTAGGCTCCTCTCTTGGTCATGGCTTGTTGTTGTGGCTGGGCGCTGGTGCATCTATGGGGAGGTCCAGGGTTCGAACCCCATGGACTCAATAAAATTTGTCATAGGTTGTCCAATTGGCGCATGTGTGCTATTCCCGGTGCTTTCCTGGACTTCTAGATGCGTGAGAAAAAAAAATGCCCTTGTGGGATCATCCTCCATCGATGGTTTCGCGCTGGTATTTCACTGGATTGTGATGTGTTGTGTGCTGGTGTAGGTGTATTGGCTGTTGTTTTTTTTTTGTTTTATTACTAAAAAAAAAAATTGTTTCCTATGTGTGCAACGTGTTCCTTGGACATGGCTGGACACTGAGTTCGGGCTGTGTGTTGTGTTGGGTGCTTATATTGAGATGGGGCCCCTATTCTCTACATCCTGATGCCCCCATCAACTTTGGGGGGTGTCTCCACATGTCCACAATGTGCGTTTCATTGCTTCTGCATCCTGGAAACATGTTGGAACCCTACATTTTTTCTGGTTCCTCAACTCCTGTGTATATTATTTCATGCCAATGATGTCTCTTTTACAATAACTTAAGCTCGATGCTTCAGTCAATGATTACAAATGGCATTTTGCATTTCCCTCTCAAGATCATTATTTTTCATCCCTGTCGTGCCATATCGCCTGAGTATCCAACTTTCAAGCAAGACACATGCAAGAGTCTATACTCCATTGCTATTGTCAGTTTCAGATCCTAATTGGCAAAGGGTACTCATTACTCTGCAATGATTTAAACTATCTTGACGTCTATTTAGTTCAACATGCAAGGTCTGTTCCTGACATCCTTTTGCATGCCAAACCTTTATAAGATGGCTTGCAGGTGTTTCTTTATTTGTATCTCTGTAGAGGCCAATAATTGTTTAGCTGTGGCATGTGTTGTTGATGTAGGTGCACTGGCGCTGGTTCTGAACGCGTAGCACTCTCGTGGGCTCGTCCTCCATGTGAATCGGTTTGGAGCTGGTGCGTTGGCTTGTGTGTTTTTTTGTTTTGTTTTTTTTTATCATATGAAATTCGTTAATGGTTCTATTAGCTTACGACATTTGAATATTTTGGCACTTTAATTTGAACCTAGTACTTAAATTTCAATATGATGGAAAATTAATTTTATAAAAATTGGGAAGACGCGGGTTACAGTAAAGTGGCCGTGACTGTAATGGCTAGTTCCGTACTTTTCACAGTAGTTTTATTTTTGGGAAGAAAATGTTTCCTATAATATTTACATACAGGGCATATATAAAAACATAACATTCAGTTTTACTTCCAATTTTCATCGGTTCAATTCTCATGGACTTGTTACCACCTGACCCGTCGGGGCCTTAGCCTTGGCGGTCGATGAATGCACCGGTTCACTTTTTGAAAATTTTGAAACAAAGATCGAGTTATGGTAAATTAAGACTTGTACTATCTTTTGGACCTCATTGCAGTGTTTGAACTGTGTAAGTCTATGATCTTAGAGTATATGATATTAGGCTACGAAAGGTCCCAGTTACATCTTTTCGTTAAGGATCCATATACATGTAGAAGTGGTTTTGAGTTGTTTACTTCAATAAAACTATCTATTGTGAACAGTTTCCATAGTGTAGGGTTGTCTCTGGCTATAGTGATCTAGAGGCCATGCCCTTTACTATCTTTTTCCATCCTGTGCAGAGACTATTTCATGTATATATTTTTTTGTTTGTTTATTATAAATTACTTTGAAAAACACTCCCTGCGTTGGGGCTGCACTGTATATCAGAGACTTCCATCATCTTAGGGACCCGGTCTGAGGGGTATCTATTTTTAAATATTTCCCAGGACCTGCACCTGGCCTCGCCTAGTTTTTACATGCCTTTCAGGTGGGGGCATAGTACATATCAGTGTTGTTAAAATTGGACTTGTTAAGAGCACAGAGCAACATAATGAAAGCAAAATAACATTAGAAGTAACACAACACAACTCTTTGTTTGTTTAATTGAAGCAAGTGTTAAAATTCACTTAATACTTCCACTGTGTAGAATATTATGGGCATATTGTTTATATATAGATCTGTGTAACTAACAAAGAAAATGTGTTTTTGTCTTGCAGGCTAGGTGGAGCTGGAGCTTGGAGCTCAAATTTATTCCTAATTAAAGGGTTTCAGTGTTGTTTAAATTTCTGGGTGGGTACAGTTCCATTCCTAAGTTGGGTAGGCGGGTAGGTAGGCCCTTAAGGCCCTAGTGCTTCAAACTGAATCTCTGATACCATGTGTAAGGTTCTTCTCAACAGAGCCTTATAAAACAAGAAAAAGATTTATTTTAAAGAAATGTTATCCTAACAATTTTTAATACTTCATAACCAACATATAACCAATAACCAACATATATAAAATTTATTGAACTGATCATAATAAGCTTATGAACAACCACATAACACTACATATTCCTTGAATACATAAAACAAATACATAAATTAAAATACCTTCATATGATGCTAAACTCTCGCTTGTCTGGTTGTCCTCCTTGCTTCCTTGCCCAACTTGTTGCTTGACCAAACCCTGCCCAAACCGACTAACCACCCAGCCAGCTAGGAGTAGCTTGTTCGGCTCCCTAGATCTAGGATACCAAAAGGAATCCTGGCCCCCGTGCCCGAAACCCCCAGCAACCCGGTGCTCCCTGCAATGATTCACCAAACCCCCAAAACCAAAACTCCCCACACCAGAAAATATGCCCAAACCAGAAATACAGTGTCCCCCTCCAAAATGCTTCCTTCCCCAAAATCATGCCCTCTCCCCTCAGACTCCTCCCGTCATATCCCCCCCTTCACCGACTCTCCTCCCCTCCAATTACCTTACCCCCTCCTTTATTATCTTATCCCCTTCTTTATTACCTTATCCCCTCTTGTCATACGTAAGTCTTTTAATTAAATAAATTAAAATTATTAAGCCCCTTTAATTCATCACTCAAATCTTTAATGATTCAATTAATTAATTAATTAATCATCAACAAATATGAAGAATTAATTAATTAATATTATTAAGAAATAATTATTTTTTAACTAAAACATATTAGGACAGTCAGATTATCTAATTCATTATACTTAATAAACCTTATGCACTATTTAACCAGGGTTGTTACATTATATCTCTCCCCCTTTGACATCGATGGAAAAGGGCACCTCCCTTTGGAGATTCTCCCCCTAACTGTACTCTCCTTGGGGATTCTCCCCCTATCTACATGCCTTTGATTTTTATTTGTGTTTATAAGCCTGTGATTACTCTCTCTCCCTTCATATGAACAATATCTCCCCCTTTGACAAAGGGTATCACTCTGAAGTCATATCGTTCATTCTTCCCTTGCGACAATTTCTCCCCTTGGAAACATGCCTGTATTCTCTCTCTCCAAGAATTTACCTTTTCATTTGATAAATCTCTCCCTCATTATCCTATTTATGGTGCTTCCTCATGTACATATAATACATATAAGATAATCATTCAAAATAATTCATTTTGGAGTAGAAATCACTCCTAGTCTTTGACGAAGATACTCAAGGGCTTCCCGTGGAAGTGGTTTTGTAAAGATGTATTCCACTTGTTATTTTGTTCCCACATATTCAACTCTGATGTTATTCTCTGCAACATGTTCTCATAGAAAGTGATACTTGACTGGAATGTGCTTCATCTTGGAGTGAATCACCAGGTTCTTTGAGATATTGATGGCGCTTGTATTATCACAATAGATTGTAATGGGATCATCATACTCAACCTGTATATCTATCAAAGTTTGTTTCATCCATAGAACCTGTGTAGAACATGTTGTTGCTGCAATATACTATGCCTCGTCTATAGATAAAGATATTGATGATTGTTTCTTTCTTATCCAAGATACTAAACACTCACCCAAGTAGAACATTTCTCCACTAGTGCTTCATAAGTCATTAATGAAACCTGCCCAATCTACATCTGTGTAGGAAATAAGTGATAGATCCTTTCCTTTTGGATACCATAATCCAAACTCTTTTTTTCCTTTGATATATATGATAATACTCTTCACTTCTAATACATGTGATTCCTTTGGTGTTTCTTAAAATTGTTCCACCTGTCCAACTGCCTACATTACATCTGGTCTAGATGTTGTCGCATATAGTAATCTACCAATCATTGACCTATACTTCCTTTGGTCTGTAGACTTTGAATCATCATCTTTTCTCAACTTGCAACTGGTTTGCATAGGAGTGGTAATTGGATTGCAATCTTTCATTCCGAATCTCTTTAGAATTTATATGATATACTTAGTTTGATAAATAAAAATTCATTGGTTTCTTTGACATATTTGAATACCCAAAAAGAAGGATAGTTATTCAAGTAATGAAATTTCAAATTCATTATGCATATCCTTTGCAAATTTCTGGCTTAACCTGTCATTAGCACTTACAAAACAATATCATCGACATAAGCTTCAATTAATAAAATATTACCTTGAGCTACCTTAATGTAGAGGTTGTTGTCTACGCTTCCTTTCCATAGTTCATAGGGAGTTTTGTCATTATTATTTATGAGAATTACTTTGTTTTGAATGTGAACTGATATATGCACTACATGTCTCCAAAAAATATCTCTCAATTTGGAATCCATTAGCATTGTTTGATCCATTTCATGTGTAATTATCATCCATTATGATAATGCTCCTTTGTCTCTGAACCACTCTCTGAACCAATCTATGAATCCATGCTCTTGTCCACTGTCATATATCTGTCCAAACCTGCTAAGTGTTCTTACGAATTCATCTTTGTCCATACTGTCCAATACTCTACTTGCACAACTGTCCATAATGTTGACCCATTTATCACTATAATATCATGAATTATTGATTAATCTATCAAAATGTACTTATTCTAACTGACTTCTCTGAATCTGTCTTCTCAAACTCTGCAAGTTGCTCGAAGGATGGTTCTTTGGTCTGTCACATCTATCACATAGAATCCTCCTGTCTATTATTCATATTACTTGGGAGTCTCTAAGCCATATGGATCATAACAATTACTGCTCTGATGTGTATTCATCATCATATTCATTGGTAGATTCATCATCATATTCATTGGTAGATTCATTATCTCTCTGATCTCTGAATTCTTTCTTTCTATATGTGGATTCATCTTTCACTACAATGCCTAAAAGTACAATCTCTTTAACCTGTTCCTTATTTACTTGTCCTTACTTTCTTTCGGTTATTTTTCAAACCTTTATGTATCTGACATCTTTCTTTTTATCTATAGAATTTTCTTCATCTCATTTTATTGCCAATCTTGTGATCTCTGGTACCTATTCTTTGTTCACCTATTATTCCTATTTTCTTATCCATACTTTCTTATATATGATATCAATGTTATCTTTCATGGAAGTATCAATCATGCTTCTACAATCACTGGCTATGTGTTCATAGTTATGACATTTGTAACCCTCAATGTTACATGCGACCACATAGGAACTTCTTTCTTGAACATTTGTTTTATAATCCCTGCAATATGCAACCTTATGTCCAAAGTTAGTACAATAAAAGAAATGACCATAAAATAATTTTTCATACCTGGGAGTGAATGATATCCTTTGTGGCGTAGTCCTTCTGAATTTTTTTCTTGACTGATCATGATAATGATTGAAGGTTCTTTGTGGATTCAACATAGATGGTATTATTGAATATGTATCTTCAATAGTTTTATTAGATTCGGGTTGACCATGATTCCTTCCTTTGAGTACTTCTACATAACTATTTCTATTTTATTCATTCTTCTTTTCTAGCAACCTACAATGCTTCTCTTCATTACCTACAATTGATGTGGATGTTTCTATCTCTTCAATGTTCTTGTTGAGCTTGAGGATTTTACTTATCAATGTGACAACTTCTTCAAGCTTCTCAGCCTCTTCTTCTTTCTTCATTATACCAGACTTCATGACTCGTTTTTTTCTTTTTGCTTCTTCAAGCGGAATTTTTAATGTGATTATTTCTTCTTCAAGTCCTTTCTCTTCTTGACGAAAATCTTCCTCAAGCTACTTTATATCGTTAGTTCTTTCCTTAATATGATGTGTCAATATCTTCTCTCTCATTTCTGATTCTTCCTTTTGTGCTTCTATGTTGGTTTCCAAACATTGCTTTTGATATTCAATATTTTCTTCGATCTTTATGGCTTCTTCTAAATGAGTTCTTAAGTTCTCGATGACCTCTTGGGATTCTTAAAAATTGTGAACACTTTCCTTTTGTTTCATCAATTCTTTCTTGAGTGAATTGTTTTCTTCTCTTAGTTCATCTAAAGCACTAATCAATTCTTCTTCATAATTGTCTTCCTTTTCAATTAGTTTTTCTGTCTCATTTCCTTCATGGCATTCTATTTCAAGATCTCCACGTTTTTCACAATTAAAGAACAACAGCATACCTCTCGCGATTATGTAATCTTCATCTTATGAATCTTCTTGACATGGTGAACATAATTATTCTTTATTTGTATCTGCATCTTCTTTGACATTTTATGAATCTACGACGGGTGAAGAATAAATGTCATGTAACTTATCCCAAAGTTATTTTGATGGTGAAAATTTACCAACCTTTTGTCTTACCAGATTAGGTAATCCTTCCTAGATGAAATCCATTGCTATTTTGTTATTCTTCTTCAATTCCTTCTTGGCTACAGTATTTTCCCTTTTTGAACTATCATATCCTGTAACAAGTGATAGCCAAATATTATGTCCCTGTGCCTATAAAAATACTTTTGTCATTATGCTCCACATCTCATATTTAAAACCATTATGACCATTAAACATTGGTACTCCATTCTAATAATAATTCATGATCTCCTTCCAGTGGTTAAATTGTTCCCTAAAGGAATTGGCTCCGATACCAATTGTTGGATTACTAAGAGGGGGGGTGAATAAGTAATAGAGAAATTTAATCATTTTTCACCATAAAATGCAAGTGTTATATCAATGTAGCATTATCATCCAATAATTGCAGAGGAAATAACCAATGAACAAATTAGAAATCACACACATACACAGTACACCATTGTTTTACGTGGAAACCCAAAGTGGGAGAAAACCACAAAATGATTTTTCTTATATGTCTTTAAGAATTATATTCATTGGAAGCACCAACTTCATTTTTTTTCCAACTGCAACTGGAAGGAGGCTCCAAGCCCCGTAGTTTCTCAGGGTACAACCTGAAGGAATCTACATCTCCCCAATTCTCTGACTACAACCAGAAGGAGGCTACAACCCCCTATGTTCTCTAGCTACAATTGGAAGGTGGATAGAACCACCTATCCTTGCCCCGTCCAACTACCCTAACATAGAAGTAGATTGATGAAACCAATGTCACACTATCACTGTGAGATATACCATTGTATAACTATACCAACCTGTACCAATAACCTGAACCATGCATAAACCATGCATCAACCTGCACCTAAACTTGTAATCAACCTATACCATAAACAATTGTGTCAACCATGCACCAACCTATACGAAACAACCTGTACCATAAATAAGTGCATCAACCATGCACCAACATGTACAAAACAACCTGTAATCAACTTGTACCATAAACAAGTGCATCAACCATGCACCAACCTGTACAAATAACATGTCACAACAACCTATCCAAACAACCTATCACAACAACCTGTCTCATCAATATTATCAACCAAATCAGATCTACTCACCAAGATCAATCACCAAGACAACTCTCAAATATGTGCATCAACCAAGCATAACACAAGAACTAATAATCATTACCAAGATCAATATGTGCTTTTAATAATATACCAAGGCAAATATGCTACATCATCCATAAACCATGTGTCAAAAATACTACAAACAAGTGCCTCCAACCCTGTACCAAGTATGTACCAATCATGTATCAACTAATTATCAAGTATGACTCATAAACATGTACCAACATCACCAACTATACACCTCATGTATGTGCCAACTCATCAACTACTTGTCTCAACCATGTACCCAACATGTGCCTCAACCAAAATCCATCATCAATTTCATCATCCAAATATGATTTGTAACTATTTAATAGACATGGTGTATATGATCACATACATGCATACCTTCCTTAACTTTAACAACAAGATACTAGCATTTTCATCAAACTTTACTTTAGTCTCACATGACTAGTTTTGGATTAGTCAACAACCCTAAATTGAAATAATCATAACTATGTACCTATAATGAATAAAGATCTCAAAATAGTACACAATTTTATTCTATGTGTTTTGTGCAATTCCTATGGGTGTCACTACTTGGAACCTCTCAGAAAAGAATTTATAGAAAAAATGATATACCTTGTTGAATTTTGGCTTATTCTAGAGAGCAAACTTATAGAACGTGCACTGCACGGAATATTTTTTGAATGGATCTGAAAATTGTACACAAAATACTATAGAATTTACTCTAACCAAAACATTTTTTATTACTAAATTTGGATTTGTTATGAAGAAGTTATGTCATTTTTACCCGAAACACTCGTTTTAGACTAGTTTCAGGACTAGTCACAAACCCTATTTTCCACGGACTGTAACTCCAAAAATAAAATGACCCACAAGCTGAAATTCATACCATTGCTACTTGGATATGTTTCCTCATTGGCCTCACAATTCCACATTCTGAATCATTCTAGAAAAAACGTTATTTCGAAAATGGTGAGATGACCTGTAACTAACATACCTTGGAAAGCATCATCAAAAGAATTTATCCTCCCTTGAATTTCGGCCTTCTTTACTTCACCTTCCCTCTGAAATTCGACTTTGATATCCTTTGGTTACCTCATTCACCTGTAGATTTTCAATATTCTCAATTGTAATTAAAATGAGAGAGCCTTTCCTCTTATTTATACTTTCATGTATCTTCCTCAAGGGGTTACCTTTTAACCATCTTAACCCACTTTCCTTATTTTAGGGTTAGCCAACTTCTAACCACTTGTCCAATTAGTAATTTATACATTAAATTTATTATTTAAATAATTTATTTTGTATCCACTTTGAATTATAGTACACTAATCACTTCACTTTACCTCAAGGGGTTACCTTCTAACCATCTTAAACCACTTTCCTTATTTTAGGGCTAACCCATTACTAACCACTTGTCAACTTAGTAATTTCTCCATTAAATTTATTATTTAAATAATTTATTTTGTATTCAATTTGACTTATAGTAAACTCATCACTTTACTTTATTATTTACCTTCTAAAATATCTTAATTCTCTTTGACTACTTTGACCTTTTTGGGCTTCTATATGACTCATGAGGGTTCTCCAACTTCACATGGCCATAACTCTCTAACTGTGAGGAGTTATATGAAGTTCCACATACCACTGGAAATAAGATGACATGTAATGTCCATATAGAATAGTCTTACCTTCAAATATATCAAAAACCATACCATTATCCATCAAACAAACTTGGGTCCATTACCCAAAACTGGGTTCTCCAACTTCTCATGGCCATAACTCTCTAACCGTGAGGAGTTATGTGACATTCCACATACCACCATAAATGGAATGACATGTACTATCCATATAGAATATTATTACATTCAAATATATTAAAAATCATACCATTATACATGAAACAACCTTGGGTCCATTAACCAAACATTTGGGCTACCATAATTCGCTACCGGACTTTCTCCAAGGGTTGACATCAATCTACAATATCACTCTCCAATGGTTGACATCAATGAAAACCAAAAATCCATACCAACTATCCATCAACTTAAGATAACTGTCTGACATCATGTTACATGCCCGTCACTCCCTTAATATTCTTCCTTGAATCCAGGGCTTCCTTTTTTTAGTTTATCATATTCAACCCTTGCTTCTTTAATTTGTCTCTTGAGCCTCTTGAAAGTGGGATTGATTTCATCTTTAGGAGTAGTGATATAAAAAATTTCAATGGGTTTCTCAAAATATTTTGATTTACCTTTCCTCTGGGATGAAGTTTTTGCTACATCATCCTTCAAAGGAAAAATTTTCTTGGATGTTTCTCTAGTAAAAGGCCTCCTAAGCTTAACCCTGTCTGCAACAATAGGTGAAGGAAGCACAAGCTTTCTTCCTCTCAAGCCTGTGGATTTTCTTGAAGGAACCTCCATAGGAGTGGGATCTTCCATGGGTGAAGATTCCCTATGTGAAGGTTGTGAATTCCCTCCTGCTTCTGTTATGTTTGTGGTTTTGTCATTTGTATCAATCATAGCACCTCTTTTGTTATTTATAACCTATCAACACACATTCCTTTCAACAACAGTAGGAATTTGTATCTTGGAGTGTGGATTGGGGGAATCATTTAGTTGAAACTGTGATGAAGTGAGGAATGTTTCCCAATCATTTTTTGTCTTTCTCAAATCTTCCATCACCAACATTTTATTAAGGCCAAAGTGAAAGACACTAGTTTCTACTTGCTTAGACTTTGCTTGAACTTTGTCATCCATCTTACCAATGCTTCTAAAGAGATAAAAAGGGAGGTTCACTTCTTCTTTCTTTATGAAGTTTAATAGTACTCTCATGTGGTATTGGTATACCATGTCAAATATCCCCTCACAGGTCAAATAACTTTGTAAAACCTTCAACATATTATCAAAACATTTAAGCATGTGGCTTATAGGTACCCCTTTGGACAAGTTGTCTCCCTCACTGATGCAAACCCCCTGCCCTCGGGCCGAGATCCGCTTAGGATATTCACTACAACCAAACCTAGGGTTAATCGACACCTTTTGTTCAAGCCACAAAGGACTTCAGGTTTCACGATTTCACGATCCCTGTTGTCGAGATTCTCGTCCCTTCCACCTACTGAAACCCAAAATGACAAAATGATGAAGTCTTTGGCCATGTCCTGCTCTGCTCTTGTTTCGCGTTTCATGACATCAGGAACTCCAGAGCAAGGAACCCCGATATCTTGTCTCCTAAAGTGCCAAATTTATGAATCACGACACGTTCATCAAATTTTGGCTCCGTAACAGGTTTTTCGCCTTTTCGGGGTTTTGGACTTCGCGATTTCGGAAATCGTAATGTGAGGTTTCCTGACTCTCCAACCCCCGAACCCCAAAATAGTCAATGGATTTTGACTCCAATTATTGATGAAAACTCACCACCTGTCCTCTTAAGCTGTCCTCAGTCTCTGACATGGATTCCTGCCACCTGTCACCTTTTCCCACTTCCGGAACTTGAATTAGTCTTCAACTGTCGTTCCCCTATCACTTTGGAGCCCCTAAATTCCGAAGCGATGCCTTCTATGGAATCAACAACTGATAGCCTTCCTTGAGATCCAATGGCTCACATTATTTCAGGCTTCCGGGTACTAGGAGTTCGAAACTCTCTATCCCAAAACACTTGTCACCACAATCCCCGAATTCCCAAACCCCAAAACACCGAAATGTTGAAACGCGCCTTCACGGATATTTCACATTTCAAAAATTTGGGATTTTGGATTTGAAGTGTCTCGAATCCTTGTCAACATGAATTTCGAAACCTCGATCCCCTAAATGTTGAAATGCCACTTCAAGGGTTTTTTGGGTTCCGCAACTCCGGGTTTTTCAATACAAAGGCCCCTACCTCCTTGTCATCAGGACTTTCTGTATTCTGAATCCTGAATTACAGAAATCCCGAAATTCACATCAAGTTTTGTCGCAGCTCATGACTTTGGTTTTTTCACTCCACCGTGTCCCGATCACTTGTCCTTAGGATCCCCGAAATGCTGAGCTCCAAAATTTTGAAACACCGAAAATTCTTCTCCTCGCCTTCACACATGATAATCCAGTTCACGCTTCGAGAGTTTGAGCAACTAAGGGTTTCTTCCACACTTCGGACTTACAAACCCCAAAATGCCGATATGATCTCGACGGTATAACAGTCGTGATCAATGTTCCCCATTGGATGCTGCCTCTCGAAGGATGAACTTGTATAACGCTTAACTTCCCCCACAACTCTCCTTGATCCTATGGTCCTCGCTATTTCGGGGATTCTCCACAGAGAATTTCGACCATTCAATTCTTCCCTCAAGAATCTCTATGGAACGAGCCAATGTCCTTTCTTCATAACTTAACCTTCTACACGAGGATTTCTCTTCCTACCTTCCTTCGAACACTCCAAAGGTGCTACCCCTTTTGAGCTTTCTCTGATAAATTCAAGCCTCGAAAAAGGGCCTCTGCTCACACTCCTTGTGGAAGACCTCCAAATACTTCTGCGTATTTGAACCCTCGACTCTGTGCACCTTCTACAACAATAGTATTTCTCTCTTACACCTTAGTTAACAATATTCTAAGGACTCAACTAGCCTGTGCACACCTTGCATGGCTCTTGTGCTTCACTTGCACTTCTGCTAGAATGAGAACAACGGTATCCCTCCTGAGCTTTCAAAGATAAACTCTGAACCATTGTCAATGCACTCCTTGCAGGAAATTCTCTCTCAGGAAGAGAAACAATTGAAACTCATTCTCTTTCTTTTCTCAGACTTCAAACATCTAATATGAAATCATACATTCAACACAGTATTAAATCAACTGTATAACAGAGAGAATAAAACAATTATCATCATACCATTCAACATGTATACACAAAAAACATCATAACACCATGAGTCGAATTCAAAGCTTCATATATTAATTCAAAGCTTATGTACGTCAGTTCTTCTCTATCTGCTACAAATTTCTTCTTCTTCTGCTCTATGCTAATGTTACAATGATCTAATAATCCCATGATACAAAGATGAGGGTGTCTATATCCGTTTTCCCTCCTATTCTTATAAATTTTCTAATCTCTAATTCAAACCTACCTACTTTCATTAACTATGCATAAATGCCTCTACCTCCTACAGATGAGAGCGAATTGCTCATGATCTATTTACAATACGCAAGTACACTTCCCTTTAACCATTACATTAATGCTTCAAAAACATTTCCAAAATATGTAAAATGTGTGTTGCACTTTCAAGTTGTCTTCTGCCTTCATGCTCGCTTGGTTGGCTTCTTGCGATGCTCCTGCATCATACTCCCTTGCTTGAAAATTTTCATGAACTCTTGTTCATGAACTCTTGCATGGTCTGTCCATGCTTTTGAATTTCTACTTCATCCTCCCAACTGGCATCTTCAACTGGATGTCCCTTCCATTTGTCCAAGTATTCAAAATACTCTTTCCTCTTGGTCTTCCCGCTGACCCTCTTATCAATTATACTTTCCATCTGTGTCTTTCCAGCTATAGGCATTTGTTTGGTCCACTAACTTATGTCTGTTCATTCTCTGCCCTTGCTTCTTCAGCTTTGTAAGGGTACAAATCTAAGATGCTGAATATCGGTGAAATTCCAATCCCATCGGGTAATTCAATCTCGTATGCATTTGCCCCAAATTTTTGCATGACTCTGCATGGTCCAATCTTTTTCATTTTAAGTTTGTTATATGTTCCCCTTGGGAACCTCTCCTTACTCAGATGTGAAAGAATCATATCATGAACTTCAAACTGAAGTTCTCGCCTATGTTGATGTTGTCTGGACTTGTAATCTTGACTTGAATTCTGCAATCGTTCATTAACTCGGCTATGAAGCTCCTTCATTGCTTCTACAAAGTTCTCTGCACTAGCACTTCTGAATTTAGTTTGTTCCATATCTTTTAATTTAGAAACTCCCCTTGGTTGCATTCCATATACAATTTGGAATGGACTCTTCCCTTTGCTTCTATTGATTGAATCATTATAAGCAAATTACGCCTGTGGAAGAATGTGATCCCACTAACTGTGGTGTTCAGTCACTAGCCTCCTCAGTAAATCTCCCAAGCTTATGTTTACAATTTTTGTCTTCCCATCTGTCTAAGGATGATAATCTAAGATAAAAGACAAACTTGTCCCCAACTTCTTCCATAAATTCCTCCATAAATGTCCAACGAACTTGTTATCCTGATCTAAAACAATACTCCTTGGAAAACCGTGAAGTCTGATGACTTCTTTGAAAAACAGGTTCGCGATATGAGTTGTGTCGTTGGTTTTCTGGCATGGTATGAAATGTTCCATCTTTGAAAATCTGTCTACCACTACAAATATTGAATCAAATCCTCTTTGTGTCCTTGGAAACCCTAATACAAACTCCATGCTCACTGCATCCCACGACCTCTCAAGTATGGGTAATGACTGGTATAATCTTGTGTTCTACCTTTTCCCCTTTGTGTGCTGACAAATCCTACACCTATCCACAAATTTATTAACATCTGTCCTCATCCTTGGTCAAAAATATGTGCCATTCAATTTTGAGAACATTTTGTCATGATCGAAATGTCTAGCCAATCCTCCACTGTGTTTTTCTTTTAGCAGGTTCTCCCTCATGGAGAAATTTGGAATACATAATTGATTTCCCCTGAATAATAATCTGCCTTGGATCATATATTCGGTCCATTGGCTTCTGTCCCTGAGAATTGGATTATCAGATGCCTCATATGCTTCTTTAAAATCTGGGTCATCCCTGTACATTTCTTTAAGGTTATCAAAACCAAAATTTTTGACTCTAAATTCCTACATAAGCAAACATTTCCTGCTCAAAGCATCAACAACTTTGTTAGCAGTTCCAGAAATATGTTTAATTACAAAAGTAAAATTATACATGTATTCAACCCATTTAGCATGCTTTTGGTTCAACTTCTCCTGTTGAGTCACGAATTGAAAAGCATGATTATCGTTGTACATAACAAACTCTTTAGGAACCAAATAATGTCTCCATTTCTTCAACTCTTATATGACTGCATAAAATTCTTTGTCATATGTTGAATATTTAATATTCGCTTCATTCATCTTTTCGCTGAAGTATGTGACCGACCTGTCATCCCGTCTCAAGACCGCTCCAATTGTAAACATACTCGCATCACACTTGACCTGGAACATCTTGTTAAAGTCTGGCAAAACCAGAATCGATTGCTCAGTGATCTTCTTCTTCAGCAGATTGAAGCTTTTCTCTGCTTCCTCTGTCCAATGAAAAGATTTGTGTCTTTTCTTCACCGTATCCATCATTAGTGTGTTAATTCCACTGAAATTTTGGATGAATTTATTGTAGAAACTAGCTAATCCATGGAAGCTTCAAACTTCAAATACACCTTTCGGTGATGGCCAATTCTTAATCGCTTCTACTTTTCCCGTGTCCATTTTCAACTGATTCGCAGAGATAACAAATCCCAAATAAATAATTTATGTCCTGATAAATGATGATTTCTCCACATTAATCAACAATTTCTCTTGCTGTAATCTCCTCATCACTGTAGCTAAATGCTTCAAATGCTCTGCTTCTGTTTTGCTAAAAATTAATATATCGTCAAGATATACAATGACGAATCTCCCGATGAACTCCTTAAGGACTTCATTCATCGATCTCATGAAAGTATTGGGCGCATTTGTTAATACAAATGGCATAACAATCCATTCATACAACCCCTCATTGGTCTTGAATGTTGTCTTCCATTCATCGCCTTCTCTCATACGAATTTGATGATATCCTCTTTTCAAATCAATCTTTGAAAAAAAAAATTCTCCACTCAAACAATCCATCAAATTGTCCATCCTTGGCAATGCAAATTTGTATTTGATGCTAATCTTATTGATTTCCCTTGAGTCTGTACACATCCTCCAACCTCCATCTTTCTTTGGGATGAGCACTGTTGGAACAACGCATGGACTCAAGCTCTCTCTAACCAATCCTTTGTCCATTAAATCCTGGACCTGTCTCTTGACTTCTTCATTCTCCTGCGGTATCAACCTATACGTTGCTTTGTTTGGTAAGATATTTCCAGGTATAAGATCAATGTGATGGCTTATACTTCTGATCGGTGGCAACAAATAAGGTAGTTCTTCCACCACTATATCAGCAAACTCTTCCAACAACTTCTGGGCTTCCTTTGGTAAATCATCCATCCTTGTACTAGTCAAAACAATTCTAGGCTTCCTGACCACAATAAATTGTGTGTCTTTGTAACGACTCTAGTTAAATAAATACTTAAAGATTATAAAGTAAAATTAATTAAAAAAAATAATTGTGATTAATTAAATAATACTTTAATTGCAAGATCACATTTAATGACCTGGGAAATAAATCTTAAAAGATCAATGAAAAATGTTTAAAAATGGTTGCGTATGCAGAGAGGGAGCCTATGAATCTCGAGAAGATAAAACATTTAAGGAGGGAGAAGGGACAAGCACGGAGGGTGGTTGGAGGAGTAACTGCATGAGTCGGCGAAGGAGGAATAAGGGAAAGGGGGGAGGGAGGAGAGATTTTGGGGGGGAGGACTTTTGGACTTGCTGTGAGCACAGAGTTTCTGACTGTGGATTTTGATCAGTTAAGGCACTGAGTTGCTGGAGGTTTTGGGTACCGAGGGCCAGGATATCCATAGATATCCTGGAGCTAGGTAGTCTTCCTAGTTGGCAGGGAGGACAGTAGTTTTGGGAAGTTATTTTCTTGTTTGTGGCAGGATTGATCTGAGGAGCAGGTAGCAGGAAGGCAGCAACAAGGCACAAAGACAACATAAATTAGTATCAGAACTAGGTACTTTGTTAAGTTATGCATTTATTTCTTTCTGTCATGAATTCAATATTTATTGATAAATCTAAGTTAATGAAGTAGCTATTAGAAAAATCAATATTATGCTAGGGAGCTATTGTTTCAGTTTACTAAATAATTTTTTTATGAAACTTAATGATGTTTAGAAATATATGGTTGTTACATATGGTATCAGAGCATATTAGTTCGAAATCTAGGCCTAAGGGCCAAAACCCCGAGTGTTAACTCCAGCCACACTTAAAATACAAACAAAACAAGTTCAGTTTGACCCAATATGACTGATACAGTACCTGAAAATATACTCAGGTAGTATCCCTTCATTATCCAAGCAAATGATCTCATAGATGTATCACAAGCAACTGCTTTAGGCAATATCCTATAATTGGATTATGTATAGTTACTACATTTTTAGTCTGAATATTCAATGGAATTCCCTTTAAATTAAGTGGCGGTAAACCGGATAGTTTGAAGGATCACTTCCCACGAAATGGCTACCATTAAAGAAGCCCAATAAAGCTATTAAGCATGAAATTAGAATTGATAACTTAATTTTATTTGAGCAATACTTGTCAATGAAGTTTCGGGTAGAATAGACACCTGAAATCGATAAAAATGTTGAGGGAAACTTCTGTCTAAGGCTTGAAGTTGGTAAGAATTAATAACTACATGAAATATACCAAATAAAATGAAAAAGGACATTTGTCGGACCTTAAAAAGGCCTACTTCATTCCGAACTTACCTAAATGAGGAACAACCAATGTGTAGTCTGACAAAGGAAATTTAGAAGACTTGTATCACACGGGAACAGTGTAAACCAGTTGCCTGTACTAGCCTCAGTGAAATTTTAAAATAATGAAGAATCTCAGGAACTATAGACCCATACAAATTTTAACCTTGTCAAGAAAGCAATTTTAACACTACATAAGGTTTTATTCAACAAATCAATTATCCCGAAGGAGAGCTGTCTGTTACGCGTGAGGACGGATCTGAACCATCGGATCTCAGGCGAAATGTCGTCAACCGTTAGATATCGAAAAGTTGTGCAGATTTTAAGTCTTAGCACGCAGAGGAGGAGTCCCAGAAGAGTCATCGGGATATCAGAGTCATCGGGGTTTTGTAAAGCCAAAGAATCGAGACCTTGAGGTTCTCGAAATCCCGAGAATGGATCCTAGCCGTTGATCTCGACAGGACATGCGTCAACGTTCTGGGGAGGAATCAGGATTTTACCCATCGGAGATTTCAGGAGTGTGGAACTCGTGTGTGTTGAAATCACGATCCATGATTTCCCGATAGAATTAGAGCCATCCAAACAACGGGGACACGTGTCAAGAGATCCCACAGAGTCGGAGATCGGGGAATTGAAAGTCTCGTGCACATGACAATGGGAATCACGATATCTCGAAACACGATTTCCTGACAAGCAAAAGGACAGAGCGGGGACCACCAGGGTTAGATTGGTGGATAGGTGTCGCGCCACACTGAAATCGGAGATCGAGGTTCGGGAAAACACAAGTCCCAGAACTCATAGGTTTCATATTCGTGAACTCGCGAACTCTGATACACCGAGGGAGGACAGGTGTCAAAGGTCAACTCTCACGGGGGTCAACGCCAAGTACCATTGGGCATCGGGAGTCAGGGATCCGTGAGGACAAAGGATAACGACAGTGCAAGTGTCGATTTCCCGACGGGAAAATTCCCGATAAAAGCAAGGAACACCAACGAGATCTGAGTCGTTCATTCCGAGGATGCGTGGCAATCATCTAGCGCCATCGGTGAAAGCTCCATAGGAGGGCTTGATTGAGCATTGGGATATCGAGAGTCCCCGAAACATAGCAACAAGAGTTGTGGAATCACAAAACGTGATTTCCCGATGAGCCAAGGGACAATGGGGCCCACGGAAGGGTCAACGGTGGACACGTGGCATCGGGTATCGGGATATCGCGAGTTTCATGGACAAGGTGTCCATGCACTACGAAATCGTGAACCCCGAAAGTCGACACAGTTAACTTAACTCTTAACCCTTGATTAAAAGAATTAATTAATGACTATTTAATTAAGACCTAAACTTATTGCGAAATCGGAGATTGGGGTTTCGGGATTCAATATGCACAGAATATTTATTATGGGAAACCCCGAATATCGACAGGAATTAGGACTATGGTCACATAGGTGCAGGTCACATGGACCTCGGTGTAGCTGAAAGGGATAACACGCAAGGAAGAGGCGCATCGGGTATCGGGATATCGGGAATTTCGTAGGCACGGGATTCATGCAAATCGAAAGTGCGATATCTAAAATCCCGATAAGGAATAAGGTTGCGGTCACAAGGCAAGGTCATGTGGATCACGAGCATAGCTTAGGGGCTAAAGCACTAGGAACATATCGGAGATTGGGAATCCGTGGAGGCAGAATCTCTCAGCATCGGGCATAAGGAAACCCTGAAACCCAAAATTTAAGTGGGGAATTTTACAGTTAGGAGCCAAGGGCTGTGAGCAATACAGAAGACAGGGTATATGCATATAACTACATGCATATGCACAGATGAATAAAATTATAAATATAAATTAATTAAATTAAAAGAAGAGTACCAAAATTCGTAGATGAATCAACCCCACTGACACCACCAACATCACCACCACCATCGCCCGAACTAGCCCTCATACTGCGCTCGTTGGAAGCCATTAACGAGACTCTAAAGGGGCGCCAACTAGCAGGGACTAAAGTGGAACTCCCACCATCTGGGATGGGTAATCCAAAAGCATCAAGGAACTCAAGGGGAGAATTCCCACCTGAAGACATTACGTGAGAATTGCATAAGATCAAACTTCCAGAGTTTACCGGAGGTCGCGCCAGTGAACGCGTGGAAGCATGGTTGGAAGGCATGACAAGATGTTTTTCCTTAATAGACTATGCATCCATCTCGAAGGCAAAAATCACAATTTTCCAGTTAAGAGATAGCGCCTTGAACTGGTGGGGCAACTTGGAAAGACAACTACACCTTACCCCAGACACAGTATCATGGGAACTTTTAGGAGAGGTTCTGAAGGAAATATCTACCAACATACTATGAGGAGCAACAAGTAGGGGCATTTCATGCCTTAGTACAAGGAAACAGGACTGTAGAAGAATATGAGATCAGGTTTATGGAACTGGTCAAATACATTTCGTATATGGACAATGACCAGCGACAGGTAGAGCACTTCATTTATGGATTGAACCCGAAGATAAGAGATATGGTGCGGATGTGGAAACCATCTTCAGTAGTGGAGGTGGTAGAAAGTGCACGTTATGCGGAAGAACACATGAACTTAACAGGGGGTACAAGATCGGCATTTTCGCATCGCCTTGGATTCGTAGGAAAGACCCCGAGGACATTTCCTAGGGGAGGGGGCTCAAGCCCACCACCTTATGGTAACAGAGTCGTGCCAGGGATAGTAGCTGTAGGGATTTCAATGGCAGCTAGTGCAACATCTCGTTCATCGCCAACGGTGCAGATAGGTCCACGACCATCTTGTGGAACAACTAGTAGGGGAACGGGTTCCAGGGGAAGGAACTCATTTCAAAGAAAGAAACATAACAATGCGCAGGTTCAATCTCGTATTGCCTGTTGGAGATGCGAAGGACCCCATTACGAACGAGACTGTCCAGAGTTACAATCAGGGTTCGTGCATAGAGAAGGAAAGGCACCAATGGGGAGAGCAAGTAGCAACCATCAGATTTACGCAGCGGTTAACAACCGCCAGGCCGAACATCAATCCATAGTAGTAGAATCCTTAGGTACGTTAAATCATATTAGTGTTAAGATTTTGTTTGATTCCGGTGTGACAGATAGTTTCATTTCACCATCTTCATTAAAAAGGAGTGGGTTGGCAGCCTACGAGCACGATGACTTTAAACAAGTCGAGATGGCTTCGGGGGAAAAACAAGTTGTAGGACCTAGTGTCGATAATTGTATAGTAGAACTAGGAGTGTGCACTACCAGGTTGAAGGTATACGTCACTGCTCTTGGGGCGTATGACCTAATCATTGGAATGGATTGGTTAGCAGCTCATCGAGCTTTGGTAGATTGTTTCGCAAAGAGGGTGCTTTGTATTGATGATCAAGGAAGACCAATAGAGATCCAGGGTGTACAAAGAAGAGTGTCATTACGCTTTATATCAACTATGAAGGTCAAGCGGTGCTTGAGGCAAGGGTGTCGACTGTATGTAGTGGAAGCAGTGGGTGAAAGGAAAGGACCCTCATTAGATCAGTATCCGGTATTGTCAGAATTTCCAGATGTTTTTCCGAACGAGTTACCAGGATTACCTCCTAAGAGGGAGCTTGATTTTACTATTGAGCTAAAACCTGGTGCGGAACTGATATCCAAGACTTTGTATCGGATGACGGCGCCGGAGCTTTGTGAATTGCAAATGCAGTTGAAGGAATTACTGGACTTAGGGCTAGTAAGGCCCAGTGTCTCACCTTGGGACGCACCAGTAATTTTTGTAAAGAAGAAGGATGGATCCTTATGACTGTGTATAGACTACAAGGATTTGAACCATGCTACAGTGAAAAATAGGTACCCAATGACGCGAATAGATGACCTCTTCGATCGGATGAAGGGAGCAACAATATTCTCAAAGATCGATTTGCGATATGGGTATCATCAGTTAAGGATTAAGGAAGGTGATATTCCAAAAACTATGTTTCGAACTCGGTTTGGACATTACAAGTTTGTTGTAGCACCTTTCGGATTGACCAATGTGCCAATAGTATTCACGAGCCTCATGAACGACGTATTTCAGAAGTACTTAGACCATTTTGTACAAGTTTTTCTAGATGACATTCTCATCTATTCCAGGAATGAAAGAGAACACAAGGAACACTTGCGAATAGTGTTGTCTTTCCATAGGGAGAACAAATTGTATGGGAAGCTATCGAAGTGTTCCTTCTTCTAGACATAGATCCACTATTTAGGTCATATCATTTCAGGTGAAGGAATCTCAGTGGACCCAGAAAAGGTAAAGGCCATTCTGGAATGGCCAGTGCCGAAAAATGCACATGAGGTGAGAAGCTTCATGGGGCTAGCGGGTTATTACCGAAGATTTGTGGAAGGATTCTCAAAAATAGCGAAACCCATCACCACTTTGCAACGCAAAGGGGTCAGGTATGAATGGACAGAAGAATGTGATAGTGCATTCATTGAGCTTAAGATATTACTAACTAGTGTGCCAATTCTACGAGTGTCAGATATGGAAAAGGACTTCATGGTCTGCACGGATGCCTCGAAACAAGGATTGGGGGCCGTGCTAATGCAATATGGAGGGGTGATAGCTTATGCGTCAAGAATGTTGAAGAAGCATGAAGATTTATATGCGACTCATGATTTAGAGTTGGCAACTGTAATTCTAGCTCTGAAACTTTGGAGGCACTATCTTGTGGGGCGAAACTTTGAGCTCAAAACGGACCATCAAAGTTTAAAACATCTCTTCACTCAAAGAGATCTGAATGCCAGGAAAAGGTGATGGAGTGAGTTTATGAGTGAGTATGATTTTGTTATTTCATATATAAAGGGAAAGGAAAATGTGGTCGCGGATTCCTTGAGTAGGAGACCACGTATCTTCTGCTTGGTAACCTTAAAGGTCAGTCTGAAGGAACATGTGTTGGCACAACTACTAGGAGACAGTTGATATTTAAAGGTTACTTCAAACCTCCAGAGAGGGAGGCAGTTAGACCCAAATTATGAAGGATATAATCTAGAAATAGACGGATTGTTAAGATATCGAGGAAGGATGTATATCCCGGAGAATGGGGATATTAGAAGCATCATACTGAAGGAAGCCCATAGATCACTTTATTGTGCACATCCAGGTGTGAAGAAGATGTATGCAGAGATGAAGAAACTCTTCTTTTGGGTAGGCATGAAGCGCGATGTAGTCCATTTCATCGCCATATGCCTAGAGTGTCAACAAGTGAAGGCCGATCACCATCACCCGGTAGGCCTCCTACAACCACATGATGTTCCTATGTCCAAATGGGAAGTCATCTCTACGGATTTTGTTGTAGGGTTACCGCTCACATCTCATAGACACAATGCCATTCTTGTGATAGTGGATAAGCTAACCAAGAGTGCCCATTTCATTCTGGTTCGAGACACTTACGATGTCATTGATGTGGCACGAGTGTTCATAAGCGAGGTTATCCATTTGCACGGGATACCTAAGAAGATCATTTCAGATAGGGACTCCAGAATCACATCTAGATTTTGGATGAGTTTACAGTTAGCATTGGGGACTCAGTTGAACTTAAGAACAACTTATCATCCTTAAACAGATGGGAAAACTGAGAGAGTAAATCAAGTTATGGAAGACATGCTTAGGATGTATGTAATGGATAATCAAACCCAGTGGGAGAAGTACCTACCTTTGGTAGAATTTTCCTACAATAACAGTTATCATAGTTCCATCAAAATGACACCATACGAAGCTTTGTATGGAAGGCCATGCAGAACACCATTGAGTTGGGATAGATTAGAAGACCGAGTAACAGTTGGGCCAGAATTGATTCAGGAAATGGAGGAACAGGTGATTCAGATCAGGCAGAGACTAAAGGAAGCACAGGATAGACAGAAAAGTTATGCGGATGCACACAGGACCGACCGAAATTATGTAGTGGGGGACCAAGTTTTCATTCGTATCAGGCCTAATAAGAGTACCATACGGTTCAGAAAGGGGACAAAGTTGTCACCTTGGTTTATAGGGCCATTTAGGGTCCAAGAGAAAATTGGACCCATCACCTATCGTCTCGTACTACCACCCCACTTGCATAAATCTCATAATGTATTTCATGTATCTGTTTTACGTCATTATGTTGTTGATGAATCACATAAACTAAATTGGAAATAATTTCAGGTATCAGACGTGGGAACCCTCATGGTAGAACCGTTACGTATACTAGATCGTAGAGTCCGACAACTCAGAAACCGTCTGGTAGAACAAGTTAAGGTCCAGTGGGACAAGTATAGTCCAAGATCTGCTACTTGGGAGGATGCCGAGACACTACGACGAGACTATCCCTCACTATTTTGACCACCTCGAGAACATGTTTCTTGAAGGTGGGGTGTATTTAAAACCACCTTTTGACTTAGACGACCAGGATTACCTGAGGCCTATACACTTTATTTCCCAGTCATAGTGAAACTATTAAGTGATACACTTAAACTTTAAACTTATGAACTTTTATGAATGTTTAAATGTTACCAATGATGATGCATGTAATGCGGTCTGTTATGTGGATGTGAATTTTATGAATTTTTAAATGTTATTCATGATGATGTATATGATGCGACATATTGTGAGAAAGTGAAATTGTTGAATGTTTAAATACTATTAGAATGATGTTGGACACAATGCAATCTATTTTGGGCAAATGATAATCTCATGAATGAATGATGAGTTTGAATTATGGGATATTATGAAATCTAATTCTATGTGGAAAAATTTGATGTTGATCTATCGGTACAGGGATACCAAAGTGAAATGATGATAGTATGCAATTATATGATGATAATGCATAGAAATGTATGAGTTGTGTTGCAGATTGATCTGCAGGTTATGGGCTATGAAATAGCCAAGTGATAATGATGATGAAAGTGGATATCAGAAACACTAACCGAGAAACATTATGGCATAAATAATGTATGTGCAATTTATATTGATTTGGATGTATTGCTATGATATGTGGACTGGTGCATGATTTTGGTACTAACACTGCCCAAAACCGAATACACGATGACAAAACCTCCAGCAACACAGTGCCCCTGTATGTTCCATTGTAGGGTGTTGACCTTGGTTTTGTTAGGAGGGGTGGAGGAATTTCCCACCGAGTATCCTCCATTGTAGGGTGTTGACCCTAGTTCTATTAGGAGGGGTGGAGGAATTTCCCACTATGTATCCTCTGAAACCTGAAGTCATGGGAGGATGGTGCTAGTTCACACTCCCCAAGACATGTGATGATGACTGTCAGTTGCTTGCTAGGGAAGCCTGGTCGAGATAGCGACACTTCCACTTACGGGTTCTATTTGGAGTTAGGTCAGTATAGATGACGCTCCAAGATAGTCTAGCAGATGACAGATAGGAATGGAGTTGGAAGTAGGTTAGGGAGGAAGGATGAGTAGAATAGTTGAGACTATATGGAGATATGTCTTGTGGTGGGATTTGATGAAGAAAAATGTGTATATATGAATATTCATTATTATGTAACTAAAACACAGTTGTTTAAAATAAATTATTGAACCGGACAATTGTAATTAAAACAATTTCTCACATAATTAATTGATTGTTGTCTTTTATAAAAGACTAGTCTTGTTGACTGGATTGAATGCATACCTAAATTATTAAAGGATGACAGTTTGATTATTAGTACGTGCACGAGATTTTCATGTACTAGCTACACATGCATTTCTTGTACATGTACACTAGTATGCATGAGATTTCTTGACTTACTTACTGATAATGTCAGTTACTTGTTGTGAATGTGTGAACCATGCTCTTTTCCCTTTGTACCATCAGATACCTTAAACTTCGGGACGAAGTTTCTTGAAGGGTGGGTGTATGTAACGACCCTAGTTAAATAAATACTTAAAGATTATAAAGTAAAATTAATTAAAGAAAATAATTGTGATTAATTAAATAATACTTTAATTGCAAGATCACATTTAATGACCTGAGAAATAAATCTTAAAAGATCAATGGAAAATGTTTAAAAATGGTTGCGTATGCAGAGAGGGAGCCTATGAATCTTGAGAAGATAAAACATTTAAGGAGGGAGAAGGGACAGACACAGAGGGTGGTTGGAGGAGTAAATGCATGAGTCGGCGAAGGAGGAATAAGGGAAAGGGTGGAGTAAGGACTTTTGGACTTGCTGTGAGCACAGAGTTTCTGACTGTGGCTTTTGATCAGTTGAGGCACTGAGTTGTTGGAGGTTTTGGGCACGGAGGGCCAGGATATCCGTAAATATCATGGAGCTAGGTAGTTTTCCTAGTTGGCAGGGAGGACAATAGTTTTGGGCAGTTATTTTCTTGTTTGTGGCATGATTGATCTGAGGAGTAGGTAGCAGGAAGGCAGCAACAAGGCACATAGAAAACAAAAATTAGCATCAAAACCAGGTACTTTTTTATGTTATGTATTTATTTCTGTTTGTCATGAATTCAGTATTTATTGATAAATCTAAGTTACTGAAGTTGTTGTTAGAAAAATGAATATTATGCTAGGGAGTTATTGTTTCAGTTTACTAAATAAAATGTTTATGAAACTTAATGATGTTTAGGAATATATGGTTGTTATAGTCTTCCTTGTTTTTAACCTCCTTAAGAAGTTCCTTCCCACTCATGAGAAGTACAGTGTTTCTCACCTCTGGTTTCACTTATTTATCCTTAATCGACAACAACATGTGAGTTCTCCCATTCTTCTCCAAGGTGTATGTGTTCTTTCTCCCATCGTGAATCACATTATTGTCATATTGCCATGGTCTACCCAACAATAGATGAAAAACATCCATGGGAATGACATCACATAATATTTCATCCTTATATCCTCCTATTTTAAATTCAACTAAACATTGTTTAGTGACATTTACATGATGTCCTTTTTGTAGCCACGAAACTTTGTATGGGCTTGGATGTTCAACAGTCTCTACCTCCATCTTTTCTACTATCTCAGTAGATACGAGATTGTCTATGCTACCACTGTCCACTATAACCTTGCATACCTTGTCTTTGGTCTTGCAAGCAGTCCGAAACAGACTGTTCCTTTGAGCTGGGTTCTCTTCCTCTTTCTCTAGCGTTAAGAGAAAATTCCTCATCATTAAATATCTTTCGCCCTCAACATCTTCTGCCTCAACATTCCATCCTTGTGCTTTGACAATGTGAGTTTCACCACCTTATTTCTTCTTATTTGGACACCCATAAGATTTATGTTCGACTTTTCCACAGGTAAAACATTTCAATTCACCTCTTCGGACTCTTCCTTTTCCTCTGGTACGAGGAAAAGTATTTCTATCAACATACTGCCCTCTCTCTGAGCTTCCCCCTCTCTCAGTTTGGGTTTGAGGTTTTTTCCCCTCTTCTTTAGATTTATGAGTTTTGTCTTGGGAAATTATTTTGCCTCTGGCTTGAATTCTTCCTTGGCCTCTTTGACCTTGCTTTTGGCTCAGCTTCTCTTCATCTTTCAGAGCCATATGATAAGCATCCTCTACATTATGAAGGTTCATCATGCTCATCTTGTCCTGAATGTCATATCAAAGACCATTCATGTACCTGGCAACCTTTTCATCATCGCTTTCCTGATGACCTGCTCTGATGTTTATCTTGTAGAACTCTTCAATGTATTCTTTCACTAACATCAGCTTCTATCTCGAATTGTGCATTCTCCGAAACAAAGTAATTTGATAATCCTTGGGTATGAATTTGGCCTTCATCTTCGCAACCATTCTATCCCAACTCTAGATTTTTTTCTTGCCTTTGCAGCGTCTGTTAGCCTCTAGTTCATCCCACCATAGTGTTGCATGCCCTTTAAGTCTTGTAACAACATGTTTGACCTTTTTTTCTTCCTCGACATCCTCATAGTCAAAATATTTATCTAGATATCTAATCCAGTCTAGAAGCTCTTCAACATCCAGGTTTCCTTCATATACTGGAATGTCCATTTTTTCTCTGGCACCTATCCTACCAACAACCTTGAATAGGCATTCATCTGCATCATCTTCGACTGCAACTGCTTCTCCTTCATGTCCAGCTTCATATTCACTTTCATCCTCGCTGATATCCCCAACATTAACCGTGCACCTCTATGTTGTCTCAATCGCATCAAGCCTGGCACGTAGTTCACGCGTTTCTCTTTCCACTATTGGATCAGGCATTGGCATAGGCCTATCTCTTCTTCTCAGTGGCATGGCTGTAAAATTTCTCTTTTCTCTACTACAGAAAGAAAATAACTCTTTCTAAGCTCTGATACCACAATTGACGCAAACCCCCTGCCCTCAGGCCAAGATCCGCTCAGGATCTTCACTACAACCACGCCTAGGGTTAATCAACCCCTTTTTTTCAATCCACAAAGGAATTCGGGTTTCGCAATTTCATGATCCCTATTGTCGAGATTCTCGGCCCTTCCACCTACCGAAACCTGAAATGCCAAAACGTCGAAGTCTTTTTCCGCGTCCTCTTCTGCTCCTGTTTCATGTTTCGTGACTTTGAGAATTCCAAAGAAAGGAACCCCGATATCTTGTCTCCTAAAGTGAATAATTGTTGAATGCTGAAACCTTCATCAAATTTTGGCTCCTCAACGAGTTTTTTGCCTTTTCGAGGTTTCAGACTTTGCAATTTTGCGAATCCTAACATGAGGTTTCCTGACCCTCCAACCCCCAAACCCCAAAATAGTCAACGGAGTCTGACTCCAATTATTGAGGAAAACTCACCACTTGTCCTTTCAAATTGTCCTCGGTCTCTGACGTGGATTCCTACCACCTGTCACCTTTTCCCACTTCCAGAACTTGAATCAGTCTTCAACTGTCATTCCCCTATCACTTTGTAACCCATGAATTCTGAAGCGATGCCTTCTATGGAATCAACGACTGATAGCCTTCCTTGAGATCCAATGGATCACGTTATTTTTGGATTCCAGGTACCGGGAGTTCGAAACTTCCGATCCCAAAACACTTGTCACCACAATCCCCGAATTCCCGAACCCCAAAACACCAAAATGCCTAAACGCGCCTTCACAGATATTTCACGTTTCGCAAATTCAAGATTTCTGATGTGAAGTGTCCCGAATTCTTGTCAACGTGAATGCCAAAACCCCGATCCCTGAAATGCTAAAATTCCACTTCAAGGATTTTCTGGGTTTCGCAACTCTGGTTTTTTCAATACAAAGGCCCCTGGCTCCTTGTCATCAGGACTTTCGATATTCCAAATCCTGAATTACTGAAATCCTAAAATTCACATCAAGTTCTGTCGCAGCTCACGACTTCGGGTTTTTCACTCCACTATGTCTCGACCACTTGTCCTCAGGACCCCCGAAATGCCGAACTCTGAAATTTAGAAATTCCAAAAATGTTTCTCCTCGCCTTCACACATGATAATCCAGTTCGCGCTTCGAGAGTTCGAGTGACCAAGGGTTTCTTCCACACTTCAGACTTACAAACCCCAAAATGATGAAATGATCTCAACGGTCGATTAGTCACGATCAATAGTCCAAATTGGATTTTGCCTCTCGAAGGATGAACTCATCCAGCACTTAACTTCCCCTGCAACTCTCCTCGATCCTATGGTCCTCACTATTTTGGGGATTCTCCACAGAGAATTTCGACTGTTCGATTCTTCTCTCAAGAATGTCTATGAAACAAGCTAATGTCATTTCTCCGGAACTTAACCTTTTGCACGATGATTTCACTTCCTACCTTCCTTCGAACACTTCAAAGACACTACCCCTTCTGATCTTTCTCTGATAAATTCAAGCCTCGAAAAAGGGCCTCTACTCGCACTCCTTGCGGAAGACCTTCAAATACTTCTATGTATTTGAAGCCTTGACTCTGTGCACCTTCTGCAAAAATAGTCTTTCTCTCTTCCACCTTAGTTAACAATCTTCTAAGGACTCAACTAGCCTACACACACCGTGCACGACTCCTGTGCTTCACTTGCACTTTTGCTGGAATGAGAACAACAGTATCCCTCCCGAGCCTTCACAGATAAACTCTGAACCTTTGTCAATGCACTCCTTGCAGAAAATTCTCTCTCGGGAAGATAAAAAATTGAAACTAATTCTCTTTCTTTTCTCAGACTTCAAACATCCAATATGAAATCATACATTCAACACAATATTAAATAAAATGTATAATAGAGAGAATAAAACAACTATCAACATACCATTCAACATGTATACATAGAAAACATCATAACACCATGACTCTGATTCAAAGCTTCATATATTAATTCAAAGCTTCTGTACATGGGTTCTTCTCTACAACTTTCTGCTACAACTTTCTTCTTCTTGTGCTCTATGCTAATGTTACATTGATCTAATAATCCCATGATACAAAGACAAAGGTGTCTATATCCATTTTCCCTCCTGTTATTCTAAACTGTCTAATCTCTAATTCAAACCTACTGACTTTCATTAACTATGCATAAATGCCTCTACCTCCTACAGATGAGAGAAAATCACTCATGATCTTCTTACAATATGCAAGTACACTTCCCTTTAACCATTACATTAATGCTTCAAAAACATTTCCAAAACATGTAAAATGTGTGTTGCACTTTCCAGTTGTCTTCTGCCTTCATTCTCACTTGGTTGGTTGTTTGCGATGCTCTTGCATCACTCACACTCTGGCTTAAGGAATTCCTTGGAGGAGGAATCATTTAATGACATTGCCTTGAACCAATTTTCTCCAGTGTTGGGTATCTCTATTGCAATAGATATGGACAGTTCTAAGAATTCAAATTCTAACATCCCCACTTAGGTTTTGGTCCCATTTAAGTTGAGTGCAAAATCTCTAGCTATCTTTGGGTGTCCCCTCTACATATTTTGACAAAAATTGATGCAACCTACCCTCTGAAAGGCTTCCCTAATCAAAGGCTCATATTTAAGGAGTTTCATGTCATAGGGATATGTCCTTACAATATCCCCTCCCTTCTAAGTTTTCTTATGTTGTTTAATATCCATAATTGTTGCTATAAAAAATCTTTTCTATGAGTTTTAATGACAACTAAATCTGTGAAAACAGGGAAAATAAGAAATAGGTTATGATGGAAAAACTTGTTTTCAATAGGATGACCTTGTACATATCTTCATACTCCTCACTCTATACATATTTAGGAATGAGACAGGGCATTCTTCAAACAAGAAGAGTAAGGAAAAGTAATTGGACATTATAATGAAAGGGAGGTAGGATAAATATCTACTAAACAAGGTTTTATCAACATAAAATGGGTTAACATTAATAATGCATGACACTTTAAGCCTTCTTCATTCAGATGATCAACCACACTTTTCAAATTGGATAGAGGTAAAAATCACTCATTTAAAGTTGAACTTTCAAATATGTAGAACATGGGGTTTTTCAACAATGTTGGAACAATAGGTTCGCAACACCCTGTTCAGAGTGCCCTTTTCATAGTTCTAGAGTAACATCTCACAACGCTGGCAGGAAATTTAGTGGAACAGGTGAATTATGAGCAATGGGAAATATGTATGAAGTTGAAAGATGCCCTGGTATCGTAAGAAAGGATTAGAACATCATGGAGGTGAATTTGAAAGTTTGCAACAAAGAAATGGATAGTTCATAGCATTGATAGGTAAAACCAACAAAAACTCTTTTCTCAAACCTTAAACAACATGGAAACTCTCATGGAGTACTTGGTGGACTTGGGCTTGATGTTGATTTCTTTAAGTTTGAACGGATATGTCTGTAAGCTATCCAACCTCCAACACTCCTCTTCAGCCAGTCCACAATGCCATTTTGCAGCACCTGTCTACCAGTTCGTAGTGTCTGTCTACCAGTTCACAACACCTAATTCAAACATGATTTTCACACTTCGAGGAGACTGTTATAAGATACGATGAAATGATACTTGAAAAATTGGTTAAAATATGGTGCTCAAAACAATGAAATATCCTCTGGCATGGTTCTTAATTGCAATGATAACAATTGAATGTGTGAGGTACTAATGAGTACGTTGTGAACTCTCCTAGTGAGTTGGAAAAACATACAACTGATTTTTATTTGACACTTAGACGGATATATGGTGACAAGGAGAAACTTGTGTACAGTTGGGAGGTGTGACATGTCAAGGTAATGATGTAAAAGAATCAAATATGAGACTTGTGAGGTTTTATTTACCTTGTCATGATAATGAATTACATAACCCAGAGACTCTATAGCAAGGGAAGACTAACTTTATCTTATTCAAATCAAATTTTAAGTTATGAATATAGCAAGAAGACACAAAAATCTATAACTTATGTAACTCTATGACTCAAAAAACAAAACTGAAATGATTTTTTGACCCTTACAATTCTATGTGTTAACAGGGCCTACGACGAATAGATGGATAAATTTTAATCTCACCTTTACACTAATCAATGGTCCTCATTGACTCTCAGAGTTACCTCTATCAAAGTTCCTACATTTCAGCTTCCAAGGGTACTGTAATATTCAGACTCCAAGGATACCCACCCATTACGATCTATAGATAAAATAATATTGCCACACTAAATTCAATGAATGTGATGACTCTGGGTATTTTATACTGTCGTACCCCAATAAAAACCACTACAACATATCTAATAGTCCATATTTCCATTATATCCACCCTCTGATAGATCAAGATTCCTTGTTGACTCAACGTACATCCTCTTTAGGTATTATAGTCTACTTCGATGAAGGACCGTGATATATTCAATATTCCATTCCACCGGTTTCGATCCTTTCTAGGAATAATAAGGATATACTTAGGATTAACATTCTGGTCCAGGCCTTAGACGATTTCACAAATATCTCTCTAAGTCTTTTCCAAGACTTACCAAGTTTCAAGAGCTATCTCCTTGGTCTAAGGCACTACATTTCTTACCCATGGTACCTATGTTTCTTCCTATCTCGAAAGACTCATTCACTTCATAGATCTCAACACCGCGATACGCAGGTACACACATATATAAATGGACACAATAATGCATACGATAAGCAAGGATGTTGGTTCATCTTTAAATTTAATATATAACAGTGAATCGAGTATTCACATGCACAAACAAATATATTCCTACCATTCCATATTTACTCTTCACACAAGATTTCCATAGATAAGAATTAAAACTATGTTTCTTAAAGACAAAGACAACCTACCTTTAGTGACAAGAAATTTCCATGCAGATTTATTTTAGATAAGTATAGAGGTCGCCTCCAAGAATACACAACAAATTCACATTTATGATATTCATGTTCATGTTTGCAAAGATATGCATCCAACCATTTCATTTCAATTACACATGGAGTAGAAATAATTATTTTTTTACGAGGTGTAACCATCCAACTGACTATGTGTGTTACCCTTTCTCCCCAAAGATATGCTCTGCATACTCAGTCACTTTGGAGGTATTCCACCCCTGTGCCAAGCCATGATACCACGAGGGAGTTTCTCTTAGATTCTCAAGGATATCGTCAAGTGCAGGTTACTCTTCTTCATACCACTATTAGTCAATATTTTATCATACTCAGCTATCCCAGGTCTCTATGAGGTTTATCATATTCTCTTTATCATCAAACTCATAGCCTTCACAACTCAAGTTCAGATCTAGGCTTTCCAACTCTCTGTGTAACCAAAATTTTACTTCAGACTCATGTCTCTCAGTCCAAAATTGAGTCTCTTCTATTCTTTTATTATTTATCCTCTCTTTAGAAATCCCCCCTGAGTTATTTGTTTCCTTTCTTTGTTTATTCCCCTCTATTTTCTCCTAGACATAAAAATCTCATCTTCTCGAAATCCCCCTTAGGAAAGTTCTCTACCTGTACCTTATTTTCTTTAGTTAGAAGGGAGTCTGTGATGCAGGAGCATCGCTCACTCATCAAGCGAGCTAGTGCATGGAATAGGGAAAGACAGCTGGACATGCCAGCAAAACCACTTTTTGAATTTCACCTTGATAAGTTGTTGCGCCAAGCATTAATGAGTTGATGTAATGAAGCACACTTGTATTGTATTGTAGATAGGAAGGCATTTAATAGTTTTAATGTTGTTAGATAGGAATTTATTGTAGAATTGATAGCTTCAGATTTCGAGAGGGCAAACGGAATATAGGCACCCTCCTTTGTACATTGTATTATTATCATTGAGAGCATAGAGATACAGGAGCAAGAAGAGAAGAGCAGAGAAGAGAATTTGTGGAGAACACCCATGTACAGATATTGAATTAATAGGAAAACTTTGATTCAATTCCATGGTTGTGATTATTCTTTGTGTGCTGTTGATATTATGCTGTTGCATATTTGCTTCTTGTTATGCCTTTGTGTTATATGTTGTGTATGTGATTTCATGGTAGATTCAAAATCTGTGAGAGAGACGAGAATGAGTTTCAATTGTTTCTCTGTCTGAGCCAGGAGATTCCTGCATAGAGTGCAGTTGAATTCCTCCGCATAGAGTGCGTTGAGGAGGCTGGATAGTTAACTCTTGTTCTCATCTGCCCAGAGTTGATTTGGATTATTAGAGTCGTGCATGGTGGAGTACAGACTGGATTAGAAGCCTCAACAATTCGTCTGACCAAAGGGAGTCAGAGATTTCTATTGCAGGTGAGTGCACAGAATTTGAAGACCTCGACACTTTGAGTGTTATTGAAGGTCGAGCACATAGCGTGGGCAAAGTCTCTGAAGAAGTCAGAGTGGGAAAAGATCAGGAGGGAGAGTTCCTTGAAAATATTGTGGAACAGACCCAAGAAAATCTCCGAACGGAAGAAGCTTTGGAGTGAAAGGATTCCTCGAGAGGAAGAGAATCCACGGTTAAGATTCGCGGAGCAGAATCGTGAAATCCCGCCGATCGTTGGATCGTGGACAAGTTGCGCGAAGTTTAATCCTTTGGCGCAGGAGATAAAGACCAACGCCATCGGGGTTTGGCGTTCGACGTTTAGTGAGGTGAGGTTCATACACGGTGAAATCGTGAGTCGCGAATTGCCGATTTTATCGGAGCCGTCGATTGTGACAAGGACAGGTGGCACGTGATCTCGGAAGGTTGGGATTCGGCGTTTGGGGTTTTCGACCACAAGGAAAACTTGCATCGTGGATTCGCAATCCGCGAAATCCCGAAGGTGACGTGGCAGCTTGGGACCCCGGAGGATAGTGGAGTACAGGTGGCACTGTATCGGGGAATCGGTACCTCGGTACTCGGGGTTTGGAAGTTAAGTGCGTTGATATCGCGGGTAGTGATATCCAAAAAAGGAAATCCCGGACGAGGGGAAGTGTTTACCTTTGACCATCGGTACTCGGGCTCGGGATATTGAAGGGCCCATATCATGAGCATCGAACTCGCGAATACGCGAGTTCCGATTTCCCGAGTAACTTGATGGGAGAACAACAGAGCACCCTATGGGTGGTGGAAAGGTTCCGATATGGGATCTGGGAACATTGTATCTCTTCGGCCCCGTGAGACGAAGAAGGTCCTTGTGAGGTGACTGTTGCCGAGAGTGGTTGCACCAAGTGGTATCAGAGTAGGAGTATCTTTGCTTTCTGAAGCAGAGAGAAGCAGATTTCATAATGCCGCCCAGAAGGGAAAGACAGTCACCTGAGCGTGAAGAAAGGGATGGCCGAAGAAGGGGTAGGCCATCAGGAAACACAGATATGGAACGACAAATGTGAGATCTCAGGGTGAGATTCGAAGATATGGAGACCACCCAAAGGTGCGGAGTTGGCGCTGGAGAGTTTAGTGATTCCGAGGTGGAAGACGAAGCTGGACACGATGCAGAAGAGGTCACAGTAGAAGATGCCTCAACAGAGAGGTTGATCAGAGCCATTTCTAGGATGAGCTCAAAGACCAAGATGGACATTCCCGTCTATGAGGGGAGTCTAAATGCAGAGGAGTTGCTAGATTGGATCCGAGCACTCAACACCTACTTCGACTATAAGGACATCGAAGAGGACAAGAAGTTAAGGCATGCTATAACCAAGTTGAAAGGACATCCAGCCTTATGGTGGGATGAATTGCAGGCCGATAGGCACTGCAAAGGAAAACAGAAGATTAAGATCTGGGACAGGATGATTGCTAAGATGAAAGTGAAGTTCATCCCCAGAGACTATCAGATCACTCTATTCAGGCGGATATAGAACCTGAGGCAGAAGTTGATGACGGTGAAAGAGTACACCGAGGAATTCTACAGGCTCAACATCCGAGTTGGTCATTGGGAGAGTGATGACAAAAAGGTGGCAAGGTACTTGAATGGGTTGAGGTATGACATTCAGGATGAATTGAGCATGGTTACCATCCGAACAGTTGAGCATGCATACTAGATGGCTCTAAAATCCGAGGAGAAGCTGAGCTGCAAACAAAGTCAGCGAGGGCGAGGCAGAAGCCAGCCTAGAGGAAAAGTGGTTGCCCAAGAAAGAACTCAGAATCCCAAGGAGGAGTGGCAAAGACCTCAGGGTAAGGCTGAAAGAGGTGGAACCTCACAGCAGAGGCAGCCACAAACTGACCAGAGGCAGCAATATGCTGAGCCGAGGAGGCAGCATGCAGAGCAGGGTGGCGGATATGCTGACGTAACCACATTTCCTCGTACCATAGGTCGAGGTAGAGGAAGAGGAGGAGTTATCACATGTTTTACATGTGGAAAAGATGGACACAAAGCCGTGGATTGTCCAGATCGGAAAATGGACAGAAGTGAAGCTCACATCACTGAGGCGCAGAGACGTGATGTTGAGAACGAGAATGCAGACAGTGGAAGATCTCTTGGGATGCATAAGATTCTTTTGGCACCTGAGAAAGAGGTGGACAGCTCAGTACAAAGGAGCAGACTGTTCAGGATGGCTTGCACAGCCAAGGATAGAAAGTGCAAGGTCATCATGGATAATGGGAGCACTGATAATCTCGTTTCATCCGAGATGGTGGAAAAGATGGAGCTGGAAACAACTAAGCACCCGAGCCCATATAAAGTCTCATGGTTACAGAAAGGACACCGAGTAAGTGTCACTAAACAGTGCTTAGTTAAATTTAAAATTGGGAATTATCATGATGAAATTCTGTGTGATGTTATTCCCATGGATGTATGTCATATATTGCTGGGTAGACCATGGCAGTATGACCGAAATGTTGTTCATGACGGGAGGATGAACACATACACCTTGGAGAAGGATGGGAGAATCCATAGATTGCTTCCAATAAAGGATAAAGAAGTGAAGCCGGAAGTGAACAACACGATACTTCTCATGAGTGGGAAAGAACTTTTCACAGAGCTGGAGAAGAACGAAGATCCACAGTTCTTTGTTGTTAGGAAGCCGAGAATTGTCCTGACAAGCACAAGAGTGGACGACTTGCCAGAGGATATTCAGGAACTGCTGGGAGAGTTCGCTGATATCATCATGGACGAACTACCTCATTCGTTGCCACCGATGAGGAGTGTGAGTCACCATATCGATCTCATACCTGGAGCAAGTTTACCGAATAAGGCAGCGTACAGGTTCACACCTCAGAAGAACGAGGAAGTCAAGAGGCAGGTGCAGGATTTGTTGGATAAAGGACTGGTTATAGAAAGTCTGAGTCCATGTGTTGTTCCAATAGTACTGAGTCCGAAGAAGGACGGAGGATGGAGAATGTTACAGACTCCAGGGCGATAAACAAAATTACTATCAGATACAGATTTCCACTGCTGAGAATGGATGACCTGATGGATTTCCTGAGTGGGGTGAATTACTTTTCAAAGATCGATCTCAAGAGTGGATATCACCAGATCCAGATGAGAGAGGGAGATGAGTGGAAGACGACATTCAAGACAAATGAAGGATTTTACGAATGGCTGGTCATGCCGTTTGGTTTGACAAACGCGTCGAGCACTTTTATGAGGCTGATGAATAAAGTCCTGTGGGAATTCATCGATAAATTTGTGGTCGTGTATTTGGACGACATATTAATTTTCAACAAGACAAAGGATGAACATTTGAGACATTTGGCCATTGTAATGAGAAGGCTATAGCAGGAGAAGTTGCTGATCAATTTGAAGAAGTGCTTAATCATGCAGACATAACTCATTTATTTGGGTTTTGTAATCTCAACAAATGAATTGAAGATGGATCCTGAGAAGGTAGAGGTAATCAGGAATTGGCCATTGCCAAGAAACATTTTTGAGGTAAGGAGCTTTCATGGTTTGGCTAGTTTCTACCGAAAGTTCATTCGGAATTTCAGTGGAATTAGCGCAGTGATGATGGATATAGTGAAGAAACGACACAAAATTTTTCATTGGACAACCGAGGATGAAAGAAGCTTCAATCTGTTGAAGTGGAAGATAACAGAGCAACCAGTGCTGGTGTTGCCTAATTTTAAGAAAACCTTCCAAGTGAAATGTGATGCCAGTGGGTATGCTGTTGGAGGGGTCCTGAGTCAGGATGACAGACCTGTTGCATATTACATCGAGAAGCTGGATGATGCGAAGTTGAAATACTCCACATATGAAAAAGAGTTCTATGCCATTATCCAGGCATTGAAGAAGTGGAGGCATTACTTGATACCCAAGGAATTCGTTTTGTACAACGATAATCATGCATTGCAGTTTGTGAGTCAACAAGAGAGGTTGAACCAGAAGCATGCGAAATGGGTAGAGTACATGCAAAATTTCATGTTTGTGATCAAGCACATTTCGGGGACTGCTAACAAAGTAGCTGATGCTTTGAGCAGGAAATGTTTGTTGCTGCAGGAGTTTAGAATCAAAACCTTGGGTTTTGAAAATCTGAAGGACATGTATGCAAGAGATGCAGACTTCAGAGAAGCGTACGAGGCAGCTGAGAATCTAGTTCTCAGGGATCGGAGTCCATGGCTGGAATATATGATCTAGGAAGGATTGTTGTTCAGGGGCCATCAGCTGTGCATTTCGAATTGCTCCATGAGGGAGAATTTGGTGAAGGAAAAACACAGCGGAGGATTAGCAGGTCATTTTGGACATGAAAAAACATTCGCCAAGTTGAGAGAATCATATTATTGGCCGGGGATGTGCACTGATGTAAATAAGTTTGTTGACAAGTGTCAGATATGTCAACATGCGAAGGGCCGAAGGCATAACACAGGGTTCTATTAGCCGTTGCCCATACCTAAGAGGCCATGGGAGGCAATCAGTATGGATTTTGTATTGGGTTTGCCGAGAATGCAAAGAGGAGTTGATTCCATCTTTGTGGTGGTGGATAGGTTTTCGAAGATGGCACATTTCATTCCGTGTCATAAAACCAGCGATGCGATGCACATCACAAATTTGTTTTTCAAAGAAATTGTCAGATTGCATGGATTGCCGAGGAGCATAGTCTCGGATCGGGATACAAAGTTCATAGGTCATTTTTGGCAGACGCTATGGAAGAAGCTGGGAACTGATTTGGAATTTAGTTAAGCTTATCACCCGTAGACGGATGGACAGACGGAAGTGGTCAATAGGATCTTAGGGGATTTATTGAGAAGCTTGGTGACAGAGCACCACAGCAGTTGGGACCAGATTTTACCATAGGCAGAATTCGCGTACAATGATTCGGTGAATCGGAGTACAGGAAAGATCCCATTCCAGATTTTGTATGGGACACAACCAAGTGGATTTTCTGAGCTCAGGGAGTCAGGACAGGCTGAAACTAGCAGCGCTCGTGCAGAAGAATTCGCTGAAGCGATGGAGGAACTTCATACGCAGGTGAAGCAGCGAATGCAGAAATCCAACCAGGAGTACAAGCGCAGAGACGATCAGAGGAAGAGACAACTTCAGTTCGAAGTTGGCGATCTTGTTCTAGTGCACTTGAGGAAAGAAAGTTTCCCAAGGGGAACATATAACAAGCTCAAGATGAAGAAAATCGGACCGTGCAAAATCCTGAGAAAATTCGGGGACAACGCATACGAGCTTGAGCTGCCGGATGGCATCGGGATATCTCCAATTTTTAACATTTTGGATTTATACCCATACAGGGCTGGAGAAGCAGATGCAGGAACTGAGGAGCCAGTGATCTAATGGTAGAAACAATTGCCAGTTGCACAGAAACCTCAGATGGAGTGCATACTGGACAAGCGAGTAGGCAGGAAGACCAGGCGGAAGTAGTATTTTGAATACCTGGTAAATGGAAGAACCACCCAGTGGAGGATGCTAGCTGGGAAACAGAGGCAGTTATACAGAAGCATGGGCAGACTATACAGGAGCTCATGGACAGGAGCCCATGAAATATTTTGAGCCGAGGAGTATGATGCAGGAGCATCGCTCACTCATCAAGCGAGCCAACGCGTGGAATAGGGAAAGATAGCTGGACAGGCCAGCAAAACCACTTTTTGAATTTCACCTTGATAAGTTGTTGCGCCAAGCATTAATGAGTTGATGTAATGAAGTGCACTTGTATTGTATTGTAGATAGGAAGGCATTTAATAGTTTTAATGTTGTTAGATAGGAATTTATTGTAGAATTGATAGCTTCATATCTCGAGAGGGAAAACAGAATATAGGCACCCTCATTTGTACATTGTATTATTATCATTGAGAGCATAGAGATACAGGAGCAAGAAGAGAAGAGCAGAGCAGAGAATTTGTGGAGAACACCCATGTAGAGATATTGAATTAATAGGAAAACTTTGATTCAATTCCATGGATGTGATTATTCTCTGTGTGCTGTTGATATTATGTTGTTGCATATTTTCTTCTTGTTATGCCTTTGTGTTATATGCTGTGTATGTGATTTCATGGTAGATTTGAAATCTGTGAGAGAGACGAGAATGAGTTTCAATTGTTTCTCTGTCTGATCCAGGAGATTCCTGCATAGAGTGCAGTTGAATTCCTCCGCATAGAGTGCATTGAGGAGGCTAGACAGTTAACTCTTGTTCTCATCTACCTAGAGTTGATTTGGGTTATTAGAGTTGTGCATGGTGGAGTGCAGACCGGATTAGAAGCCTCAACAATTTGTCTGAGCAAAGGGAGCCAGAGATTTCTGTTGCAGGTGAGTGCACAGAATTTGAAGACCTCGACACTTTGAGTGTTGTTGAAGGTCGAGCACATAGCGTGGGAAAAGTCTCTGAAGAAGTCAGAGTGGGAAAAGCTCAGGAGGGAGATTTCCTTGCAAATATTGTGGAACAAACCCAGGAGAAGCTCCGAACGGGAGAAGCTTTGGAGCAAAAATATTCCTCGAGAGGAAAAGAATTCATGGTCAAGATTCGCAGAGTAGAATCATGAAATCCCACCGATCGTTGGATCATGGACAAGTTGCGCGAAGTTTAATCCTTTGGCGCAGGAGATAAAGACCAACGCCATCAGGGTTCGGCATTCGGAATTTGGTGAGGTGAGGTTCATGCCCGGTGAAATCGTGAGTCGCGAATTGTCGATTTTATCGGAGCCGTCGATTGCGACAAGGACAGGTGGCACGCGATCCTGGAAGGTTGGGATTCGACATTCGGGGTTTTCGACCACAAGGAAAACTTGCATCGTGGATTCGCAATCTGCGAAATCCAAAAGGTGACGTGGCAGCATGGGACCCCGGAGGATAGTGGAGTACAGGTGGCACTGTATCAGGGAATCAATACCTCGGTACTCGAAGTTTGGAAGTTAAGCGCGTTGATATCGTGGGTAGCGATATCCCGAAAAGGAAATCCCCAACGAGGGGAAGTGTTGACCTTTGACCAACGGTACTCGGGCTCGGGAGATTGAAGGGCCGATATCGTGAGCGTCGAACTCGCGAATACGTGAGTTCCGATTTCCTGAGGAACTTGCTGGGAGAATAAAAAAGCACCCTGTGGGTGGCGGAAAGGTTCTGATATGGGATCTGGGAGCATTGTAGCTCTTCGGGCCCATGAGACGAAGAAGGTCTTGGTGAGGTGACTGCTACCGAGAGCGGTTGCACCAGTCTATGGGTCAATCATGGGGACCCAAGGTGACCTTTCATAATTTCCTTTAGCTAAAAATTTAGGTCACTTCAATTAGTCTTCCCATAGTTCCATTCATTGAGGGTGGTTGGTTTCTCAACAACTAGCCTTTCCTCATTAACCAATTTTGCTTGAAATTAGAGTTAAGGGAACTATATTGATATTTCTAATTCAAATATTTCAGAAAGGAGGATTGGATCATCTTAACATTATGATCCCTCTCTAAAGGCTTCCTTACTCTTCCCTCTAGTGGTATCCTGGTCATTACTTCAAGGCTTGACCCCCATAATCAGTCATTGGCATTTTCACTTAAACAATAATACATTTGCATTGTCTATATGACATTGGATGGAAATCACTTATTGTGATTAATTACATATAATCATAGTTTCATAAATGGGGGTGTTACAATTCAGTCCCCATTCAAAGGAACACTTTCCTTGGTGTTTGTTCTCGGTACACCTACCATGCCTTTTTCCTTCAGCTGCTTCAACATCGTCTTCATTTTCTTCATAGTATAGACCTTTCCCAAATTATTGGCATTAACACATGCCTACAACAATTTTAGTAGTAATCATATTATTCACAATGTCATGTAGAACATGTTATTTCTATTCTAACTCAATAGGAAATATTCACAAATCAACACAATAATTTTCTATGCAGTTCATGGATTTGCATCCATATGGATTTCATATTTTCTTGGCTCACTTTTTCCCCTTGACATTCCCATTGTGTGCATGATTGTAATCAACATATTAAGATAATTATCAAAGTATCCACTTCATGGAGGTCACTAACCTTTCAGGCCCAGGATTAGGCATCCCCTTTTATGTTATAAAGTCCCTCAGGTGATCCATCTTTCCTTGCCAAGGATTCCCCATAGGAGAAGGATTTATGACCCTTTATTGATTCTTACAGTGGAGGAATCCCCCAAATTTCTATTGACGAGGCATCCCTTGACCCATGTTACCATGAGACATCATTCCATGGGGATCATGGCTTATCACTAGGTTATCATGTCACTACAGTAACCTTTTTCCATGGTTTCCTTATTGCACAACCATCATCTGTCCTCCTTGGAGATATGTTTCATCTCACCTGTATCACATTCATATAGAAATTTGTGATATGTTATCATGAATTTGAATCAAATTTCTTTCGAATATGTCACCCACAGATTTCAAATTTCACATTTTCATTTTTAGATCAGTCCCACATAGGAACCATATTCACAGGTATGAGACTTCCTTCTCATAATAGTTTGGCTCTTTTATAACCAACATGAATTGGTCTCCCTTATAGTCTTACACTTTTTCCATATCCAAGACCATCCTTCCTGCAAATTCAATATTCACACAACCATCAAACTGTTATTTTCTCATGCACATAGATTTTCATTGTACTTTTACAATGGCATAAAAAATAATTCTTAATTTGTGCATTCTAACAATTGCATCACATTCATCTATTCAAGGAAATATCATTCCTTGCTCATTCTTTATCTGAACATAAAAATATTTTCCAAATGTATTCAATCATCAAATGAATTTAATCAATGTGACAATGTCCATGGACACGTCTTCAACAATGCACCCTTGGTATTGATTTCAGGTTATTACTTTTCATATTAGGCACTTTTCCTTGATGTGTTGGGTATTGACCAACCTCTCACCATATGGATTCTCTTTCCATATTCATTATTATAGAAGTATTTTTCTTCCTACTTCATAATGTTCATAAATTGGCATATATTTTATGAAAATATCATATGAATGCATTCCAATATTGTTTATTTGTTTGACAATCAGGGTGCCAATACTCCTGGCCACTCAATTCCCTATGTTACCATTATGAAAATCCTCAGAGTACTAGAAGATACTTCTTCCACAATGGGTATTCTTATACATTACCACTTACCTCATTTATTGCTCTTTTCAAAACATAAAACATTATTTTTTCAGAAGTAAAGAACAAATTTTATGTATTTGTGATTTTTTCCTAGAAATCTATTTTTTCTAATCTTTAGAAATATTTATTTGATATTTTATTGGCTATTTGATTTGATAATTTGTTGGATATTTAATTTAAATATCAATGTACACCTTGATACTTTCATTAAACAAAAGAGGTGGTATACAATCCATCACATCTAAAAGAAATTCAAATCCAATGACATAGTAATACTGAATAACAGGGTGGATATTGACTGCCACTCAACGACCTTCTTGGAATTGACCCATTATAAAACCATGAATAAATTATCACTTAATCACTAAATTAATAAAAATCCTATGACCATCTTAGAATTGATCCATTCTAAAACATAGAATAAATGTGAACTTACTAATAAACCTTCTTACTTGCATCATCTGATACTTCTCGGTTTCAATGTCATCATATGAAATTATTCTATATTCCAATGATAAATATGAACCTTGTTACACAACATTGAATGTTGTGGTGGGTGTTATGTAAACCATGGATTTCAAAGAAATTAATATGCAACAACCTATATATGACTTGCAGTAAAATTTAATACTACATAGAAAAGTGAATGTCAACCACATGATCTTCCCTACTGAATCTATAGGTGAGAACCAATTAAAGGATGCATCACCAGTGAAACTTGTGAAAATTGTATAATCCCCATAATTTATAAATGAGAAACTCTCTTTCAAAAACACCATACAATCCACTAGATCCCTTTGACATTGATCAAATCCTACTCACCAACTAGCTAAAGGTTTTGTGGCGAAAACTTCTTCTTACTTCCCTTGCATAATCAAGGATTTAATTTAGAAATATTACCTTTCTTTTCACATAGATATGATAACAAGAATATTAATGGAATGAATTCAAGATACACAGTTTTATAACTTAATGTCAAACCCAATTGTTTTCATCCTTGAGAAGTTTATATTTTTGTTTAATATAATTTGAATTATTTTAATGAAATTCCTAAAATACTTAGCCTACAATTTATTAAGTCGATATGATTCCCTCTATCAGAATCAACCTTTAATTACAAATTCCAATATTATGGCCAATAATTAAAGATGTCGGCATATTATTCGTAGTACTCTCAAATAAATGAATGAAATTTGATGTTCATAACTTTCTTGCATTTATAAATGTATCTGTTAACCTATTTAATTTTTTAGATTTACTTAATCATACTAAGAAATTATTGAATGACCACTTTCTTTCCATGTTTAGATGATTAAAAATTATTAATATCTATAAAATGTTTTATTTTCACGTTTGGTTGATTAGCATGCATTACCTCACTCCTAATTGGGATGTACCTATCATATTGGGGAAAGTGTTTCATTTTATTTTTTATGGGTGTGAAGAGTGTGAGTGTTTCAATTAATAGTTGACATTTAAAGTGATTCATATTTCACTTGAGTATAGGAGTGGTCAAGAAACTCCCAGTAGGTTTCAACAATCTTACCATTCCTAGGTCTAACAATTGCATAGAAGGATATGCCAGAATGCTAGAAGAAATAAATACATGGATGGATGTTTCTAAAAAACACTCGTCTCCAACGAGAACAATGCAACATTAGGCTCCAAGCATGTAGATCTGTGGCTAGGGAAAGAGCCCTAGTAGCCAGGCTTTGAATTTTTCTTAGAATTTTCTCAGGTTTTAGAATCCAACAGCTAAGATAAATAATAGGTCATAAAATCTCTGCTATCATAATCATTGTTATTAATCTTTCAGATATTTTCAATTTTATAGTACTATCATGTAACAAACCAGCGAAATCATGTTAAAAACCATGTAACTATGACGTTTGTATAATTTTCCAAGTATCACAACCCTTGAAACTAAAAAAAACCATTGAAAGCATGTGAGAAACCAATGTAAATATGTTGAGTGAATAATTTTCCAAGTATCACAACCCTTGAAACTGAAAGCATGGAACTTATTGATACTAATAGCCATGAATCAATAAATCCTAGAATTAGTGAGTATGATATAGGGAAGCAATATATTGTGACTAAACTACTTTCATGATTTTCCTTTTTAGGGTTCAATCTTATCTTGTGATTATTTATCATGTGTATTTCTAGTCTTTTAAAACAAATTTTATGCCTCATTTTCTAGTGTGTAATTAATCAGTGTGCTTCATTTCTTCAAATGACAATGAATATAAACAATAGGTTTTATTGATTTTCTTAAACAATATTATTTGGGTGGATGGTCCTCCCACCTACTCAAGACAAATGGTATGTGTAAAAATGCATGGAATTGAGAGGAAATTCATGTTCAGGTTCTTAGTTTATGGTGCAGATTATTAGGGTAGGGTTCTTACTTTACGATGTTTTAGATTTTTTTATTTTTTTTTATAGGATTGAATTTTTTTTTCAAATTCCCTTTCTTCTTCCATGTGAAACTCAATCAAAGAAGAAAGTGTTTCAATGAATATAATCGCATGGAAGGATGAAGCAAGAATATACAATGTATGTGGGAATAAGTGTAACCATTTGTATTATTATTAATTAAAAATGAACATCCCACCACAATAGTCAGTACCACAACCATGGAAATATCTCTATATTCACCTTGCGATGTATCGTGTCGTGCATTGTTTATATTGTAAATGTCTTCTAAGTGACTAAACTACTTTCATGATTTTATTTTTTGGGTTTCAAACTTATCTTGTGAATGTTTATCATGTGTATTGCTACAATTGTACATCCTTTTGAATCAAACTTTATGCCTAGTTTTCTGGTGTGTAATTAATCAATGTACTTCATTTATGAAAATTACAGTGAATAAACAATATCATATCTTACTGAGTTTTTACAACAATTTTATTTGGGTGGATATCTCGCTCACCAACTCAACCACAAGTTGTATGCGCAGAAATGCATGGAATTGAGAGGCAAATGCATGTTCTCGGTTCGAAGGGTCATCGACACAACCACAAGGCTACAACTATATCACGATAGATAATTAGGGTTCTCAATGTACAATGTAGATAATTAGGGTTTTCAGTTTATGGTATTTTAGATTCTCCCAAAAGATATATTAAGTCATAATATTTAATATTTATTTTGGAGCTTATATCATTAATATATTTAAGTCAATTTATGGTGTTTTAGATTCAGGTGGAAGATATATTAAATCATAATACATAATATTTAGTTTGGATATTATACGGTTAATATATTTAAAATTGTATTTTATATCATTTAATTTATTATAAAATAATTAATTTATTTAATTCATTTCTACTAATTCATTTAAGTCATTTAATTTAGTTTGGATATTATATGGTTAATATATTTAAAATTGTATTTTATATCATTTAATTCATTATAAAATAATTAATTCATTTAATTCATTTCTACTAATTCATTTAAGTCATTTAATTATATTAAGTCGTTTAAGTTTTTTTTATATGAGAAGTTTTTAATATAATATTAGATTTTTTTATATATAATATTTAGTTTTGAGTGTATATCTTTAATATATTTAAAAATTTATTTTAAATCATTTAAATCATTATAAAATAATTAAGTCATTAAATTCATATTATATTAAGTCATTTATGTAGTTTATATTAAATTTATCAAAACATATATTCATTTAAATCATTTAATTATATTAAATCATTTAAGCCATTTAATTATATTATTTACTTTTTAAAAAGAAAAAGTGTTTAACACAAATTTATATGACATAATATAATTAAATGATTTAATATAAATGACTTGATTTAAATGACTTAAAAACATATTAGGAAATTGATCACAATTAATCATAAATTGATTTTTGTTAAATATTTTATTATTATTAATCATAATTTGTTTTAACTCCTTTCTTTGTGTTTTCTTGACATTCACAATTTGCAACACCAAAAAGAGGAATTCATAAAGACATACTCTAATGGTATATATTCTTATTTGGAAGGGATATATTTAACATTTCAAGATGATATTCTATCAATGTCCTTAGAACAAGTATGATTCTAAGTTTCCTTCTATGTAATATATTGCATGAAGTCAAGGTTCCTATCTTTTCCACAAAGGAAACACTTAGTTAGTTTTTTTTTTAGAAACTTCACCAAAAATTCATTTCATAATTTCTTGAGCAAAAAAAAACCTTGTCATGTGACGAAACATCCTCGACATTGCAATCTAACAAACATTACAATGTGATGAACATAGTAATGTTGCAATGTGTCGAACATAGTAACGTCACATAGTGAGGAAAATAGTAACATTGCAGTCTGATGAACATAGTAACATTGCAATCTATTGAACATAGTAATGTCACAATGTGATGAACATAAACCGACATTTCAATGTGATGAACATATCCATGTTGTCACAATGTAGATACTAATGTCACATTGTGACACATATAAATATATTTCACAATGTGTCACACATCTCCTTATCGTCACAATGTGATGAACATTTCCTTGTGTTGCAATGAGACACACATATCCTAACATCAGACTCTGACAAAAAAATTCAAACATTGCAATGTGATAAACATAGTAATGTCATTATTTTCGAAACATAGTAACATCGTAATGTGGAAAACAGATATGGATTTCATAATGCGACAAACATTTCCATGTCATTGTAATATAACAAACATAAACGAATGTCGCAATCAGATGAGGATATCCCTGTCATTGAAATGTGATGAGCATATCCTCACATTGCAATGTGAAGCACATATCTTGGAAAATATTTCCAAACGTCATAATGTGTAAAGCATTTCCAAACATTGAAATATGACAAACAATTCCAAATGTCACAATGTGTTGAACATAGTAATGTTGCAATCTAACAAACATAGTAATGTCACAATGTGACGAAAAAATTTCCCCCGCATCAAAATGTGATGAACATAAATGGGTGTCACATTGTGATGAACATAACCATGTCATAGTAATGTGATGAACATATCCCTATCATCGAAATGTGATGAACATATCCTCACATCACAATGTTGCAATATGTCAAACATAGTAGCATCACATACAGACATTGGAGTTTGACGACCATAGTGACATTGCAATCTACAAAAAACATTAATGAAGCAATGTGAAAAACATATATGGACATTCTAACATGACGAACATTACTTTTTCATCTCAATATGATGAACATAAACATATATCCTCACATTGCAATGTGACACACATATCCTGACATATCATTGTGAAGGACATTTCCAAACATCGCAATGGGTCAAAAACAACCCATTGTCACAATGTGATGTACACAACCAATGTGGAAATGTGAAAAACATGACCGAACATTGCAATATGACAAACATTCTTGAGGTTGCAATGTGAAAAAAAAAAAACCATTCATTGTAATTTCATGACCACAACCTTATGATGTCATGTGATGAATAAAAGTTGATGTCACAATATGACGGAAAAATCCTGATGTCGCAATATGAAAAAAAAAACATGACCAAGAGTGCATTGAAGTAGTGCCACAGTATACTATGGTTAAACATAATCAACATGACCCACCATAATCAGATCCACATGGTCACTAAATGTTAGCCATGGGAATGGTCGATAATGATAAATATCGGTCAACGATAGTCAACCACGATCATTATCAATTAATGGATTAATGTATTAATACTCTAATAATGTATTATTAATGTATTACTAGTTTAGCCCCATATGGGGTGACACGTAGCCCTAGGGAGGCCACCCAGCCCCCCCATGAAACTTGCCATAAATATGGTATGTTTCCACCCAAATGCCTATTCTTGGATGGAGGTCGGCCATAAAAGTTTTCAAAGGAAGGGATGATAGCTCCATTGTGCTAGATTAATGGATGCATCGATGATTAATTGTAGAAGGTTGATGTTGGGTATGGGTGGTAGAAAAGTAGCCATATCTTCCCCTCAGTTAACTATCCATCTTGGCCATGGAATTCACCACTTTTCCTCAATTCTCTGTCTCCTTGCTCTGCTTGAGAATTTGGTTTTGGTCTAGTTGGTTCTCTCTGGTGTCATATGTAGTTTTATTCACCCTCCATGATCCATCATGCCGAGAGACAGAGGAAATCCCATGCGAAGAATTTCCTAGTACAATCGTGTAGAAAGGTAGATACACCTTCAAAATTTGGAGAGGGATTTTTTCGTCTCCCAGACTTAGCGAATTGTGTGGCTACATATGCCTCCAGTGGCCTTTGTGGAGGAGGAATTCTTAGAGGAACCAATTTATGTTTCACCGGATTCCCTCGTCTACACGATCCTGGATGCCCATACTCTCCCCAGCACCAATGTTGTTGTTACATGAATAGCGACGACCATGGATGGTGCCACTTGCATTGTTCAAGAGGAATTCCAAACTGTTGAGCCTCCACTGGTGAACCCAATTGAAGATTGCGACTAGACTCCACCTATCCTCTTCATCCTGGAGAAACTAGAGCTTATTTTTGATATCATAGGTTATATGATGGATAAACTCCATCGACACACTCTCAGTAGTAGCCACATCGACATGTTGTTCGATGCCTTTTCGAACGCACCAACCAAGTAGAAGTTCCCGACCTGCGTGCAACCCTACGTGCTCAATCCTAGTGATGGAATCCTTCACAATGGTTGTCCAAATCTTAGGTTCCATTGTTCTCGCAACCCCTCTAATGTTTAATTCTGCATAGTTCTTTGATCATCACTAGCATGATGATGGAGCTTGTTTTCTTGCTAACCTAGTCTGGTACTCAATTCAATTTTTTCCTAGTTTTAATTTTTAGAGTTTGTTAGTATGTCTAGTTTACCTAGACAGTTTTGTCAGCACTACCATCTGCCACCTGCTCTGGTTTCCAACAAATTGGTAGGGTAGGTGACGACTTCCCTTTTTGGCTGAAATCATAATAGGCGACCACTTGTTTCTATTTCCCCTAGCTTGGTGGAACAGGTTACATGCCAGTGACACTTATCAATTTTGTACAGTAACAACATATTAATAAGGAATTACCCTTTTTTATTTACCAAAAAAAATGTATTACTATTTTAATAATGTGTTTGTTAATATGTTGATAATTTAATATGTTACATTATACATTAATATATTAATAATTTTATTTTTACATTATGTTAATGTAATAATGCATTTTTTATGTATTAATACTTTAATAATGTATTAGTGTATTAAGGTTCTGAGTGACATTTTAGATTTACTTAGAAGATATATTAAATCATAATATTTAATATTTAGTTTGGAACTTATATCATTAATATATTTAAAATTTTATTTTAAATCATTTAAGTTATTATAAAATAATTAAATGGTTAAAGTTATATTCTATTAAGTCATTTATATTAAATTTGTCATTTAAGTTATTTATTTAATTAATTTTATAATAAGTCATTTAACTCGTTTTATGACAAGTTTTAAATATCATATGAAAATATTTTTATATAATATTTAGTTTGGAGCTTATATCATAATAAATTTTTAAAAAATTATTTTAAATTATTTAAGTCATTAAATTGATATTATATTATATTAGGTCATTTATATTAAATTTGTGAAAATAAATATTAATTCATTTAATTATATTAAGTTATTTATTTATATTATTTATTTTTCTAAAAGAAAAAGAGTTTAATAACAATTCATGATCACAATTAGTTATGAATGGATTTTAGTTAAATATTTTACTATTATAAATTATAATTGTTTTTAACCTCTTCCTTTATGTTTTCTTGACAATCACAATTTGCAACACTGAAAAGAGGAATGCATAAATGCATATTCTACTTTCATATATTTTTATTTGGAAGTGATAGGTTTTACTGTTCAAGATCATATGCTATAAATATCTTTAGAACAAGTATGATTCTAGGTTTCCTTCTATGTAATATATCACATAAGTTCAAAGTTCCTATCTTTTTCACAAAGGAAACAATTAGTTAGATTTTTCTTTAACATTCACAAAACCTTCTTTTTCGTAATGTCTCGAAAAGAAACCAACCTTGTCATATGATGAACATGCCCGGACTTTGCAATCTGAAAAATAAAACTAGTTGTTACAATCTGATGAACATATTAATATTCCAATGTGTGGAACATAGTAACGTTGCATAATGACGAACATAGTAACATTGCAATGTGATGAACATAGTAACGTTGGAATCTACTGAACATAGTAACGTCACAATGTGACGAACATAAACTGATGTTGCAATGTGATGAACATAGACATATCATCATAATGTGGATAGTAATATTACATTTTCAAGAACATAAACAGACGTCGCAATGTTTCATGCATCTTCATGTCATCACAATGTGACAGAATTTTCCTCACGTTGCAATGCGATGAACATATCATGATGTTACAATGTGTCAAACATAGTAACCTTGAAATCTACCAAACATAGTAACATCACAATGTGATGAACATATATGGAGGTCACAATGTGATGCACATTTCCCTATTGTAGTAATCTGATGACCATAAATGAACATTGCAATGTGATGAACATAGCCTTGTCATCGTAAAATGATGAACATATCCTTGCATTGAAATGTGACACACACATCTTGAATAACGTTTCTAAATGTCACAATGTGTCAAACATTTCCAAACATTGCAATGTGACAAACATTTCCAAACATCGCAATGTGTCGAACATAATGGTGTTTCAATTTACCAAACATATTAACTTCACAACGTGAAAAAAAATATATGGACATCACAATGTCATGAATATTTCCCTATCTTTACAATCTCATAAACATAAATGGATGTTACAATATGATGAACACAACCTTGTCATCGCAATGTGAAAAACATATCTTCGCGTTACAATGTTGCAATATGTCGAACATAGTGACGAACATAGTGTCATTGTAGTTTGATGACCACTATAACGTTGCAATCTACCAAACATAGTAACATCTCAATTTGACTAACATATATGGATGTCACAATGTGACAAACATTTCTCCATTGTTGTAATATGACGAACATAAATGGATGTTGCAATGAGACAAACATAGCCCTGTCATTGTAATGTGATGACCATATCCTCTCATTGCAATGTGACACACATATCCTGGAGTCGCATTGTGACAAACATTTCCAAACATAGCAATGGGATTAACACAACCCATTATTACAATGTGATGTACACAACCCAATGTGGCATTGTGAAAAACATGGCCCAACATTGCAATGTGACAAACATTTCACAATGTCCAAATGTGATGAACATAACCCACCTTCAGACTATGCCAAGCTTTTTCCAATGCCATAATGTAACAAAAAAAAACACTTCTTCATAATTTGATGACCACAATCTTACAATCTCATTTGATGAACAAAATCTAATGTCATAATGTGATGAACAAAACCTGATGTCACAATGTGACGAACAAAACATGATGGACATTGCAATGCAGTAGTGACATAGTAAACTATGTTTAAACATAATCAACTTGTCCAACAAAATCAAATCCACATGGTCAACAAAGGTCATCCATAGGCATGTTAAACCATGGGAAACCATAATAAACCATGGTGAAGGATCATTGTTACAAGGAAACACTCTATGGCATGGGGTAAACTAGAACAAAGGAAATGACTGAAGAAATAAACTATAATATCAAGTATGTTATATAAACAAAAATGATAACAAGACAATATAAAGAGCCTACCTCATCCGGACGTTTGATGAATACCACTGTTGAGAACTCGACTAAAATATTTAAACCTGTAACTTTTCCTCAAAAACCAAGATACACAAGAATATGATGACAATGTATATTGTTAACACATAAAATAACATAATTCATCAAGATTCATAACAAATATGCCCATGGAATAACAAGTCAAATATTTGCACAATATTAATTGGATGAGAAAAGATTATTTCTATTAAAATATGATCAACAAAAGTATACAAGTGACAAAATTCCATGTCGTCATGTCTTGAAACCGAGAAACTAAGTCCCTTCCAGTTGGGCCTCCCCCACTTCAATCCTCCACCAAAGCCAAGCTGATATAAGAGAGAAAATGAGGTTCTTCGTCAAAGAGGGAAGATATTGGGGGCTGAACAATGTGTTCATACTTTAAAGTACAAAGGGATGCAAACTCAATATGAAGTGAATAATTTCTCCAAAGTAACTTTTCTCTCAAAATTTGAATTCTTCTCCTCTTCCATAGTTTGGATATGGCCCATTCATAGAATTCAAATGGAACTGAAGGGTCGATTCAGAATGTTTGCAGTATATGGAATGGATCATAGATATTTTGACATTACATGGAAAGATGACACAATTTTTGTTTTTTAGCACCAAAATTGATGTACACGGGCTGTAGTGGTGCAACATGTGTATACACATGTTTTCTAGCTTGTAGGGTGTGTATATGTGGAAAAATATAATTTTTAGCTTTGGGAAATGCAAAAGGGGACTTCAAGTCTTCATAGGGAAATGAAAAAGGCCTTCTAAGCAAGTTGCATGGGGTGAGGAAAATATTTCTATAACATATGTCCTCTTATGTGTGAGGTCAAAGGAGTATCTGTGATGGTCAAAATACATTATAATTCCCAGAAGTAGAGTAATGGAGACCTAGTTGGATGATAGGTTGTATCTACATTCATTAATGATAGGTTGTCTCGATAATGAAAGTAGGTATCAAGGAACTGAGTACATTCTCACAAGTGTTAATAAAGGTGTTGAGTTCAAACACTTGAAGAATCCATCGATCAAGAGACATTGATGTATTCCCAACTGTCGATGGCAAGAGAACTTTCCATTGATGAATGAAAGACTCTAGGTACTCATAGGAATCTGGACATCATTTCCAGAATAGATTAGCGAAAGTCGATGGAAGGAGACCCTCTAAAAGGAGAGCATTAAGGAATCTATCGTCAGTCAGCATTATTTACAAAGCAATAGCTTCATGATTTGGAGGAACTCTAAATAAGAACATGTTCATGAACCAACGACCATGTACATCTTTCACATGCACCATATGCAAGTAGTGCATGAAAAAGACCCTTTGAATACTATCCAATAAGGAAAACTTCCAACAAAGGTGTGGAAACCACCAATAAGGCTAATTTCATCCAAGACACTGCACAAATCCCAATGTGTGAATAGATTTCTTGTCATCGAACATAAGGGAAACCCTCAAGTCAATGACCAATGAGGACATGTTGATTTTTGTGTTCAAGGTTACCTATCCACAATGAAATTAAGACTAGGGTGCATGGTAGGAATGAAAATTCATGTAAATCAGGGACACATTGAGGCTATGGACAACATGAAAAGTCAATAATTATGATAAATGGTTGACAGATGATTATAGACATCCTTTGAACAAGAGCATGAGACATATAGAGGACTTTGACAACATAGAATTGATAATGAAACTTTGTGATGTATGAGGCACCAATCAAACTCTCCATAGGGACTGGAAGAGTAACCAGTTAAAGGAGTAAACTCTAAGTGATGAGCTCAACTTCCTAAGGTCATGCTAAATTGAAAATTTGGATGAAAACTAGACTCAAAATTTTGTGCTTTGTTCAAAGGTGACACGACTACTTCCAACATGAGATAATATTTGTTTCCTTCCCATATTTGTTTTTCATAGAAAAACGAATGTTATGATACAGAGGATGAAACGAGTGTCATGAGTAAGCAACTAGTTCCAACAGTGGAACATACCTATGATCAATGCAAGGAGGTGCATGCAAGACATGGACACTCATGGGAATGTTTCCTCCTAGGGTATAGGGTGTCAAGATACAAAGGATATAAGCAAGGATCTCCTTGTCTCGTGATGCGAATTGTTGAGGTAATAGGCTTATAATGTGAAAGCGTGAATCGACAATAGGATCCCTATCGCTAATAAATGGGTTTTTAACTAAGGAATGTGGATCACAGTTATAGGATAATGAAACAATGAAAGATGGAGTGGTGACCTATCCTATATGTTGGTCAAAGAAAATACCTGCCAAAGTCATGAATGGGTGAAATGATGCTAGAAACTGCAAAAATTCTTGGAAAAAAACACCAAAATGAACTCCTTCCACTGCACTACTATCCCACTAGGCCAAAACATTAGCAAAAACAACGTAAAGCGGGTAAACATTTTCTATAAATAGTAAAAATAACCAATTTTACCATACCATTTCATATATTAACCCAAATAGTGCATTTTGGACCAATTTTCCCATGATCTTCAAGTGTCTATTATGGGAGCTATGAGTGACTAAATTTACAACTGTCTGGACCAAGTAAGTACGCTTTCCCTCCTCTTATTTTCTAGTGGTTTATAATTTCAAATTTGTCCAAATTTTTTGAGATTTTTAAGGCACAAATTAGGAATTAGGGTGTACGTGGGATTTAGTTCATCGTGTCACGTATATGGAGGCATGTGCATGGGAAAGGAAAATCCTACCCATGTATATTCAACCCTACATGTTATTGTTACCACAACAAACCACGTACAAGTTTGCAAATTGTTTTTTTTAAAGGTTTTGACTCAAAAAATGGATTTATTATTATAGGATGGTACTTGAATGGAGAGAAAGAGAGCATGGGGAAGTCGATGTTTCAATGGAAAGAGATATAAGGGTCCAGTTAGTATTGAAATGATGTGGGATTTATAACTTTTGTGCTCTCAAAGGAATGAGGGCTCAAGTTAGGTTGCTCCAAATGATGGTGAACTTTTGGGGTCTAGGTATAAAGGCCTTCAATCCCAATGGGAATCCATTTAGAATTGAATTCAAGGATATCTATTTATTTACAAGATTTTCTCATTGGGGTGAGGTAGTGAACCTCAAATATCGGGGATATGGGAGTGGCATGAACATAGAGGACTACATTTACACTCACTTTGTTTTTGAAACAAAAAAGGTATGGAGCCAACTCTCCATTAGGGATATCAACAACATGATTCTGAAGATTATCTTTCTTGTGCTTACATAGATCATGGAGTTATCCTCATTGCACTAGGAATCAAGGCCACTGATGTTCTATTCAATGGAGTGCTTACGACCCATAGTTTATGATTGATGCATGTTAAGTACCTAAATAGATTTGAAGTTAAATCTCAAAATAACCAAGAATATCAACAATAATAATCCAAACCATTCACCAAATGTTGAACACAAGAAATAGAGAAAACCCTTAAGGTAGGGTAGCACCATATATTAATCCTTAAGAAAGGATAATACTCCTCAATAAATTCTTGATACATTCACAATATTCTTTATTATCCTTCATTACATTACTTACACTTCTTTATATAGCTCTCTCTATCTCCTAGGAACCTTCTAGAGAGATTTCTCACATTTATTACATCTAACTACCATAGTGGGTCGTTATTAATATAGTGGACCTAGTCCACCTTACATCGAATGACCACATTCTCCTATATTAAAATACTTCCACTAAAAATACATAATCACGTTCTCATTGGGTACCTCCCTAGGTACCCCATATTACCTCCCTAGGTATACTACATTCCATCCCCCTTCACTTGTTTCATCCTCAAAACATGAGAAGAAGCCATACAATATGAACGGCTAAGCAATGCAGCCAACTGGTACCAAGTATGACCATCCATCCATCCCAATGGAAGTCAAACATGATGTCCATCTACTACCTTTCCACCTTTATCTTTCTCTGTATAATGTCGAGGTTTCCATGGGATTGTTTTTGTAGCATGAGCTCTTCCCATAGTGTCAGTAGTCCTTTATGCACCTCTTGATTAGTTTCTTGTTTGGTACCCTGTTGGTGCATAAATGTGTTGATTCACACACCTTTTCCTTGATGATTGTTGTGTCTCTACATGATGTGGATGGTGATATACAACAACTATAGGAATATGTTCTTTTTTCTTTGAATGTGAAACACTTTATGCCTTTGAGTCAATGACCTCCTTAGCTTCCTGATTATGTAATTCTTGTAGTTTTTCTTCATCTCCTTCTGTAGACTATGTCTCTGATTCAACTTCATATTCAGAAATAACTTCTTTCCTAGCTTCCATGTGCCCATATTTCTACTAAAAGACACATCCTGCAATGTAATTTTTTTTTCTTGTACAAAATCTTTAGAAACTTATTTTTCACATTAATATTAATGGCACCCATTTATTCTATCCAAGGATATCCCAAAATAATGTCTTCAACACCCATATCTAGAGCCTCAAAATATGAATGCAACACATATTTATCCATACTGAGCTTCAAATCTTTAAAAAATTTAACTTTTTCACCTGCACCATGTGTGCTTTGAATATTGTTTTTCTAGAATTTGCAATCTATTAACCTACTGAATATTGACAAAATTTTGTTTACAACTATGGTTAATAGAAACAATGACATTTTCTTTATGAATACAACCATCAACTTGTAATATAGATTTTCCACATGAAAATAAACCCTTGGTTCTCTCTATATCCGTATTGTTTCCATGAGACCACCTATCTAACAATATTTGTTCAAATTCTCCATTGGAGAGTGTCATCATCTCCTTATAATCAAGCGATTTCCACCAAATGACATCATTGCCTTGTAATTTGTGAGCTACCCAATGGGGCCAATTCTCTTACCATGATGAATTTATTTATTTAATGAATGATTCAATACTAGGGCCATTAAATTTCCCTGTAAAATACATCTTTCTATGAAAATCCCCAAAAATAAAACAAGGGTTTTAAAAATAAATCACTACATAAAATCACGGCTTTTTCCAGAAAAACCCTGAAAAAATGTTGAATTTAAAATGCTCATAAATTTACTTCTCAGACTCTGTTTCGATCGATGTTTTTTTTGAAATTGGGTATTTTTCCGAGAGGAATTCAAATATCCAATTTTTTGGTCAAATTCTACACATAAAGTTTCATATCTGAACCTAAAGTGCACCACCCTCGTTTTTCCCTAGAAAAACAAATATGCAAAAAGAGCAAACAATTATTCTCTTCTTTGGCCAAGGAAATTTCTCTAATACCAATTGTTAATAACCTTAATAGATATGAAGATAAATCTCAAAATAACCAAGAATATCAAAAATAATAATCCAAACCATTTACCAAATGTTGAACACAAGAAATAGAGAAAACCCTTGAGGTAGGGCAACACCATATATTAATCCTTAAGGAAGGATAACACTCCTCAAGCAATGCTTGATACATTCAAAATATTCTACGCTATCCTTCATTACATTTCTTACACTTATTTATGTAGCTCTCTCGATCTCTTAGGAACCTTCTAGGGAGCCTTCTCACATTTATTACATCTAACAACCATAGTGGGTCATTATTAATATAATGGACCTAGTCCACCTTACATTTAATGACCACATTCTCATTTATTAAATCACTTCAAATAATAATACATAACGACATTCCCATTGGGTACCTCCCTAGGTACTCCATATTATCTCCCTAGGTATACTACAGTGCACCTCACTACTAGCTAACATGAAGAGCCAGTTGATAGACTGCAAAAAAGGTAGGAAGAGGAACTTCAGGTTCACATCTATCTTGTGTAATGTTTTATTTGAGTGGGTTCCAGGATTGAGCCCTAGATTCGATAACATTCCACATAGACCGAGTGATCCATCCATGTCACGATGGACTGAGGTGATGAGGTAGTTGGGAGGTGGTAGGGTGCCAACCCCCTACAATGATGAGTTCTGATTCTGGTGGCATTGGTAGGTGATAGCCCTTGACGACTACCCTTATGCAGGGATCAACTATAGAGGAGATATGGACATGCCATTGCCACCATAGTCAACCTTTTCTTCCCAGAGTCAACCAAGGTTAACCATGGTCATGGTCAACCATATTCAACCACGATTGTTGTCAATTAATGGATTAATGTATTGATACTTTATTAAGGTATTAATACTTTAATAATGTATTTATTAATGTATCAATACTTTACTAATTTATTTATTAATGTACTAATACTTTAATAATGTATTATTATTGTATTGATAATTTAATATGTTACATTATACATTAATGTATTGATAATTTAATTTTACATTTATTAATGTAACAAGTTCAAATCTAGAGGGGGGTAGGGTATGCATACCTCCGTAGACTTTACCATTCAAATCGTTGGATGGAGGGGGATCCCTTGTCCCACAAACATGGGGGTCTCATACACCAATTTGGTGTGGCTTGGCCGTGACCTTAAAAATGGATTATTATTATTATTATTATTATTAATTTAGTAATACTTTAATAACGTATTAATGTATTAGGGTTCTCAGTTTAGATCATTTTAGATTCACCTAGAAGATATATTAATTCATAATATATAATATTTAGATAGATAATATTTAGTTTGGAGGTTATATAATTAATATATTTTAAATTTATTTTAAATCATTTAAGTCCTTATAAAATAATTAAATCATTAAAGTTATATTATATCAAGTCGTTTAAGTCATTTTATTATATTAAGTCATTTAAGTCACTTTTAATACATGGGAAGTTTTTAATATAATATAAAACGTTTTTATATAATATTTAGTTTGGAGCTTATATGATTAATATATTTAAGATTTTATTTTAAATCATTTAAGTCATTATAAAATAATTAAGTCATTAAAGTTATATTATATTAAGTAATTTATATTGAATTTGTAAAAATATATATTAATTCATTTAATTATATTATTTACTTTTTAAAAGAAAAAGTGTTTAATGTAAATCTAAATGACTTGGTATAATTAAATGATTTAGATGACTTAATTGACTTAATATAATTGACTTAATATAACTGACTTAAACGATTTAAACAATATCATAAAATCGATTACACTTAGTCATGAATAGATTTGAGTTAAATATTTTACTAATATAAATCATAATTATTGTTAGCCCCTTCCTTTGTGTTTTCCTCACAATCGCAATTTGCAACATCAAGAAGAGGAATGCATAAATGCATACTCTAATTTTGTATATTCTTATTTGGAAGGGATATATTTTACAGTTCAACATCGTATGCTAGCAATGTCTTTAGAACAAGTAATATTCTAATTTTCCTTATATGTAATATATCACATCAGTTCAAAGTTCCTATCTTTTTCACACCTGAAATACTTCGTTAGATTTTTTTTTTTTAACTTTTCCAAAACTTTATTTCCGTAATGTAACAAACATAATCGAACCTTATCCTGCGACGAAAATGCCTTGACATTGAAATATGACAAACAAAACTAGACGTTACAATGTGACAAACATAGTAATGTTGCAATGTGTCAAACATAGTAATATCACATAGTGATGAACACAGTAATGTTTCAGTATGATGAACATAGTAATGTTGCAATCTGTCGAACATAGTAATGCCATAATGTGATGAACATAAAATAAAATTGCAATGTGATGAACATAGTGATGTCGTCAGAATGTGGATAGTAATGTCACATTGTGACGAACATAAACAAACATCACAATGTGTTGTACATATACTATTGTTGCAATCTGACAAACATAAATGGGCATTGCAATGTGATGAACATTTCCCTGTCATCACAATCTGACGAACATAAATGGACGTTGCAATGTGACATGAACATTTCCTTGCCATCATAATCTGACAAACATAAATGAACATTGCAATGTGATGAACATATCCCTATTACTGCAATGTGGTAAACATATCCTCATGTTGTAATGTGATACACATATCCTAACAAACATTTCCAAATGTGAGAACATGTTGAACATTTTTAAACATTCCAATGTGACAAACATTTCCAAATTTCACAATGTGTCAAACATAGTAATGTTGCAATATGCCAAACATAGTAATGTCCTAATATGATGAACATATATGGACATCAAAATGTGATGAAAATTTCCCTATAGTCACATTTTTATGAACATAAATGAACGTCGCAATGTGATGAACATATCTTCATGTTGCAATGTTACAATATGTCAAACATAGTAATGTCACATAATGATGAACACAGTAGCATTATAGTTTTATGACCATAGTAGCATTGCAATATACCAAACATAGTAACGATGCAATGTGACGAACATATATGGACATCACAATGTGATGAACATTCCTCTGCTATCGCAATTTTATGAACATAAATTGACATTGCAATTTTATGAACATAAATTGACATTGCAATGTGATGAACATAGACTTTTCATTATAATGTCATGACCATGTCCTCATATTGCAATGTGACTCGCATATCCTGATGTCGCATTATGATATACATTTCCAAACGTCACAATGGGACAAACACAACCCATTGTTGCAATGTGATGTACACAACCCAATGTGGCAATGTGAAAAACATGGCCCAACATTGCAATGTGACAAACATTTCACAATGTCGCAATGTGACTAACATAACCCACCATCAGATTCTACCAATCGTTTTCCAATGCCATAATGTGACAAGAAAAACACTTCATCATAATTTGATGACCACAACCTTATGATGCCATGTGATGAAGAAAATTTGATGTTACAATTTGATGAACAAAACATGATGTCGCAATGTGAAGAACAAAACATTATTAGCACTACAATGTAGTAGTTCCATAGTAAACTATGGTTAAGCATAATCAACATGGCCCACCAAATCAAATCCACATGGTTCAAGAAGGTCATCCATGGGCATGGTCGACCATAATTGATGTAACTAATAAACTTGGATTCATTTAGAATATGTAAAAACTAGGAAAACACACGAGAATGGAATATAACTCTCTTTTATTCCTTCTTCATCCCGACCATTATAATGGAATTTCAACTCCTTATAACTACTATTTGAGATTTTTGAAAACAACAAATTTTAGAAAAACAACTAATTTTAGAAAAATAGCTAATTTTAGAAAATTCTCGCATGACTCTAAAACTGACCAATAAATAAGAGATAACTAGAGTGACATTAGTTTTCAACTCTAATTTCTAATTAAGTTCATAAACTAAGAGATAATTGATAATTAAAAATTAAAACAATCTCGTAAAAACATTAAAACGCCAATTTTAGGCCTTATATGAATGAATTTGTCCTCAGAAAAGTGTTTAGATGATGTCCAATATGAGCTGTCATATCAACATGACAGTGTACAGTTAAAGACACAACTCCCTATAAACTTTCATCCTGAATGGATAACCTCTTCAAAATTTATGACCCTAGGAAAATCCCTACATCATTCTCCTCTGGTTGAAAAGAATGCAACTCCTACAAGCTATTGTCTTCAAAATGTTACCACTTGTCGAGATCTAGGTTTAGAAATCCCCCTCTGTAACCCATGTACTCTCTTTTGGTCCTATGTCTTCCGACTAGAGAAGATATTGGTTTTATTGGCCTTGTTGTGTATGAAGGGTCTTCTTATATAAGATGCACAATATTTTCCTTTTTCTTTCTCAAAATGGCCTATTTCCAATGCACCTCTACCTCACTGTCATCACCCAGATCGTCCCCATGGAATATGTACAAACAAGCAATGTTAAACACAGGGGGGATATCAATATTAGCTAGTAAATCAACCATATAAACATTTTCATTGATTTTATTGAGAATATTGCAAGGATCAATTTGATGTACTTCAATTTATGGTAGTTTCCTCTAGGAAACCGTTGTTTCCGTAAATAAACCATTACCAAAGCACCTTCATTGAATACCTGGTATCATCAGTGAGAATATTTTATAATTTTATTCTATTCATTACTAGCCTTCTATTTTCGGACAAATCGTTCTATGTGGACATAGAATGATCTCTTTAGAGTCGAAAACCAATGATAGAACAAAATTGGGCAAGACATATAACCTTCCCTAGATTTATGTTATAAAAAATACTAGCTACCAAGAGCCCACACCTTTAATCAATGGTTGTCATCACTATTTATTGTTTCTAGCTCCGTCTTAATACTTTTGGGTGATAACCTATAATAAAACACAACCAACAAGATTGAAAGCAACAAAAGTGTAATTTGAAAAAAAAAAACTATGCAAATGATCAAGTAGAAATGCAACAAATATAACTTAAAATGGATAGAATTTGTGGAAAATAACATTATTATTGTATTAATAATAATGGAAGAGATTACAAACAAATCCTTAATGTCATGAAGTCCCTCCCAATTATTCCTTTCTCCAACACACACCCTTTGTTTCTATGAGTTTTCACATAATAGGTTTGATACCATCCCATCCAGGTCAAAAATCACCTTAAAAAAGCATAAGTTAAATCCATGATTGACCATTATTCATGATTGATTGATTAGATTTCTCCATGAGAGATGATTCCTTTTATAGATTTGAAAAGGAGGGGATTTGAAGGTTAGGATGAGAGGTTAGGATCTCACCAAATCAGGAATATGGGTGAGATTTGAACTGATGAGAGGACACTTCATTCTCGAAGCTTCTATTCCATAAACTTCTCGAATTTCTTCTTTTTTCCTTTGTACCGACAATGTCACACACTATTAACTACCAACATGTGACATTGTAATGGGATATTGTGGTACAAGTTGCAAAACTTTAAGGGTCTTACATGATACAATGGTGCAATATGTGACACTTTCATAAATTAGGGTTTTTAAAGGAAATTTCCATAGTTTCATCTCTCTAGGAAAGTTTTTTCTTCCATCTTCTTCAAGATTAAGGAAATAATCCTTCGAATGATAGTGCAGTCACGCCCTCACTGGCATGTCCACTCTCATAGGATATTCCTTTCCTCTCGCCCGAAGAACTCTAAGGTTTCTCTGATTCCCTATCGGGAATCTTCCTTACCCACAACAACTCTTCAACTAATCTCCCTTAATGATCGGGAAATCGGACTTCATGATTTTGTGAGTCTCGATCTCACACAGCTCGTGCTTCAAAGTACTCTGAAACCCGATGGATAAATGCTAATTTCCTTCCTATACCTATGGGGAATCCTCCTGTCGAGATTTTGGCAATTATACTATGAAAAATAACTTACCTTGCTGATTCCCGATTTTCGATATGCCGATACGCCTATGCGCACGTGTGGGTTGACTTTTCCACCTCCCGTCTCTTTTTATCGGGATTTTTGGATTCGCGGGATCGCGAATCCTGGTGTCAATGGACTCGGGACTTAAACTTTCCCGATCCTCGATACTATGCCACCTGTCCTCCACTAACCCTAACTGTGGCCCACACGACCCTTCCATCGGAATATCACATTTCGTGATTCCAACATGCAAGTGTTTCTTACCTTCAAAATCTCTGATTCTCCGATTCATGACTTCCTCAGATATCATGACACGCGTCCCACACAATAGAAGGTTCTGATCCTATAGGGATATCACGGATCGTGATATCGCAATCTTTGTTGCAATCTCTTGGAGCTTCAACTCGTGAAACCCCGATATCCGATGTCACGTATAGATCTGACTGTCCCTGTGACTCAGGATCGATGGCTCTGCTCCCATCCTGAGCTTCAAACCCTTCCACACTTGCACTGTAACCTCCCTGTACCTCCATGAGATCCAACGGCACACAAAACTTCGTGAAACCTCCTCAAAGGTTTTCTATCGTTCGTTCTCCCTTATGCATTCCACGAAATGAGAAGTGCCTCTCCACGAGACTCATTCACCTGCCTACGAGTTTTCAACGCTTGCTTGAGTGCTTCAATGCATGACCCCTCTATGCAATCCTATGACGAATTTGAAGGCCTACTCCTTCTGAGCTTTCCACAGTTACTCGGTCTCTTCGAAAGAGAGAGCTCTTTTGCACGCACTCGTTGCGGAAATCCTTCAACCTCGACTGAGATTTGAAGTTTCTCGACTCTGCGCACTCCTTGCAGCAGAAATCCTTCGGTGGTTCACTCAGAATTGCAACTCTGAGACTTCTCCCTGGCCTGCGCACCCCTTGCACGACACTGTGCCAACTGCACCTTCGAGGAAAATGAGAAAAACATATTTCTCTAATTGAACCCTTTTGTCAACGCACTCCTTGCGGACAAATTCGACTGCACTCCTTACAGGAATTCTCTGGTTCAAAATAGAGAAACAATTGAAACTAATTCCTTGTTCCCTCCAGACTTCAATTCAACCATGAAATCACATACACAGCATATAAAACAAAATATATAACAAGAAGTAAACATCCATGAGCATAGCATCAAGGCACAGAGAAAAAACACAAACCATGAATTTGAATCAAATCTTTCTTCTATTAATTCAAATGCCTGTACATGGGTGTTCTTCATACAGTTCTCTGTATGCTCTTCTGCTCTCCTGAATGCTTGATAATGTTACAATGTACAAAGGAGGGTGTCTATATCCATTTTCCCTCTTGGACTCTAAGCTATCAAATCTAGAATTAAATTCCTATCTACCTGCATTAAGTCTATTAAATGTCGACTATCTACCTAAGGATGAGATCTATCTGCTCATGGTCCGTTACAATATACAAAGTGCGCCTTCATAAATGACTTCATTAAAGACTTGTGCAATAATCCCAAAGTGCTTTCAAAAATTTGTGCTGGCTTGTCCAGCTGTCTTCCACCTTAGCGCTACTCGTTTGATGTGCTGGCGATGCTCCTGCATCATACTCCTCGGCTTGAAAACTTTCATGGGCTCCTGTCCATGAGCTCCTGCACGATCTATCCATGCTTCTGTATCATTGCTTCGCTCTCCTAGCTGGCATCTTCCACTGGGTGGCCTTTCCACTTGACCAGGTACTCATAGTATTCCCTCCTCCTGGTTTTCTTACCCACTCTCTTATCCAGTACGCACTCCATTTGTGGCTTCTGTGCGACTAGTAATTGTTTCATCCACTGGATCACTGGTTGTTTAGTTCCAGTCTTTGCTTCTCCAGCCCTGTACAGGTATAAATCTGTGACATTGAATATCAGAGATATTCCGATGCCATCCGACAACTCGATCTCATAAGAATTTTCCCCGAATTTTCTCAAGACCTTGCATGGCCCGATTTTCTTCATCTTTAGCTTATTGTATGTTCCCCTTGGGAAACTTTCCTTCCTCAAATGTGCCAGAACTAGATCATCAACTTCAAACTAAAGTTGTCTCCGATGCTGATCTGCTCTGCGCTTGTACTCCTGGCTTGATTTTAGCAGTCGCTCCTTCACTTGACTGTGAAGTTCCTTCATTGCCTCAACAAACTCTTCTGCACTAGTGCTGCTAGTCGCAGTCTGTCCTGAATCCATCAGTTCAAAAAATCCTCTCGGCTGCATTCCATATACAACCTAAAATGGACTTTTCCCTGTGCTTCGATTCACTGAATCGTTGTATGCAAACTCTGCTTGTGGTAATATACTATCCCAGCTGTTGTGGTGTTCTGTCACCAAGCTCCTTAGCAAGTCTCCCAGACTTCTGTTCACCACCTCTATTTGTCCATCCATATGAGGATGATAAGAAGAGCTAAAATCCAAGTTAGTTCCTATATTCTTCCATAAGGTCCTCCAAAAATGCCCTATGAATTTGGTATCTCTGTCTGAAACTATGCTTTTTGGCAATCCATGAAGTCGAATGACCTCCTTGAAAAACAAATTTGAAATGTGCGTTGCATCGTTGGTATTCTGGCATGGAATGAAGTGTGCCATCTTAGAAAACCTGTCCACCACTACAAATATGGAATCAACACCTCTCTGTGTCCTCGACAAACCCAATATGAAATCCATGCTTATCGCTTCCCATGGCCTCTCTGGTATGGGTAATGGCTGATAAAAACCTGCATTCTTCTTTCTCCCCTTTGAATGCTGGGAAATTCTACATTTGTCAACGAACCTTTTGACATTTGCTCACATTCCTGGCCAAAAGTATGATTCATTTAATTTCGTGAATGTTTTGTCATGGCCAAAATGTCTTTCTAATCCACCATTGTGTTTCTCCTTCAACAAGTTCTCCATCATGGAGCATTTCGAAATACATAGTTGATTGCCTCTGAACAACAATCTGTCCTGGATCATAAAATCTATCCAAGGACTCCTATCCCTGAGAACTGGATTCTCACCTGCTTCATACGCCTCTACAAAATCTGCATCACCTGCGTACATGTCCCTGAGATTTTCAAAACCTAATGTTTTGATTCGGAACTCCTGCAACAACAAATATTTCCTAATCAAAGCATCAGCCACTTTGTTAGCAGTTCCTGAAATATTCTTAATCACAAATGTGAAATTCTGCATATACTCTACCCATTTTCCATGTTTCTGATTCAACTTCTCCTGTTGAGTCACAAACTGTAATGCATGATTATCACTGTACAATACAAATTCTTTTAGGATCAAGTAATGCCTCCACTTCTTTAGTGCCTGTATGATAGCATAAAATTCTTTATCATACGTGGATTATTTCAGCTTCGCCTCATCAAGCTTCTCGCTGAAATATGCAACTGGTCTATCTTCCTGACTCAAGACCGCTCCTATGGCAAACCCACTAGCATCACATTTCACCTGAAACGTCTTCAGGAAATCCGACAACACCAACACTGGTCATTCTGTGATCTTCCACTTCAACAGATTGAAGATTTTCTCAGCCTCTGTTGTCCAGTGAAAAGAATTATGCCGCTTCTTCACTATGTCCATCATTGTTGCGCTAATTCCGCTGAAATTCCTAATGAATTTCCGATAGAAACTAGCCAAACCATGATAACTCCTCACCTTGAAAATATTTCTCGGTGATGGCCAATTCTTGATCACTTCTACCTTATTTGGGTCCATCCTCAACTCATTTTTCAAAATAACAAAACCCAAATAAATGAGTTTTGACTTCATAAATGAGGACTTCTTCGTGTTGATCAACAACTTCTCCTACTGTAGCTTCCGCATCACTGTAGCCAAATGCTCCAAATGTTCATCCTTGGTCTTGCTGAAAATCAGTATATCATCCAGATATACGACGACAAACTTCTCGATGAATTACCTCAGGACTTCATTCATCAACCTCATAAAAGTACTTGGTGCATTCGTCAAACCAAACAGCATGACTAGCCATTCATACAAACCTTTGTTTGTCTTTAATGCTATTTTCCATTCATCGCCTTATCTCATGCGAATCTGGTGGTATCCACTTTTCAAATCAATCTTTGAAAAATACTTTGCCCCACTCAGGCAATCCATTAGATCATCCATCCTTGGCAATGGGAACCTGTGCCTGATGGTTATTTTGTTGATGGCTGAGTCAGTACACATTCTCCAACCTCCATCCTTCTTTGGACTGAGTACTGTTGGAACGGCACATGGGCTTAAGCTTTCCCTAACCAATCCTTTGTCCAACAAATCCTGGACCTGCTTCTTGACCTCCTCATTCTCTTGCAGCATCAATTTGTACGCGGATTTATTCGGCAAACTGGATCCTGGTATGAGGTCTATATGATGAATCACACTCCTCATCGATGGCAACGAACGAGGTAATTCATCCACTATGATGTTAGCGAACTCTTCCAGCAGTTCCTGAATTTCATGTGGAAGATCATCCACTCTTGTGCTAGTTGAAACAATCTTCGGCTTCCTGACCACAAAGAATTGTGGATCTTCATTTTTTTTCACCTCTGTAAGAAGCTCCTTCCCACTCATGAGAAGTACTATGTTACTTACTTCTGTCTTTACTTCTTTATCCTTTATTGGAAGAAACATATGGGTTCTCCCATTCTTCTCCAAGGTATATGTGTTCATTCTCCCATCATGAATCACATTTCTATCATATTGCCACGGTCTACCCAGTAATAAATGATATACATCCATAAAAATGACATCACATAAAATCTTATCATTATATCCTCCTATCTTGAACTCAACCAAGCATTGTTTGGTAACAGTTACCTAGTGTCCTTTTTGTAGCCACGAAACTCTGTATGGGATTGGATGATCAGTCGTCTCCAGCTCTAGCTTTTCTACCATCTCTATAGATATGAGATTATCCATGCTACCGCTGTCAACAATAACCTTGCACATCCTATCCTTGGTCTTGCAAGTTGTTCTGAATAGTCTGGTCCTTTGAGCTGAGTCCTCCACCTCCTTTCTGGGTGTTAAGAGAACTTTACACATCATCAATGACCTTCCTCCTTTTGTGTCTTTGGCCTCAACATCCCACCTTTGCGCTTCGGTGATGTGAGCTTCTCCAACATCCTTCTTCTTCTCTAGACACTCAAATGACCTGTGCCCATTCTTCCCACATGTGAAGCATGTGATTACTCCACCTCTTCCTCTTGCTCTACCTCTGGTATGAGGAAAAGTGTTTGCGTCATCATAATCTCCTCTCTGTTCATTATGATGTCCTTTCTGTTCAACATATGGCCCTCTCTGTGAGGTCCCACCTCTCTCAATCATACCTTGAGGTTTCTTCCATTCCTCCTTGGGCTTTTGATTTCTTTCCTGGGCAACTGCTTTGCCTCTAGGATGGCTCCTGCCTCGCCCTCGCTGACCTTGCTTATGGATCAGCTTCTCTTCTGCTTTTAGAGCCATCTGATAAGCATCCTCTACTGTTTGGATGGTTACCATGCTCAATTCATCCTGAATGTCATATCTCAAACCATTTAGATATCTGGTGACCTTCTCATCATCGCTCTCCCAATGACCATCTTTGATGTTCAATCGATAGAATTCCTTAGTGTATTCTTTCACTTTCATCAGCTTCTGTCTCAGGTTCTGCATCCTCCTAAACAAAGTAATCTGGTAATCTCTTGGGATGAACTTCGCCTTCATCTTTGCAATAATTCGATCCCAACTCTTGATCTTATGCTTGCCTTTGCAGCGTCTGACAACTTGTAGCTCGTCCCACCACAATGTTGCATGTCCCTTCAAGCGCGTAACCGCATTCTTGACTTTATTGTCCTATTCGATCTCTTCATAATTGAAGTAGGTTTCAAGAGCTCGAATCCAATCCAGTAGCTCCTCTGCATCCAGATTTCCCTCATAAACTGGAATGTCCATCTTCGCCTTCGCACCCATCCGTGCAATAGCTCTAATCAATCGCTCAGTTGATGCATCTTCGGCTACAACTTACTCCTCTCGTTGAGCTTCTATTTCGCTATCGGAATCGCTCAGATCCCTTGCACTAGCTGTGCGTCTCTACGCTGTCTCCATATCTTCAAGTCTTGCTCGGAGATCTCTCATCTGTCTCACCATTTCTGGATTTACTACTGGCCTGCGTCTTCTCCGCACCTCCCTATCCTCTGGATCGGGTGATTGTCTCTCTCTCCTGGGCGGCATGGTGAATTCCTCTCTCTGCTACAGAAAACAAAGAGTTAAACCTACTTTGATACCACTCTAGTGCAGTCGCACCCTCACTGGCACATCCTCTCTCACAGGATCTTACTTTCCTCTCAGCCTGAAGAACTCAAAGGTTCCTTTGATTCCCTATCGATAATATTCCTTACCCACAACAACTCTTCAACTGATCTCCCTTAATGATCGGGAAATCAGACTTTGCGATTTCACGAGTCTCGAGCTCACGCACCTCGTGCTTCACAGTACTTTGAAACCCGATGGATAAATGCTAATCGCCTTCCTATACCTATCGGGAATCCTCCTGTCGAGATTTCAACAATTATGCTGTCGAAAATAGCTTACCTTGTTGATCCCCGATTTCCGATATGCCAATATGCCTATGCGCACGTGTGGGTTGACTTTCCCACCTCCTGTCTCTTTTTATTGGGATTTTGGGATTCATGGGATTGCAAATCCTGGTGTCAATGGACTCGGGACTTACCTTTTCCCGATCCCCGATACTATGCCACCTGTCCTCCACTAACCCTGACTGTGGCCCACACGACCCTTCCGTCGGAATATCGTGTTTCGCGATTCCAACATGCAAGTGTTTCTTACCTTCAAAATCTCTGATTCTCTGATTCATGACTTCCTCGGATCTCCTGAAATGCGTCCCACACAATAGATGGTTCCGATCCTGTTGGGATATCGCAGATCGCGATCTCGCAATTTTCGTTGCAATCTCTTGGAGCTTCAACTCGCGAAACCCCGATATCTGATGTCATGTATAGATCTGACGGTCCCTGTGACTCGAGATCGATGGCTCTACTCCCCTTCTGAGCTTCGAACCCTTCCACACTTGCACTGTAACCTCCCTGTACCTCCATGAGATCCAACGGCCCACGGGACTTTGTGAAACCTCCTCAAAGGTTTTCGACCATCCGTTCTCCCTTATGCATTCCACGAAATGACAAGTGCCTCTCCACGAGACTCATTCACCTACATGTGAGTTTTCAACACTTGCTCAAGCGCTTCAATGCACAACCCCCCTGTGCAATCCTTCGACGAATTCGAAGGCCTACTTGTTCTGAGCTTTCCATAGTTACTCAGTCTCTCCGAAAGAGAGAGCTCTTTTTCACGCACTCCTTGTAGCAATACTTCAACCTGGACTGAGAGTTGAAATTTCTCGACTCTGCGCACTCCTTGCAGTAGAAATCCTTCAGTGGTTCGCTTAGAATCGCAACTCTGATACTTCTTCCTGGCCTGTGCACCCCTTGCACAGCACTATGCCAACCACACCTTCGAGGAAAATGACAATAGAATCTTTCTATAATTGAACCCTTCTATCAACGCACTCCTTGCGGACAAATTCCACTTCACTCCTTGCAAGAATTCTCTGGTTCAAAATAGAGAAACAATTGAAACTAATTCCTTGTTCCCTCTGGACTTCAATTCAACCATGAAATCACATACACAACATATAAAATCAAATATATAACAGGAAGTAAACATCCATGAGCATAGCATCAAGGCATAGAGAAACAACACAAACCATGAATTTGAATCAAAGATTTCTTCTATTAATTCAAATGTTTGTACATGGGTGTTCTTCATAGAGTTCTTTGTATGCTCTTCTGCTCTCCTAAATGCTTGATAATGTTACAATGTACAAAGGAGGGTGTCTATATCCATTTTCCCTCTTGGACTCTAAGCTATCAAATCTAGAATTAAATTCCTATCTAACTGCATTAAGTCTATTAAATGTCGACTATCTACCTAAGGACGAGAGCTATCCGCTCATGGTCCATTACAATATACAATGTGCACCTTCATAAATGGCTATTAAATACTTGCACAACAATCCCAAAGAGTTTTCAAAAATTTGTGTTGGCTTGTGCAGCTGTCTTCCGCCTCAGCACTGCTCGTTTGATGTCCAGGTGATGCTCCTGCATCAAATGACAAAGGGTAGGTGCACATCATAAATGGTCATATCTATGAAGAAAATAATGTGTAACACCTTTATTTTTTGTCTCACGTATTGTTTCAATTGTTGAATGTGTTCTGCAAATGTGTCCCCATCATCATTGATCCTATCCCCAAGTGGTCGCTGCACCAAATATCGAAAATCCATCATATTTCTACCGTAAACAACATGAAATGGAGTTTACCTATAGATCTATTCACTGAACTATTGTAGGAAAATTATGCATGAGGAAAATCCAAATGTCATTGCTTGGGCTTCTCTCCAACAATGCTCCATAACAGGTTCCCCAAAATTTGATTTACTACCTTAGTTTTCCCATCTATTTCGGGGTGATAGGAACTCGTGAACTGCAATTTAGTCCCCATTTTCTTCCATAAAGTCCTCCAAAAATTACCCAAGAACTGATTATCTCTATGAGAGGTAACATTTTTTAGAAACCCATGCAATGTAAGAACTTTAGGAAAAAAATTATGCCACCCTCGATGCATCACTAGTTTTCTTGCAAGCAATGAAATGGTCCATTTTAGAGAACCTATCAACAACCAAAAAAATAAAATGATTACCTCAATGTGTGTTTGGGAGCCTAAACACAAAATCCATGCTTAGATCTGTCCATGGGCATGTGGGAAATGGTAATGGCACATACAAACCTATGTTATGCGAGTGCCTTTTAGTCATTTGGAAAATCCTACACTATGCCACATACTTGGTTATATCCTTTTTCATCTTTGGTTAGTAATGATTATCTTTGATTAAGGCTAGTGTCTTATCCTTTCCAAAATTTCATGCCAAACCACTAATGTGAACTTATATGATAATATTTTACCTCATTGAACCAATTGGAATGCATAGTTGTTTTCCTTTGAATAGGTATACATATTGCATAAAATTTTCACCTTGATTAAGATCCATGTTCCCAGCAAATGGATTCTTCAATTGTTCAACAATATTCTGAAAATAATTATCAGACACATAGAGATCCTTTAATCCAACAAACCCAATTACTTGATTTTCTGTGGTTGTCAAAAGAACAATGCATTGTCTCAAATCATATGCAACTTGATTCTTTCATCTTGATTTGTGCTTCAGAACAAAGGTGCAACCTTGTAAGAAAGAGACCCATTTTTCATGTCTATTGTTCAAATTATTTTTTGTCTTTATATATTTTAATACAATGTGATCAATAAATAACACAAACTCTTTCGACACTAAATAATGCCTCCAATGTCACAATGCTTGCACAGTTGCATAAAATTCTACATCATATGTGGAGTAGTTCTTCCTTACCTCATTCAACTTTTCACTAAAGAATGCAATTGGTCTACCTGCTTGTCTAAGTACAACTCCAATTCCTACATGTGAAGCATCACAGTCTACCTCAAACACTTTATCAATATCCAGTAAGGATAATATGGGTGCCTTAGTTACCTTATTCTTTGGAAACTTAAAACTTTCCTCAACTTCATTGGTCTACATGAATGTATTTCCTTTGGTGCAATATTCGATGGGTGCTACAATACTGCTAAAATTTTGAATAAATTTTTGGTAAAAGGTAGCCAACCGATGAAAAATTTGTACCTATGTTATGCTCCTAGGACTAGGCCACTCCAAAATTGATTTTACCTTCTATGAATCCATCTTGACTTCTTTTGTTGAGATGAAAAAACCCATAAATACAAAAATTTCTTGCAAGAACCTACTTTCTTTAGGTTTGCATAAAGTTTATGTTTTCTCAGTGCATCCAATATAATTTTTAAATAATGCAAGTGATCTTCTTTGTTGTTATTGAAAACTAGGATGCCATCAAAACAAACGACAACCAACTCATCAATATAATGTCAAATAACAATATTCATCAACTGCATAAAATTACTAGGTGCATTAGACATCTCAAATGGCATCACCATCAATTCATATAGACCATCCCTAGTCTTGAAGGAAGTTTTCCATTCATCCCCTTTGTGAGTACAGATCTAGTCATATCCACTTCACAAATCAATCTTACTAAAATATTTAGCTCTGACTAGAAAATCCATCATGTCTTCCAAGAACATTATAGGAAACTAATATTTTATGGTAATCTTGTTGATTTCTCTGCTATCTGTGCACATCCTCGAAGTATTATCCTTTTTGGGAGTCAACAATGTTGGTATAGCATAGGGACTCATGCTTTGTCTTACCAAAACTTTCTTTATAAGTTCTTCCACTTCTTGCTTGAGATCTGCATGTTGTGTAGGACTCATCATATAGGCTTCCTGATTAGGTAAATATGATCATGGGATTAGATCAATGTGATGTTGAATAACCCTCTTTGGTGGAAGACCATCAGGTAGTTCATTAGGGATAACATCAACATATTATTCTACTAACTTGTCCACTTCAATAGGAATTGGTACATCTTTTATGGCTCCTTTTTGCACTATTAATGCATAACAAAATCATGTTGCCTTCGTTTCCTTAAAAATAATCTCTTTCTGACAACATATTCTCAGTTTTTCCCTCATCCTTAAAGGGGAAATAAGACGCCTTTTGATCCATCCTTCCAAAAGGTGTAGGTATTCTTTCCTCCATCATGCATGACTCTTTTGTCATATTTACAAGCCCTTTCCAATAACATATGACATGCATCCATCGGAATGACATCATACCATACTTCACTTTTATAAGTCTTACCAATGGAAAACTTGATCAAACATGTTTTACTAATGGTGACTTCATTTCCCTTTTTGAACCATGCAATTCGGTAAGTATGGGGATGTGTTTCACAGTGTAATTTCAACTTATTGACCATATATTTTAAAACCATATTCTCACAACTACCACTATCAACAAAAAATTAACATACCCTTCCCCCCAAAGTGCATCTGGTTCAAAAAATATTTTTCTGAAGCCAAGAATCTTCATTGTCAGTACTCTACCTTTTCTCTTTTTTGGGAATCACCATTGACCTTCATATCACGAGACTCTCCCCCATGTCAGGTGGGACTTGAGATTCATCTCCTTCTTCTTCATTCTCAGCCTAGAATAAGTTCAAACTAGGTTGTTGACCTTGCTTCAACTCTTACATGTTATATTTTTGGAATTCAAATTCTCAATGACCCTCTACACCACACCTGAAACACACATAAGTGACTCCTTTTCCACCACCATAACCTATACCCATATGAAATCATCTTCCTCATGGCTGATTCAAGTTACCTTTTTGAGTATCTTCTACATGGGATGATTTGTCTCTGCCATAGTTAAAACCACCCCGTGAGGCAGATGATGTACCCCTCCTTTCTCCTCTATTCCTTTGAGAAAATTGTCATTTATTATTTTCCTCGACCTTTAAGGATAATTAGTATTCCTCTTCCACGATGAAAAACCTAGGTATGCTTAGTTCATCTTGAATAGAAAATTTTAAACAATTCACATACCTTGCAACCAATTTCTCATTAGTTTCCTAGTGATCCACGTGAATGGACAACTGATAAAACTTGTTTGTGAGTTCCTCCAAGGTGTACAAGTTTTGCTTCAAGTTATGAAATATACGAAAAAAGGGTCTAGGCATCGTCCAAAGGAAAAAACATTTCTTGCGAATTTTTCTCCATCTTGATCCAGGTCCTAATTTTATCTTTTCCTTTTTTTTCTCCATCTTTCTACACATGATCCCACTAGATCATGGTGTGACCCTTCATCTTGGTGCATGCAAATTTCATCGTCCTTTCCTCTCGCATAGGATTCCATTCAAAAAAAAATTCCATGTCGTTCAACCAATCTATTAACTCCTCTCGTTTAATATTCTATACATATTCTGAAACTTCCATCTTGATCCTACCATTTCTCCCTTCTAGAGCCCTGAGCATCCTTTCTTCAAAATTCACGCGCTCTAATTTTTCTTCTTCATGTTTTGTATGTTGATTTGCATCTCCTCGGACTGACCCCTCATCGGAAAATTCACTTTGTATTATTCTCTGACTATCTATCATGTTTGTAAGATATTCTACTTACCTTTGGAGGTTTTTCATATCTTTGTGCATCTTAGCAATATACCCTTCTCTTCCTGTTCCTCTCCTGGACATAATATTGCTCTAATACCAGATGATGTAACCAATAAACTTGGATTCATTCAAAAGATCTAAAAACCATGAAAACACATGAGAATAGAAAATAACTTTGTTTAATTCCTTCTCCATCCTAACTATTACAATGGAAGTTCAACCCCTTATAACTACTATCTGAGATTTTCGAAAACAACTAATTTTAGAAAAACAACTATTTTTAGAAAAATAGTTAATTTTAGGGAATTCTCGCATGACTCTAAAAATGACCAATAACTAAGAGCTAATTATAGTGATGTTATTTTTCAACTTTATTTTTTGATTAAGTTCATAAACTAAGAGATCAGTGGTAATTAAAAATTTAAAAATTCTCATAAAAATACCAAAACCCAAATTTGAATCCTTATATGAAGGAATTTAGCCCCAGAAAAATGTTGAATCGATGTTTGAGCTAAAGGATCAGATCGGCACGACAATGAAATCTTCGAGACAAAACTCCCTATAAAATTTCAACCCAAAAGGATAACCTAGTCAAAATTTAGGACACTCGAAAAATCCCTGCATTAATAACAAACCCCAGTCAACCATAGTCAACCATGGTGACGAACAATCACAATCAACCACAATCAACCTCTCATTCCCAAAGTTAACCATGGTCATGGCCAACCATAGTCAAGCATAATCATTGTCAATGTATTTATTAAGGTATTAATACTTTAATAATGTATTTATTAAGGTATCAATACTTTAATAATGTATTTATTAATATATTAATATTTTAATAATGTATTATCAATGTATTGATAATTTAATATGTTGCATTATACATGAATGTAATAATAATTTACTTTTTACATTATATTAGTGTAAAAATGTATTATTAATGTATTGATACTTTAATAATGTATTACTTTATCATTGTATTAATATTTTATTAATGTTTTAATCTATTAATACTTTAATGTTGTATTTATTAATGAATTAAATGTATTTTTTTGTATTATTAGTCCATTTTGTAGGCATAGAGGGACTATAGCAATCGATAATTCGTTGACCTCGTATTAGTTTGTCCTTTGATCACAAATATTTGCATAATATCTAATGTTGGAACTAGGGAACAAAAGGTATTGATTTTTATATAATAAAAATTACCATATATGTCATCGTATGATTGGATAACAGATTAGAGGTCTTATTGCCAGCTTCCATTTCCCAATGTTTTATATTTTAGCATATCCAAACTTTTTGATCATATATGGTCTTTTTGAATCATATATTTTTTTATGCATTGCTTGAAGGTGGATTAATGCTAGCATTAGTTCGAATGTTTGTCTTAGCATTTTCTTCTAGCTAAATTTATCCTAATGTTTGATATGCTAGCATATTCAAGGTTTGTCTATTTTTTATTATTATCAAGTACTTAACATACATAAAGAGGCTTGCCACACACATTCTTTCTTAAATGTTTACACAACTAGAGGCCCTTGGACGGTTCTTACAGCCTTAAATGTTTACCTAACATGCCTCAGAGCCTTAAATGTTTACTTAACATGTATATCATGAACAGGTTGGACATGAAAAATAAAAATAAATTTGAATAATTAATTGAATAAAATTTAACAAAACATTATCACGTATTAATAATGAATACCATATTTAATATTAATATTATAGAATAGATATCATTAATTTAATTTATAAATATTGGTACAATGTTATAATATTCTATAAATTACTAAATCTAATGTTGTGGTAGGTCGGACTTGTGATACATAATAATGACTATAAATGTGAACCCACTATATCACGGAACACGTTGGACATGAAAAATTAAAAATAAATATAAATGTGAATAATTAATTGAATAAAATTTAACAAAAAATTATCACATTTGGGTGCAAAATGTATATGACATAAATGTTGGGTGAAAAATCTATATCAGAGAATGCTGGACATGAAAAATGAAAAATAAAAATAAATTTGAATAATTAATTGAATAAAATTTAACAAAACATTACCACATATTAATAATCCATATGATATTTAATAGTGATGATGATGATTAACACGCACTAAGACTTAATTGGTCTATCGAACCTTAAGAGGGTAAGTGATTACTTGTGATTCTTTAGAATTTTGTTTCTGTGCTCAAAAATCATTAAGACAAGCTTTCCAAGATCACCATACTTTTGTTGAGTTAAGAGGTTAGAAAGGTTGGTAGTGTGATCAATATTTTGAGAATGAGATATAATATGGGTATAAGTTGGGCAATCTAAGAGAAAGTGTTTTTCATCTTCAACCTTCTTAGTGTCACAAAGGTGACACACTCTTTCATCCCATGGCGTTTTAGGAATTGACCAACACCCAGTTTCACTATGGAGCTCGTGAGAATTTGTTCTTATCTTACCAATGCTTATTTTTTTCTTTACACTTGGAAAAACAAATAGATAAATTTGATCTTATAAATTAGGGTTGATTACATCTTTAGAATACCTTAATTTTTTTTTCCCTCTAACTCTTTATCAAACAAAATTTTTTCCTTAAATTTTTATTTGACGATTTTTTTAATAATATATTTATTCTGCAAAATCATTTCTTCCATGATTCCCCAATAGTTTAGCCAAGACCGGAGGTCTTTATGCCATCCTTGCTTGATTCAATGGTGGTTATGACTTGATTTGGAAGCAATTTTAGGTAGCCTGTTGTCTTCCATGTTGTTTAACTTGTTCTTATACATTAGGTATCTAGTCATATCCATTCTCTCAATGGGGGAGAGGTTTTTTTCTATGAGGAGGATGGGATAGGGTGTATTTCCTTTAATTTTGAGATTATAGGTTAGAAAATTCTTTTGTATTTTCTCTATCTTTCTCCAGGATTCACGAGAGATACTACAACCCCAAACTTCACATCCATAAAGAATAATAGGTGTAACAAGAGTCTCAAAGAGGAGTTTATTCTTATCCCAACTCCAAAGTTTAGCTGGTTTACAATTGTTTTCAAGCCCATAATAAGCTTTCCATCCCGCAATAATCCTTTTATCAATGCCATAATTCCAATTAAGCTTGTGGTGAATATCAATTCTAAGATATTTGTATGAAGTCACTTCCTCCAAGTTGTTGTTTTCATATACCAAGGTATCATAAGGGATCTTATTGGATTTAATAATCATGACCTTAGTCTTATCAGTATTAACAGTCATACCCCTATTGGAGAAAAAATTCTTGAGGATTATTAGTTGGTTTTCAAGATCATGGGGACTCCTTTCCATAAGAACGATATCATCGGCATAAAGAAGAATATTGATGACTATACCAGTGAGAGTGGGGCCGACACAGCCTGCTTTTTCCAAGCATTCTTATAATTTATCAATGTATATGCCAAAAAGGGTAGGGGAGAAGGGACAACCTTGATTGAATCTGATATTGCAGTTAATCTCTTTTGACCAGCCCTCAGTGTTGTTAAACTTAGCAATAACGTTCTCATACATCCTTATTGCAGCAGCCCTCAACTCGAGAGGCACTTTTATCTCTTCCAACCTATTCCAAAGGTTTTTCCTAGGAACCATGTCAAAAGATTTTCTAAACTCAACAAAACAACAAAAAAGATTAGTTTTAGTATTGTAGAACTCCTCTGCAATGATCCTAAAGGTAACAAGATGGTCCACAGTTGAATGATATCTCCTAAACCCGGCCTGACATTTATCTCTTTTACCATGACCGTCTAGCCAAATGCTAATATTTTTTTCCAAAATAATTCCATAAAGCTTGGCTAAAATTGGGCTAATCATAATGGTCATATAATTAGAGGGAATGTTTTGATCCCCATTTTTAAAAATAGGAATAATGAGGCTTTGCGTCCAGGGTTTACAGAAGCCCTGCTTGACTGCTAAATTGAAGAGCTTGTGTATGTGAGGGATAAGAATTGGCCCTCCGATTTTAAAAATTTCATCTTGGTAGCTTTCAATGTCCTTATCTTTCCCATTTGCGAGCCGCTTAACCTCGAACTCTATGTCATCTAAAGAAAAAACTTCTTCCTTTGTAGGGACAATAGTAATGGTGTCCTTGGCATTAGGGAACTTGTAAAGACTTTTAAGGTAGGAATTCTATTCCATTAAGGGAATCCTATTATTTTCTTTAGTATTGCATTTTAGAATTTGGCTCCATAACTTCTTAGGATCCAACTTGTATAGTTTTGAAAGTTGCTCTTGCCTTTTATTGATATAGTATCTTTTTTTCCTTTTAATTAGAGTTTTGTGCGTATTGATCTTATCGAGTTTTAAGGGCTCATTAGAAGCATCCCTAATGGATTTCCTAGCAATTTTACATTCTTTATCATACCAAGGGTTGGTTTTTCTATTATTCTTTTTATGGGACACCTTGAAAGAGAACTTGTTAGTGGAACTGGAAAGGGTAGTTGTAAAATTATGATAGAGTTCTTCAATGTTGTCCTTATAAGTTAGGAGTTTTAATTTACTATTTAAATCCTTTAAGAAAATGTCCACTTTACTTTTGTTAAAGTGGAAATTCCTTTGATTATCAAAATTTTCTTCAATGGTGCTCCTATGCATGGAAAATTTTAGAGTTAGGGTTAAAGGTTTATGATCAGAGTCAGGCTCATCCTCATTTAAAAGGTCAAAAGTTGTTATTTGGTTGGAAACGGGGATATCAGATATCACATAATCTACAACACTACTACCTAGCCCATGAATACAGGTCATTTGGTTGGAGTTTGGCCACTTCATTTCTCCATTGAAAATTATTAGGTCTTAAGAGCTGTAGAGCTTGACCAACTCAGTACCAAACAAATTCTCAATTAGGTCTTCAGATCTTCTTTTGTAGATATTAGATAAAACATGGTCCTCATATAGCCATAAAGGATTATGGTTGGAGTCATCACTTAAAAGAGTAGCTTGTTTAGTTGCAGTCCTAGCAATAAAGTCTCCAAGCAGGAGGATATTACCTTCATTTTTCAAATTATAAATATCTTGTTCTAAATTATTATAGGGACAATGTTTATCTAGATTATTTTTCTTATAAAAAGTAGAATTAATAGGTGCAAAATAACAAATTGCTATATAAATCTTCTTAGCATTGGTGTCTGAAATTTCTATCCAAATGTATTGATTAAGAGGGTCAATCTTATGAAGTTGAATGTGAGGAGAAATCCTTTCTTTAATATAACAAGCTATGCCTCCTATCCCTCTACGGTGGGATTTTTTGTTCCATGCCGACCAGAAGACAAATCCTTCCATGTTAGGAAACTTAGACTCATCATGCTCCCAAGTTTCAGCTAGATAGATAATATCAAAACCACTCAGGATCCAACTTATCATAGGACCTTTGTGCCATGGAAAGCCACGACAATTCCAAAAAAGGATCCCGAGTGTCTCAAATTCCTATTTATTATTGTCCTTCTGGTCTCTATCCCTAACAATAGTTTTTCAATTTCTAATTATTGCCCATTTTCCTTCTTTCCTGGATTCTTTTACCTTTTGAACTTCCTTCCTTAATTCATCTTGGTCTTCGGGAATGAGGTCTTCATTTATAAATATTCCTGGCCCTTTTAAGCTCGAAGATTTACTAAGTATGTTTTATTTATGGTCATTACAACTTACTTTGACACAGATCATCCTATATTTGTGATCAATTATTTTTCCTAGCCTCTTTGCTTCTATGAGGTAAGTTGTATCAATTTTTTATTTATTTTTTTATTCTTCTTTTACTATTGTTAGGGTATCCTCCTCTTGTTGTTTTTTTATACCAAAAATTATGAGGTTCAAGGCTCTTTTGTTACGGTCATGGTCCAATTTGATTAGCTTATTCATTTCCTCTTTGATGGATTTGATATCCAATTTGTTTTCCATATTATTGAGGGTCAAATTGTTGGTTAGTTTTTCTTCTAGCTCTTTAATCCTATCTCTCAAGTTGTGATTTTCTTCAACCCCTCCTTCTTGGGTTGATTGTTTATGCTTTTCCATTTCTTGAATTATATCCTTCAGTGTCTGCAATTCACTTTTAAACCCTAAGAATCTATCCTCTATTTGAGTTTGAATGATATCTTTAATTTTTTTATCAATCATTGCCTCTAGCTCTATTTTGAGTTTTAAGTCTCTTTCTTCACTTCTTTTTTCTAATGTTTCTAACTCTATTTTGATTTTGGAATCTCTCTCTTCTCTTTTTTTTTTCTATTGATTCCATATAATCGTAAAGGATATCTAGGGTGATTTTGGGGGGCCTCCCCTTGTTAAGGTGAGTTTTTGGAATAGGTGGTGGAGTGCTCATATTGAAAAGAAGAGAAAATAGATGTAACAATTATTATTATGGATTGACTTTATCTCTCAAATCAACTTTTACTTCTGAAACTTAAAATAAATAAACAAATAAAATATATTTGAATCTCTTTACGTAAAATTAAAATTGAATCAAAGTAAAAAGTGACTCACCTAATTTCAGATGTCCAAATGCTCAACCCTTTGAGGAAGCCAGGGCAGAGACATCCATGGAAACTACAGAGATTATTCTGGGTAAAAAAGGTAAAAACTACAGAGAAATTATAATCTTACAAATAAAATATCTCCTACAAAATAAATAAACAAAGAAACCGTAGATATATAATCTTAGAAATAAAATATCTCCTTAAAAAAAATGGTATTATTGGCGTTGAAAACCCTAGATATATAATCTTAGATAAAAAAAATAAAAAAAAGAAGTATTATTCCCGTTCAAAACCGCAGAGATATAATTTCAAAACGACAGACCACAGAGAAGTAGTATTCTCATTCAAAACCACGAAGAATAAATAGTATATGATAGATATCATAAATTGAATTTATAGTTTATTTATTAATATTAATACAAAATAGCATATACAAGTATATATCCATTTTAACTCTAGAGTAAAGAACGATCAATTCCTAGGTACAAACCTTTATTATCAGAAGCAAAATGGAAATTCCAAAATTTCAAAATTCCAAATTTACATTTAAAAACATTAAAAATAATATTGAATAAAATTTAAATAATTGTTTATACTATTATTTAACTAAAAAGTATTATAGCATTATATAAATCATTATAAATTTTCTTACAATGTTATAATATTATATAAATTACTAAATCTCATGTTGTAGGGGTTGGACTCGTGATACATAAGCATGACTATAAATGTGAACATGAGACTCTGTAATTGTTGGGTGAAAAATGTATATGACGGAATTGTTGGGTGCAAAATGTCAAGAAGAATCAATTTCTAGTTACAAACCTTTATTATCATAAACAAAATCAAAATTCCTAAATTTCAAATTTACATTTAAAAACATTAAAAATAATATTCAATAAATTTAAATAATTGTTTATACTATTTTGTAAGTAAAATGTATTATAGCATTATATAAATTAGTATAAATATTGGTACAATGTTATAATATTTTATAAATTAATAAATCGCATGTTGCATTTTCATGTTGCATTCGGTCGAGGTCAGACTCTTTCTACATAAGCATGACTATAAATGTGAACCCCCTACTCCACCTAATTGTTGGGTGTAAATTGTATACTATTGTTGGGTGTAAACTGTATACTACAGAAGTGTTAGGTGAAAAATATATATCATGGTACAAGATGGGCATGAAAAATTAAAAATAAAAATAAATAGAAGGATCAATTTCTATGTACAAACCTTTATTATTGGCGCAACCTTCCCCGATCCTCGGAGAACGATCGTTGTACACCAGGACCTTCTCTTGGCTTTGGCCCGAAGAGCTAAAGTGCCCTTCAACTTCCCCGACGGAAGTTCTTACCCACAGAAACTCTTCACTGATCTCCCCTTTGCTTGTCAGGAAATCGGGTTTCGCGTTATCGCGAAACTTGTGTGCACGTCCTTGTGCTACTCAAAACCCCGAAACCCGATGGGTCAACAGGTCAACGCTTTCATTCTTCTCGGGGATTTCCCTATCGGGAAATCGGCACATGCGATGTCATGGTTTGTTGCCTTCACAAATCAACGAACCCCGAACTCCGATGGCACGTGTGCTATCTCCTCGCCACGTCACCTTCTCTTCCACTCTATCAGGAATCGCGGGATCACGATTTCATCATCCTCAATTTCTCTGCACTGTAAAATCCTGAATGCTGAACCCGACTTCCCGGGATCTCGTGCCACCTGTCCCCTGTCGGTCAACGGCTCCGATTTGATCGGGAAATCGCTAATCGCGATTTCAACAAGTATAAAAATCTTGCCTCTGAGAAACCCGATGAGCCGAATCCCGATGGCTCTTGGCTCTTCCTGTGCCTAAGGGTTAAATCCCTCGCCACTCCTCCTAGATCTGACGACCAACAAGATTTCGCGAATCTATCCTGCGAACCCTGGCCGTTGATTCTCCTCCTTGAGGATGTCTTCTGCTTCAAAGCTCCATTCTGTTCAAACCTTCTTTTGGGTCCTTCTCCCAGGAATCATGAAGGAGCTATCCCTCCTGAGCTTGTCAACTCTACTCCCTCAGAAACTTCGCACGCACTTTCCACGCCCGACCCTCAACAACTCTCAAAGTGTTGAGTCTTCCAGAACCTGTGCACTTCCTGCAACAACGGTCCCTAGCTCTCTCTCTCTTCTCAGATTCGTAACTGAGACTAATTATAGCCTATGCACACCTTGCACAGCTCTTCCAACTCAAATCAACTTCTGGGTGAATGAGAATAAGAGTTTAACAGTTGAGCCTCATCAACGCACTCTATGTGGATGAATTCGACTACACTCTATGCAGGAATCTCCTGGCTCAAACAGAGAAACATTTGAAACTCATTCTCTTCTCTCTTAGACTTCAGTTTTAAACCTCTGAAATCACTTGCACAACATATTCAAAAGCAAATGCATACAAGGAAAGCAAAACATTCAAGAACATATGAGCATCGTGCATAGAGAAACAACACCAAGCATGAAATTGAATCACAGACTCTTCTATTAATTCAATAACATCTATACAGGGGTGTTCTTCATAAATTCTCCGCTGCTCTTCTCTTCCTGCTCCTGAATGAATGATTCTGAATGATAATAATGTACAAAGGAGGGTGCCTATATTCTGTTTGCCCTCTCGAATTCTACAACTATCAAATCTACAATTAATTCCTATCTAACAGCATTAAATCTATTAAATGTCTTCTTATCTACTAAGGATGAGAGATTAAAGGCTCAAGGTCCCCTTTACAAATACAAGTGCGCTTCTTTATGAACTGACTTCAATAAAGAGCGATGCAACAATTTCCAAAGTATTTCAAAATTTTTATAGGCGTTGTCCAGCTGTCCTTTCTGCTCCACGCACTGGCTCGCTTGATGTGTTGTGGATGCTCTTGCATCATACTCCTCGGCTCGAAAATTTTCATGGGCTCTTGTCCATGAGCTCCTGCACGTTCTGTCCATGCTTTTGTATCATTGCTTCATTTTCCCAGCTAGCATCTTCTACTGGGTGATTCTTCCATTTCACCAGGTACTCAAAATACTGCTTCCGCCTGGTCTTCTTTCCTAATCGCTTATCCAGTATGCACTCCATCTGTGGCTTCTCTGCTACTGGTAATTGCTTCTACCACTGGACCACTGGTTCCTCAGTTCCATCCTCTGCTTCTCCATCCCTATATGGGTATAAATCTGAAACATTGAAAATCAGAGATATCCCGATGCCTTCTAGTAACTCAAGCTCATATGCATTCTCTCCGAATTTCTTCAGGATTGTGCACAGCCCGATTTTCTTCATCTTGATCTTGTTATATGTTCCCCTTGGGAAACTTTCCTTCCTGAAGTGTGCCAGAACCAAATCACCAACTTCGAACTGAAGTTGCCTCTTCCACTGGTCGGATTTATGCTTATACTCTTGATTGGACTTCATCAGTCGCTGCTTCACTTGACTGTGTAGTTCCTGCATCGCCTCAGCGAATTCCTCAGTACTATCACTGCTAGTTGTAGCCTGTTTTGACTCCCTGAGTTTAGAAACTCCTCTCGGTTGTGTCCCATACAAAATCTGAAATGGGCCTTTTCCTGTGCTCCGATTCACCGAATCGTTGTACGCGAATTCTGCCTGTGGTAATATCTGGTCCCAACTGCTATGGTGCTCTGTCACCAAGCTTCTCAACAAGTCTCCCAGACTTCTGTTCACCACCTCTGCTTTCCCATCCGTCTGTGGATGATATGCTGAACTAAACGCTAAGTTAGTTCCCAGCTTCTTCCATAACGTCCTCCAAAAATGACCTATGAATTTCGTATCCCTGTCTGAGACTATACTTCTTGGCAATCCATGTAGTCGCACAATCTCTTTGAAAAACAAGTTTGCGATGTGGGTCGCATCGCTGGTCTTTTGACACTAAATAAAATGTGCCATCTTCGAAAATCTGTCCACCACTACAAAGATGGAATCAACCCCTCTCTATGTTCTCGGCAATCCTAACACAAAGTCCATGCTAATTGCCTCCCATGGTCTCTCGGGTATGGGCAATGGCTGGTAAAACCCTGTATTCTACTTTTGGCCCTTCAAGTGTTGACAAATTCGGCACCTTCCAACAAACCTCTTTACATATGATCGCATGCCTGGCCAAAAATACGATTCGCTCAGTTTTGCGAATGTTTTGTCGTGGCCAAAATGCCCTGCCAAGCCTCCGCTGTGTTTTTCCTTTAGCAGATTCTCCCTCATGGAGCTATTCAGAATGCACAGTTGATTGCCTCTGAAAAAAAATCCCCCCTGGATCATGTAATCAATCCACGGGCTTCGGTCCCTGAGAACTGGATTCTCAGCTACTTCATAAACTTCTCTGAATTCTGCATCTCCAGTGTACATGTCCTTCAAATTTTCAAAACCTAATGTCTTGACCCAGAACTCCTGCAATAGCAAACATTTCCTGCTCAAAGCATCGGCCACTTTGTTAGCAGTCCCTAAAATGTGTTTAATCACAAATGTGAAGTTCTGCATGTACTCTACCCATTTCGCATGCTTTTGGTTCAACTTCTCCTGTTGACTTACAAACTGCAATGCATGATTATCACTGTACAATACAAATTCCTTGGGTATCAAATAATGCCTCAACTTCTTCAACGCCTGTATGATTGCATTAAATTCCTTATCATATGTGGAGTATTTCAATTTTGCGTCATCCAACTTCTCATTGAAATATGCAACAGGCCTATCATCCTGACTCAAGAACCCACCTATAGCATATCCGCTGGCATCACATTTCACCTGAAATGTCTTCAGAAAGTCAGGCAACACCAACAGTGGTTGCTCTGTTATCTTCCGCTTCAACAGATTGAATCTCTTCTCAGCCTCTCTTGTCCAGTGAAAAGTCTTATGCCGCTTCTTCATTGTGTCCATCATTGTTGCGCTAATTCAACTGAAATTCCTAATGAACTTTCGGTAGAAACTAGCCAAACCATGGAAACTTCTCACCTCGAAAATATTTCTTAGTGAGGGCCAATCCTTGATTACTTCCACTTTTTCAGGATCCATTTTCAACTCATTAGCCGAAATAACAAAACCCAAGTAAATGAGCTCTGTCCTCATGAAGGAACACTTCCTCATGTTGACCAACAACTTCTCCTGCTATATTCTTCTCATCACAATGGCTAAATGCTTCAAATGTTCAGCCTTTGTCTTACTGTAGATCAATATATCATACAGATACATGACTACAAACTTTCCGATGAATTCCCGCAGGACTTCATTCATGAACCTCATAAATGTGCTCGACGCGTTTGTTAAACCAAATGGCATGACCAACCATTCATACAAACCTTTGTTTGTTTTGAATGTTGTTTTCCATTCATCACCTTCTCTCATGCGAATCTGGTGATATCCGCTTTTGAGATAAATTTTTGAAAAGAAATTTGCCCCACTCAGGCAATCCATCAGATCATCCATTCTCAGCAGTGGAAATCTATACCTGATGGTAATTTTTTTTATCGCTCTGGATTCAGTACACATTCTCCAGCCACCATCCTTATTTGGACTTAAAACTGTTGAGACAACACACAGTCTGAGATTTTCTATGACCAGTCCTTTATCCAACAAATCCTGTACCTGCCTTTTGACTTCCTTGTTCTCCTAAGGCATCAACCTGTACGCTGCCTTGTTTGGTAAACTGGCTCCGGGTATGAGGTCTATGTGGTGACTCACACTTCGCATCGGTGGTAACGAACGAGGTAGTTCATCCATGATGATGTCAGCGAACTCTCCCAGCAGTTCCTGAACCTCATCTGGCAAGTCGTCCACTCTTGTGCTAGTCAGGACAATTCTCGACTTCCTGACCACAAAGAATTGTGGATCTTCGTTCTTCTCCATCTCTATGAGAAGTTCCTTCTCACTCATGAGAAGTATTGTCCTGGTTACTTCCGGCTTCACTTCTTTATCCTTTATCGGAAGCAATTTATGTGTCATCCCATCCTTCTCTAAGGTGTATGTGTTCATTCTCCCATCATGAACAACATTTCGATCATACTTCCATGGTCTACCCAACAATACATGACAGACATCCATGGGAATAACATCACATAGGACTTTGTCTTTATATTCACCCATTTTAAAATCAACCAAGAATTGTTTCGTAACACTCACCTGATGTCCTTTCTGCAGCCATGATACTTTGTATGGACTCGGGTGATTGGTCGTCTCCAGCTCCAATTTCTCCACCATCTCGGTTGAAACGAGATTGTCTGTGCTCCCGCTATCCACAATGACCTTGCATTTCCAGCCCTTGGTCTTGCATGTGGTCCTGAACAGTCTGGTTCTCTGAGCTGTGTCCTCCACCTCTTTCTTGGGTGTTAACAAAATTTTATCCACCGTCAGTGACTTCCCACTTCTGGTGTCCTCATTCTCAACATCACACCTGTGCGCCTCAGTGATGTGAGCTTCCCCTCTGTCCATTTTCCTATCTGGACAATCAACAGCCTTGTGTCCATCCTTCCCACATGTAAAACATGTGATCACTCCTCCTCTCCCTCTACCTCGACCTCTAGTACGAGGAAGAGTGTTCACATCAACATAATCCCCCCGCTGATCATTATGTTGCCTTCTTGGCTCAACATATGGCTGCCTCTGTTGTGAGGTTCCACCTTTCTCAATCTTACCCTGATGCTTCTTCCATTCCTCCTTGGGCTTCTGAGTTCATTCTTGGGCAACTGCCTTGCCTTTGGGCTGACTCCTGCCTCGCCCTCGCTGACCTTGCTTGCGGCTCAGCTTCTCCTCCGCTTTCAGGGCCAATTGATAAGCATCTTCCACTATCCTGATGGTTAGCATGCTTAACTCATCCTGAATGTCATATCTTAAACCATTCAGATATCTCACCACCTTTTCCTCATCGGTCTCCCGATGACTTGCTCTGATGTTCAGTCGATAAAACTTTTCGGTGTACTCCTTCACCATCATCAACTTCTGTATCAGGTTCTGCATTCGCCTGAACAGAGTGATATGATAGTCTCTCGGGATGAATTTCGCTTTCATATTTGCGATCATCCTGTCCCAGCTTTTGATTTTCTGTTTTCCTTCAGATCATCTGTCTGCTTGCAGCTCATCCCACCATAAGGTTGCATGTCCTTTCAACTTCGTGACATCATGCCTTATAATTTTATCCTCTTCGATATCTTCATAATCGAAGTAGGTGTCAAGAGCGCGGATCCAATCTAGCAACTCTTCTACATCCAGGTTCCCCTCGTAGACTGGAATATCCATTTTGGTCTTGGAACTCATTCTAGCAATGGCCTTGATCAACTGCTCGGTTGAAGCATCCTCTGTTGTGACTTCTTCTGCATGTCCAGCTTCTTCTTCAACCTTGGAATCACTAAGATCCCCAGCACCAGCTCCGCGTCTTTGAGTTGTTTCCATCTCCTCGAGTCTCACCCTGAGATCTCGTATCTGTCGCTCCATCTCTGGATTCCCTGCTGGTCTACCTCTTCTTCTCACCTCCCTGTCTTCGGGATCTGGTGATTGTCTTTCTCTCCTTGGCGGCATGATATCTTCTCTTCTCTCTCAACAGAGAACTTATCCCACTCTGATACCACTCTGGCGCAACCTTCCCCGCTCCTCGGAGAATGATCGCTGTACACCAGGACCTTCTCTTGACTTTGGCCCGAAGAGCTAAAGTGCCCTTCAACTTCCCCGACGGAAGTTCTTACCCACAAAAACTCTTCACTGATCTCCCCTTTGCTTATCAGGAAATCGGGTTTCGTGTTATCGCGAAACTTGTGCGCATGTCCTTGTGCTACTTAAAACCCTGAAATCTGATGGGTCAACGGGTCAACGCTTTCGTTCTTCTCGGGGATTTCCCTATCGAGAAATCGGCACATGCAATGTCGCGATTCACTGCCTTCACAAATCCCTAAACCCCGAACTCCGATGGCACGTGCGCTATCTCCTCGCCACGTCACCTCCTCTTTCACTCTATCGGGAATCACAGGATCGCAATTTCACCGTCCTTAATTTCTCTGCACTGTAAAATCCCGAATGCCGAATCCTGACTTCCCAGGATCTCGTTCCACCTGTCCCCTGTCGGTCAACGGCTCCAATTTGATCAGGAAATCGTTAATCGCGATTTCAACGAGTATAAAACTCTTTCCTCCGGGAAACCCAATGAGCCAAATCTCGATGGCGCTTGGCTCTTCTTGCACCTAAGGGTTAAATCCCTTGCCACTCCTCCTAGATTTGACAGCCAACGGGATTTCATGAATCTATCCTACGAACCCTGGCCGTTGATTCTCCTCCTTGAGGATGTCTTCCGCTTCAAAGCTCCATTCTATTCAAACCCTCTTCTGGGTCCTTCTCCCAGGAATCATGAAGGAACTATCCCTTCTGATCTTGTCAACTCTACTCCCTCAGAAACTTCGCGCGTGCTTTCCACGCTCGACCCTCAACAACTCTCAAAGTGTTGAGTCTTCCAGAACCTGTGCACTTCCTGCAACAGCGGTCCCTAGCTCTCTCTCTCTGCTCAAATTCACAACTGAGACTAATTCTAGCCTGCACACACCTTTCACGGCTCTGCCAACTCAAATCAACTTCTGGGTGAACGAGAATAAGAGTTTAACTGTTGAGCCTCATCAATGCACTCTATGTGGATGAATTCGACTACACTCTATGCAGAAATCTCCTGGCTCAAACAAAGAAACAATTGAAACTCATTCTCTTCTCTCTCAGACTTCAGGTTTAAACCTCTGAAATCACTTGCACAGCATATTCAAAAGCAAATGAATACAAGGAAAGCAAAACATTCAAGAACATATGAGCATCGTGCACAGAGAAACAACACCAAGCATGAAATTGAATCACAGACTCTTCCATTAATTCAATAACATCTATACAGGGGTGTTCTTCACAAATTCTCTGTTGCTCTTCTCTTCCTGCTCCTAAATGAATGATTCTGAATGATAATAATGTACAAAGGAGGGTGCCTATATTCTGTTTTCCCTCTCGAATTCTACAACTATCAAATCTACAATTAATTCCTATCTAACAACATTAAATCTATTAAATGCCTTCTTATCTACTAAGCACGAGAGCTTAAAGGCTCAAGGTCTCCTTTACAAATACAAGTGCTCTCCTTTATGAACTGACTTCAATAAAGAGCGGCGCAACAATTTCCAAAGTATTTCAAAATTTGTATAGGCACTGTCCAACTGTCCTTTCTGCTCCACGTGCTGGCTCGCTTGATGTGTTGTGGATTCTCCTGCATCAATTATCATAAACAAAATCAAAATTCCAAAATTCTTAATTTACATTTAAAAACATTCAAAATAATATTGAATAAAATTTAAATAATTGTTTATACTATTCTTTAAGTAAAAAGTGTTATAGCATTATATGAATTACTATAAATCTTGGTACAATGTTATAATATTGTATAAATTACTAAATCTCATTAATGTGACTCCATGATTGTTGGGTGCAAGATGTATATGTCATAAGTGTTGGTTGCAAAATGTATATCACAGATGAAAAATGTCTACAACTCCGCGAACCCACATACAAAATGTATATGACGGAAGTGTTTGGGTGAAAAATGTATATCACAAGTGTTGGTTGCAAAATGTATATCACAGATGAAAAATGTCTACAACTCCGCGAACCCACGTACAAAATGTATATGACGGAAGTGTTTGGGTGAAAAATTTATATCACGGAACAAACTGGACATGAAAAATGAAAAATAAAAATAGATTTCAATAATTAATTGAATAAAATTTAACAATACATTATCACATATTAATAATGAATACTATATTTAATATTAATATTATAGGATAGATATCATAAATTTAATTTATAGTTTATTTATTAATACTAATATAAAATAGTATATACAAGTATATATCTAGTTTAACTGTAGAGTACAAATCAATTTCTAGGTACAAACCTTTATTATTATAAACAAAATCAAAATTCAAAAATTCCAAATTTACATTTAAAATCATTAAAAGTGTTATAGCATTATAAAAATTACTATAAATCTTGGTATGGTGTTATAATATTTTAAGTTGTACATGGAAAATGAAAATTAAAAATAAATAGAAGGATCAATTTCTAGGTACAAACCTTTATTCTCATAAACAAAATTAATATTCCAAAATTCCTAATTTACATTTAAAAACATTAAAAATAATATTGAATAAAATTTAGATAATTGTTTATACTATTATTTAAGTAAAAAGTGTTATAGCATTATATGAATTACTATAAATCTTGGTACAATGTTATAATATTCTATAAATTACTAAATCTCATGTTGTTGTCAGTCGGGGTAGGACTCATGATACATAAGCATGACTATAAATGTGAACTCGTGATACATAAGCATGACTATAAATTTGAACTCCATAATTGTTGGGTGAAAAATTTATATGACGAAAGTGTTGGGTGAAAAATGTATATCACCCAAGATGTTGGACATGAAAAATGAAAAATGTGAACCCACCCACCAACCCTTGACTCCGTAATTGTTGGGTGCAAAATGTATATGCCAGAAGTGTTGGGTGCAAAATGTATATCATTGAACAGGTTGGACATGAAAAATGAAAAATAAAAATAAATTTCAATAATTAATTGAATAAAATTTAACAAAAAATTATCACATATTAATAATGAATACGATAATATTATAGGATAGATATCATAAATTTAATCTATAGTTCATTTATTAATATTAATATAAAATATTATATACAAGTATATATAATATTAACAAACAATTTCTAGGTACAAACCTTTATTATCATAAACAAAATCAAAATTTCAAAATTTCAAATTTACATTTAAAAACATTAAATATAATATGGAATAAAATTTAAATAATTGTTTGTACTAGTCTTTAAGTAAAAAGTGTTATAGCATTATATAAATTACTATAAATCTTGGTACAATGTTATAATATTTTATAAAATTACTAAATCTCATAATTGTTGGGTGCAAAATATATATCACTGAACAAGCTCAACATGAAAAATGAAAAATAAAAATAAATAGAAGAATCAATTTATAGGTACAAACATTTATTATCATAAACAAAATCAAAATTCCAAAATTCCTAATTTACATTTAAAAACATTAAAAATAATATTGAATAAAATTTAAATAATTCTTTATACTATTCTTTAAGTAAAAAGTGTTATAGCATTATATGAATTACTATAAATCTTGGTAAAATGTTATAATATTCTATAAATTACTAAATTTCGGTTGGTGGGTGGGTGAGGGGTTGGATTCGTGATACATAAGCATGACTATAAATTTGAACCCCCGACACTCCTTAATTGTTGGGTGCAAAATGTATATCACGAACAAGCTCGACATGAAAAATGAAAAATAAAAATAAATTTGAATAATTAATTGAATAAAATTTAACAAAACGTTATCACATATTAATAATGAATAAGATATTATTTTAACTTTAGAGTCAAGAGTGATCAATTTCTAGGCACAAACCTTTATTATTATAAAAAAAAAAATCAAAATTCCAAAATTCTTAATTGACATCTAAAAACATTAAAAAATAATATTGAATAAAATTTAAATAATTGTTTATACTATTTTTTAAGTAAAAAGTGTTATAGCATTATATGAATTACTATAAATATTGGTACAATGTTATAATATTCTATAAATTACTAAATCTCATGTTAGAATATTCTATAATATTCTATAAATTACTAATTTTTAATTGTTTATACTATTATAACATTATAAAGATTACTATAAATCTTGATACAATGTTATAGGCAGACTACTCTGCCATGCAACACTTGTTAATGTAATAATGTATTAATTAATTAAATTAATACATTAAAGTAATATCATATTTATGTAATAATGTATTACTACTTTATTAATTAATGTATTATTAATATATTATTATATTAGTACTTTAATAATGTATTACTAATATATTACTACTTTAATAATATATTTATCAATGTATTAATACTCTAATAATGTATTTATTAATATATTATTTCTTTAATAATGTATTATTAATGTATTACTTTATTAGTATATTAATACTTTAGAAGTGTATTAATTAATTAATACAATAGATAATGAATCTATTAATATTTTAATATACTATATTATACATTAGTGTACTAATACTTTAATAATGTTTTAGTTAATGCATTAAGATCAATATATTACTTATTTATTAATGTATTATTTTACTAGTGTATTACTATTTCATTAGTGTTCAAATCTAGAGGGGGGTAGGGTAGGGTATGTATACCTTCATAGACTTTACCAATCAAATCGTTGGGCGGAGGGGGTCCCTTGTCCCACAAACAAGGGGGTCTCATACACCAATTTTGTGTGGCTTGACCGTGACTTTAAAAATAGATTATTATTATTATTATTATTATTATTATTATTATTATTATTATTATAACAATGTAATAATTAATAACTTATTGATGTATAAATTAATTAATATAATATATAACATTACATTTGTTATGTATTAATATATTAATGGTTGTCCCAAAGGCATGTAGGTATTAATATATTAATGGTTGTCCCAAAGGCATGTAGGTAGTCAAATAACAACAACCACTTTATAAAAGTGATTGATATATGATGATCAACCCTATTAGTTTGAAAAGCTGGAAAATAGAGCAATAGTTACTATTAACAATTTGGTCCTAAAGAACTATGCTATGGCATTTTCTATGTGAAATTGATAAATAAAGTTTTGGTTAATAAAAATATTGAAACAAACATGATGGAAAGGTCAAAAGTAAAAACTAATTTTCCCTTAAAATTACCCATAAAATATATAAAAAAGGTCAAAAGTAAAAATTAAGTTACCCTTAAAATAAAGCATAAAAAATATAAAAAAGTTTATTTAAATACAAATCTTTACGTAATATGTAAAATTGAACATATAAACTCTCTTTATATATATAATTATTTAACGATTTTGATAACTGTCTCTTTTTAGATTTGAATCGGTGACTTCCTAGGAGGAAACACGTGTTCTTAACCATTACACCCACTCAAGTTATATATATATATATATATATATATATATATATATATATATATAGAGAGAGAGAGAGAGAGAGAGAGAGAGAGAGAGAGAGAGAGAGATTTGTTATTAATATTTTTTAAATGCTACATGTCAACTCTATGTTGAGTATGGAAGGAATTAGACATCTCCTTGATAATAGGGTCTAAAAAGTGCATTTTGACACAACTACTAGAAAATATATACCTCCTAAAATGCATCATAATGTTTTGAAGCAAAACATTGAAAATAAAATAAACTATATTGATTTGAACAATGGTTTTATTTATCATTAGAATGTGGTTTTCTTATAAATGAATGATGATATAATCATCCAAAACTACATATTAATTAAAATAATGATAATCATGATGTCCACTGAGACTAAATTTTTTCTATTAGACCTTAATAAAGGTAATAAAAATACTTTGGTTTCTTTATAATTCTATTTTTGTGCTTGAAAAACTTTAAGAGAAGAGTTCCTAAATCACCATATTTTTTATGAGTGAAAAAATTAGGAAGGTCGGTATTATAATGAGTATTTTGAAATTGTCACCTAATGTGGGTGTACACAAGACAATCTAAGAGATATTGATTTTCATCTCCTATCCTCTTAGTGTCACAAAGATGAAAAATTATTTCATCCGATGACATTTTAGGAATTGTCCAATGTCTTGTTCCATTTAGAAGCTTGTGAGAATTTGTCCTTATTTTGGTAATGTTGATTTTATTCTTTATGTTAGTCATAAGAAATGAATAATATTAATCTTCTAGATTAGGGTTGATCACCTCCTTATAGTATCTCAATTTTCTCTTATTCTCTAATTCTTTATCATGCCACAATTTCTCCTTAATTTAGACGAAATAATATCCTTAATATTATAATTATTTTGCATACTAACCTCCTCCTTTATACCCCAATTATTTATCAAATCCCTCACATCCTTATGCCAACTTCCTTTCAGCCACAAGTGCTTTTGACTGGAATTTTAAGCAATCATAGGATGCCTCTTATATTCCTTGTTGTTTACCTTGGTCTTTTTCACTAGGTATCTAGTCATAGTCATTATCTCGATGGGGAAAGAATCAATTTTAGGAGGATAGGATAGGGTTCATTTCCTTTGATTCTAATATTATAATTCATAAACACTTGGATTTTCTCTATCTTTCTCCATGATTCACTAGAGATGTTGCAACCCCACAATTCACAACCATATAACATAATATGAGTAACAAGATTCTTGAAGAGAATTTTCCCTTATCCCATAGCCAAAGGTCCACTCATTTAAAATTATTTTCAACACCATAATAAGATTTACACCCTCCCTTTATCCTTTTATGAATTCTATATTTTTAGCTGATCTTGTGGTGAAGATTGATCCTAATATATTTATATGAATTCACTTCCTGCAAGTTGTTGTTGTTCTACATGAAATTAACATAAGTGATCATTTTGGATTTAATTATCATAACCTTTGTTTTGTCAATGTTAACAATCATACTTGTAATAAAGAAGAAATCCTTGATAATTTTTTATTTCTTGTTGAGATCATAGGGAATCCTTTCCATAAGAATAATATCATCCTCATATATAAGGTGGATGATGACTATAATGTTTATTTTACAACCTCAACCCAACACCCAACAGTTAGCTCAAAATAAAATCACTTTATCTACTAAAATCATAGTTGACTAATAAACTAAACATGCAGTGAAAGCATAAACTGAGAAAACAAAAAATCTCACACATAAACATCAATATTTTTGGGTAGATACCCCTGAAAAAAACATGGATGGAAAACCATTGTTGAGAATTTTTAATTATGCTAAAATCATGACTCCCATAACATGGATAATGGCCCACTAAGAGAAATAGAACTGTAGACAAAACTGTAAACGTATAGTCTATTGTGAAGTCCACAATTGCACACTTTTCGATATGTATGTGACTATCCATACTATGCACCCACATACACATGACTGTATCCACTTGAAACCATGTACATGTATGGAAAACCTACACAAAAATACACATATGACAAAATTGTTCCTTGTGGGTTCACCTTAGTAAAACCCATGTATGACACAACTCCTCCTTGTGGGTTCACCTTACTAAGACCCACGTATGACACAACTCTTCCTTTTTCTCTCTTCTCCTTGATCTAATATCTAGATGAAATTCCTTCTCCACCTATACAAGATATTCAATCACATTACTTCATGATCCAATCCTCTGAAAAGTAAATCCTCTAATATCAAGTATCAAGTGTCTTCCTCCTTCTCCCTAGCCTTGCTTTTATAATAATGAGTTATAATCTATTTCTAATATCCAAAGTGATTACATTTTGATATTACTTCTAACTTCACTTGAGATTTAGAAACATGAGAATTACTTTTATCACTTCCTTAAATAACTAGATGAACTAATTGCATAATTAATTAATAAAAGAAATTTTCTTTAATAATTCCTTTAATTGATGTAAATTCAAGAGTTGAAGGATTTGGATGATTTCCACACCTATAGACACATACACATGTGCGGAACTACATGTCCGATGCTACCACTAGAATCAACACTCCCTCTTAATGGGGAAGGTATTCTACACCACTCCATGTTTGTCTATGAAGAACACAAGCTTTCCTTTCTCCAAGGGCTTGGTTAGAATACTGCAACCTGCTAATCTGTGGAAATATTGATTCAGATTTATGAGAGGAGCAAAACGAATAAAAGACTAAATAAAATAACAAAAATATATGGATAACAACAATAGATATCCAGTGAAAAATAACTTCTATTGAATAAATAAAATAGGATGAAACTGTAAAACTACAGAATTGAAAACAACTTGCTTGAATGGTGGTAGCTATCTCTGAGAAGAGATGTGGTTGATACGTGCATCCGTCCGAGAAAAATGACTACAATGAGGCTCCAGAGGACTTTTTAACATTACTCATGAATTCCAAAACCTTAGACATCCAAAAACATAACCCTAAGAGATGAAACGCCAAAAGTTATGTGGGTCATGATGGGTAAGTTGGTACCTCAACTCCCCAGGGTCATAATTTTTGCATAGGACCTCCATTTTAGGTTTGTGATAGATCATTGGAAAGGTATTTTTGATAAATACACATTATGTTGTCAAACTGTAAATTTGTCTATATTTTGACTGTGGCAAGGAAAAAAGACATTGTTTAAGGCCCCAAAATGGCCCTGGAAGTACATAAAGATGTACTGACATGAAAAATTCCAAACTAATCTAGTTGGATTAGGTGTGAGGCCATAAATATCCACCTCAAAGATGTGTATGGATTCATACAACCTTGAAAGTGTATAACCCACAATTACAAAGAATTACAGAAGAACATGTTGAACTTAAAGTGTCTAAAGGAGCCAGTTGGAATAGGTGGGTGGCCACCAATATCCACCTGGATTAGTCCTTCCCCCTTAGGAATAAATGGTCTCCATTGCATTGATTTCCCCCATTAAGTGAGAAAATTACTACTAAATTTGGCTCGGATGAGCCACTTGCCTTGGTGCAGGAGCTGCCCTGCCTTGACAACCCGATAAAGTTGGATCCTCTGCTAGTGAGTTCCCTTGACCGGTGTGTCCACTATCTGATTAGTGGATTCCTATTCCATGAAGTCAGGGTTCAGATCTATTGGTTTCAATTCGTCTAAGATATCCTAGGTGTCCAATAATGGTGGAAAATATGGCTAGATGAGGTCCACATTGAACATTGGTGCAAGCCAAGGAAGGGGGGAGTATTGAGCTCAAAAGAATTATCACCCACAGCCTTGGTGATAGTGTAAGGCCCATAACAAAGTGGATAGAGCTTCTGATGGGGATTTGTAAGGTGTTCTTTCTGTAAATGTAACCATACCTTGTCTCCCACCTAGAATTTGTGTGGTACATGGTGTTCATCATAGTGTTTCCTATACTTAGCATTGGATTTTTGTAAAATTTCATGGACATGTTGGAAGATGTGTTGAATCTGATCAATGAATATGGTGGCTTTGTCGCCCTTAGATTGAACATGGGAATAATCTGTCTTTTTTTTTGCAAGAGGTATTGCAACATCAATGGGACACAAGGGTTGGAATCCCATCCCCACCTGAAAGGGGGTATGGTCAGTGGAGTTATGGAGATCCATTTTGTAGTTGTGTTGAACATAGGGAAGAATCTCATTCCATGTACGCATATGCTTATATTTATACATGCACAATATGTGCACAATCATTCGATTGACGAACTCTATTTGACCATCGGTTTAAGGGTGGAAGGAAGTGGATTTAGTGAGCTTGGTTTCCAATAGTGACCATAGACTTGACCAAAATGTGTTGAGGAACCTTCTATCCCGATCATATATTATGGTCCATGGTATCCAAAAATGGACCCACACTTGTTCAAATAAGATCTTGGAAGTATCGACCAATGTGATTCTCTTCTTGTAGACTGTGAGACTAGATATCTTTGAAAACCAATAAACTACCACAAATACACAATCATTTCCTTGTTTGGTGGATGGAATGCTAGACATGTAATCCATCGAGATGGATTCCCAAGGCCTCTCGGGAGTAGTAAAAGGGGTTTATAAGCCTTTATTCTTGATGGATGGCTTGGAAATGGCATAGGCAATGCAAGATCTGATATACTTGTTGACGTACTGTCGAAGTTTTGGCCAATAAAAATGTTTCTATAGAACGACCATAGTTTTCTCCATGTCAAAATATCCTTCCATCCGACTTTAGTGAGCCTCCCAAATAATATTTTCACACTCACTTGCAGGAACAAAGAGATGGCCCAGATGGCATAACAGTCTCTCCTGAATGTGAAAATTAGTGGCATTCATTCTTTTACCCAAGAGCTGATAGGTGGTGGTGAAGTCTTGATCTTGTTGATAAATTTGGGGCCACTTAAATTCCTCATGCCCATAGGAATGGATCACGGTGGTGAGTGCAACCACGGGAGGTCGACTGAGGTAGTCAACAACATAATTTTTGCTCCCTATCTTATACTTGATGTTGATATGGAACTGTTGCAGGTAGGTGGACCACTTATGATGGTGGTCATTCTACAACTTCCCCTGTGTTTGGATAAACTGTAGAGGCTTGTGATCAGTGTGGATGACTATCTTCTTTCCGAGAATGTAATGTTTCTATTAACGACATGATTGTACAATGGAATACATTTCCTTATCATAAGTGTGGTATTTTCGGATAGTATCTGAGAGTGTCTGACTATGTTATGCTATCGGATGATCGTGTTTTGTGAGAAATCCACCTATAGAATAGCCATATGCATCAGTCTCAATCTTGAATGGTTGTTGCAGATCAGGTAAGGAGAGTACTAGAGTTGAGCACAAGTGATGCTTTAGATAATAAAATGCTCATTTTTTTCCTTCCCCCACGTGAAATGTTCCTTTCCATCACCCTTAGTCACTTGGATGAGGGCCCATACAATATGGGAGAATCACAAAATGAACTATCGGTAGAAGTTGACAAGTCCCAAGAAGCTCCGAAGCTCAGTTAGTGTGGTCGGGGATGGCCAATCATGGATGACTTGGATCTTAGATGGATCAACATGTACCCCATACTCATCAACAATGTAGCCCAAGTATTGGACCTAGTTTGTAATGCCCATATCATTCTAAGGATTAATTTAATTTCATAAACAATTCATTTTCTAAACGGAGATAATGATTTAACAGCATATATTTATTTTCTCAACAACAATTTCGGTAATTTAGATTTATCATAGGGTAATAAATTTCTGGTAAAAATGAGATAAATGCATAACTTGACAAATACCTGATACTGATGCTAATTTCTACTGCCTTGATGCGTCTGCTCCTGCTGATACACAGATTAACCCTGCCACAAACAAGCAAATAACTGCCCAAAACTACTGTCCTCCCTGTCAAGTAGGAAAACTACCTAGCTCTAGGATATCTACGGATATCCTGGCCCTCCGTGCCCAAAACCTTCAGCAACTCAGTGCCTCCCTAGATCAAGCCACAGTTCAGAACACTCTGTTCCTTGCTTACAACAAGCCAACAGTCCACAAAATACCACAGGATCACAGCCAATACAGTAGTGTACAGAAAATTGCTACTCACAGTAGATACCGTGGTGCATAACTCTCTTCTCACCACAGAATACAATAGTTCATCGCAAAACACAGAGTCCAGAGGCCCTCTGCTCACCCAGCACAATAGATCATAGCCAATTATCATAGTGCGCAGAATCTCTCTGCTTTCAGCAAATACAGTGGTCCTGAGCTCACAGCCCCGCAACATCCATCCCCCGTCGAATGGACTGCACATCCCCCTCTTCCCGTCCCTTATTCCTCCCTGCCGCCTCACGCAGTAACTCTACCACCAACCCCCTCCATGCGTCCTCGTCCCCCAATAAATTTTATTGCCTCGAGATTTATGGGCTCCCGCACCCTGCATACGCAACCCTGTGCATACGTAACTCCATTGTTATCTCCATTCTTACTGACTGTATTTTATATTGGTTTATCAGATCATTGAATGTAGTCTGCAATCAATGTTATTTTATTAATTGTAATTCTTTCTTAATTAATTCTTTCTTAATAATCTTTAATCATTTATTAGTTTAGGGGCGTTACATACACCTACCCTTCAAGAAACTTCGTCCCAAAGTTAGGGTATCAGATGGTACAAGGAAAAGAGCATGGTTCATACATACTAGTGTACATGTACGAGGAATGCATGTGTAGCTAGTACATGCAAATCTCATGCATGTACTAATAATCAAACTGTCATTCTTTAATAATGTATGCAAGCATTCAATCCAGTCAGCAAGGCTAGTCTTTTATAAAAGACAACAATCATTTTCTGTGTGAGAAATCCTTTTATTACAATTGTCCAGTTCAGTAATTTGTTTTAAATAGTTGTGTTTTGATTTCATAAAAGAATATTCATATATACACATTTTTCTTCCATCAAATTCCACCACAGGACAGATCCCCATATGTCTCAACTATCTACTCATCCCTCCTTCCTAACCTACTTTCATCTCCCATCCTATCCATCCTCTGCTAGACTATATTGGAGCGCCAACTATATTGGCCTAAATCCAAATAGAACCCATAAGTGGAAGTATTGCTATCTCGACCAAGCTTCCCTAGCAGGCAACTGACAATCCTCATCACACGTCTTGGGGAGTGTGCACCTGCATCATCCTCCCAGGACTTCAGGTTTCGGAGGATACATGGTGGGAAACACCTCCACCCCTCCTAGCATTACTAGGGTCAACACCCTACAATGGAACACACACAGGGGCACCGTGTTGCTGAAGGTTTTGGGCACGGAGGGCCAGGATATCCGTAGATATCCTGGAGCTAGGTAGTTTTCCTACTTGGCAGGGAGGACAGTAGTTTTGGGAAGTTATTTTCTTGTTTGTGGCAAGGTTAATCTGTGTATCAGAAGGAGAAGACGCAACAAGGCAGCAGAAATTAGCATCAATATCAGGTATTTGTCAAGTTATGCATTTATCTCATTTTTACCAGAAAGTTATTACCCTGTGATAAATCTAAATTACCGAAATTGCTGTTGAGAAAATAAATATATGCTGTGAAATCATTATCTCCGTTTAGAAAATGAATTGTTTATGAAATTAAATTAATCCTTAGAATGATATGGGCATTACATATGGTATCAGAGCCAAGTTGGCATATAGCTTGTGTTGTTGCAAATTGCTCAAAAGTTTTTGAATATGTTGCATGTTCTTCTCCCAAGTTTTGTTGAATATGAGGATGCCATCCAAATATACCACCAAAAAAGAGTTGGTAAAGGGCCTCAATACATCATCCATCAACCTCATGAAAGTTGTTGGTGCATTTGTTAAGCCAAAGGGCACGACCAACCATTCCAAGAGACCTTCTTTAGATTGTAAAGTTGTATTCCATACATCAGTTGGTTCAATGGGAACCTGGTGGTAGAAAAACTTTAGTTCAATCATGCTAAAGAAATTTGACCCCTTGAGTTGGTCAAGAAGGTCATCAATTCTGGGAATTGGGTACCTGTTCCTGACTTTGATTTTGTTTAATTATTTGTAATCAATACATAGCCACTAGGTCTTGTCTTTCTTCTGCACCAGTACCATCAAGCTTCCACAAGGGGAGGATTTGGGTATGATGTGCCCCTTTTGAATCATCTCTTGGATATGATGCTTGATTTTATCATTTTCCATCAGTGAGAGACTCTAGATTGGTCCATTAGGAAGAGGTGCATCGGGGTTTAGATCAATTGGATGCTTGACTTGGAAGTGTGTCGGTACCCCGGTGGGTGAGGAGAATATGTATGTACTATTCCATGATCCCATCCACTTGATTCTGTTGCAAAGAGAGGCTCTATGTAGAGTCCATAGATGTGGTGGATACCTTCTGCTTCCTGTGAGAATGGTTCATAAAAAATATGAACTTCTGAGTATGTCAAATGAACTTACTGTAGAAGAGATTAAATAAGTAGAAGTAGGCGACGCTACCTCTAGTATCATGTACAATTGTCTACCCAAAGTAATAATAAAAATGTGGGGTATAAACTCATACACAACATGTCACATCCAAAAATATGGTTTTCCTCATCTTCAAGGGAAGAAATATCACATAATACCTCATCTTTGAAAGGCTTGATGTCATAGAGAAGATGACATTGTTGGCTGACATGGAGATCTCTTCCTTAGAGAATCTAACCGATGGTGTAGGGATATAGGTGTGGTGCCATCGACAAGTCCCCCCACTTGATGACCTCTGCTAAGATAAATTTCTTATGACTACCGTTATCGACAATGAAATGAAGTTGAGCCCCGTTTACCCACATCTATAACTGAAAGAGGTGTTACCCTTCCTCTATTTCTTCTAGTTCATTTGGCTGTACTTTGGTGGTAGAGACAATGGCATTGGGTTCAATATATATAATCCACTTCCCTCCTTATGGATTTTATTTAGAGTCAGAATATTCCTCGGACTTGAAATATTTCAGGTCGGGCACCATTGACTGCTTTGAATGACATTCTTTCGTGTTGTGCCAAGGTATTTTATGGTATTCACAACATTTTCCTGTGTCCTTCTTTGACTTTTCATTACCCTTATTATGTTATGGCTTGGATTGGTTGTCCTGAGAGTGGCCATATTTTCTCTATCCCTTTTTTTGTGGCTTGGGTCCACCTTTTCCTCGCTTCATCTATGAGGAGTTTGTAGATCCAAACTCTCTCCTATTTTCCTTAAATTTTTTCTCTATCTTGACAGCATATCTATAATTCGTTCCCAATTATGGAATGTACAGAAACTCCATGTTTGTTTGAATGTATCTATGAATACAACCAAGGTATTTTAGCACCATATGTTGCTCAAAGTCTTTGATACCCAATTTTGTGCATATGGTATGGAAACAATTGGTGAAATCTAGTACTGTTTGGTCCCTTTCTTGACATAGGGTGGTCCATCTTCTATACAAGTCCTCGTAGCTTCCAATAGGGTTGTACTATTATTTAATGGCATACCTAAAGGAATACCATGTGGGGGTGACTGCAAATATTGAAGATTCCTCTATAGCCCTTTTCTCAAAGTAAGTATCCCATCAGTCCTTAACATGGGGGATGACCTTGAGGAGTGCAAAAGTAATTTCTCTCTATCGAAAAAATTGTGGACCGAAAAATACCCTTTAAGAATATTAAACCATTTATCTACAAAATATGCATCTATCATTCCTTCAAATAATGGAATGTCAAAATTTACTTGTACCTTGAAGGGCGTTGCATGGCCACTTGATGAAGATGTGTCTCGTGTTGGATATCGCCGAAGGATCTGTGCAAAGTTGTCCATCATTTCATTCCTTTGTCGCACAAGGGATTCCTCAAGCAAATTTTTTAAAGGATATCATGCTCCATCATATTTATTTTTGTCCCCCATGGGTTTTTGTTAGTCTTGGAGCGACCTCTCTTGCAAAGGATCGATTGGTTCAAGTCCCAACTTCTTGTACCCAAATATTCTGAGCGGCATGCACGAAGAAAAATAAATGAAGAGAAGACCTCTCTAATACCACTAATCCAGATTTATGAGAGAAACAAAATGAATAATAGACTAAATACAATAACATAGAGATATGGTGAATAACAACATATATCCAGTGAAAAATAACTTCTATTAAATAAATAAAATAGGTTGAAACTATAAAACTGCAGAACTAAAAACAACTTTCTCGAATGGTGCTAGCTATCTCTGAGAAGAGATGTGGTTTCTATGTGCATTCATATGGAAAAATGATTATAATGAGGCTCCAGAGGCCTTTCTAACAATATTCATGAATTCCAAAACCTTACTCATCCAAAAACCTAACCCTAGGAGATGAAACGCCAAAAGTTATGTGGGCCCCGATGGGTAATTTGGTATCTCAAATTCCCGAGGTCATAATGTTTGCATACAACCTTTGTTTTAGGTGTGAGATAGCATGTTGGAAAGTTCTTTTCAATAAATACACATTTTGTCATAAAAATCTGACTTCATCAATAGTTTGATAGTGGGAAGCCAAATTGTTTAGGGCCCTAAAATGGCATTGGAAGTACATAAAGATGTAGTGACATGAAAACTTCCAAAATAAGCCAGTTGGATTAGGTGGGAAACCACCAATATCCACCTAGAAGTTGTGTAGGGCTTCAGACAACCCCTAAAGTGTAGAATCCACAATTACAAAGAATTACAGAAGAAAATACTAAACTAAAATTGTCAAAAGGAGCTAGTTGGAATAGGTGGGTGGCCACCAATATCCACCTGGATCAAATATAGTAAATCCTTACTGCAACATTTGGATCCTATCCTGAATGAAGTGGTATATTTTATCTATAGTCTTGGACCTTTCATGGAATATTGTATTCTTTGAGAGTTTGAAAAAACTATGATTATCACAGTATATCATTGTAGGCTCCAACGCCTGATCAAATAAGCCTATAAGCAATTTGCGAAGCCAAATTGCTTCACAACTAGAGATACTTTTTTCCATGTACTCTTCATTTTCTTAAATAAGTGGCACATAAGTCTCCTGATCCAGGTGGATATTGGTGTCCACCCACCTTTTCCAACTGGCTCAAACTAGTTTTCTGGCAGTTTTGGTAATTTACTATTTTTAGCAGTTTTTAACTTTCGAGGCAATTTTGAGGGCCTAAATGAAGGTTTTTTGGGGATATAGGTTAGAAGGCTCTAATTGAGCCTCCTAAATGAATCTCCTCAACGATACCTTTCCAACAAGCTATTGTGCACCTAAAACAGAGATCATATTCAAAAGTTACGACCCTGGGATGTTGATGTACTAACTTACCCAAACGAGGCCCACATGACTTTTGGCGCTTCGTCTCCTAGGGTTAATTTTTTGGATGTCTAGGGTTTTTTACATTCCTGATTATTTAAAAAAGGACTTCAAAGCCTCATTGTAATAATCTTCTGGCTAATGCGAGTATCGATCACATCTCTTCTCAAAGATAAGTTGCCACCATTCTAGCGAGTCTTTCACTCTGTATTTTTACAGTCTCTGTACATTTATTTCATTAATATAAATAGTGTATTATTGTATCTCTGTGTTTATGGTGACATATTTGATACATTTATGTTATAATATTGGATATCTGTGATATGTCTGTGCATTTCTTTATTATATCTTCGCTTTCATTTTCATGCTGAAAATAATCTGGATCAATGGTATCAGAGGAGGTTGCTCTTGATCATTTTTTTCAGTGCATGTCCCCGACGAGGACCGAGTATGGAAATTTTGGTCTCAATATTATCTCACTTGAAGAAAATCTCTCTCCCATGCCCAAGAAACCCTCAATGGCAGAAGAAAATAAAAACGATGGAGTAGACGATCCTATCAATTTGTTTCTTGAGCAATCTCTCAAGCGACAAAGGGACGAAATGATGAAGAATTTTTCCCAAATCCTTCAATGCCTTCCGATAGAAACATGTGCATCTTCATCAAACTTCCATTTTGGAATCACCTCTCATTTCAAGGTACATGTTAATTTTTATATTCCTGTATTTGAAGGTTAGATAGATGTGGATGCCCTAGGAAAATGGTTAAATATGTTAGAAGGTTATTTCTTTGTTCATAATTTTTTCGAAAGGGAAAATATCACCTTTGTACTCCTTAAATCTCTCCCCCATGTCAAACATTGGTGGGAAACTTACTGGGAGAAAAGTTCCACAGAGGAGTATGGAATATATGGGGTCGAGCCCACTTGGGATTATTTTGTGGATGCGGTAAAGGAACAATATAACCCTATTGGTAACTATGAGGACCAGTACATGAGATGGACCACACTACGGCAAGAGAGGGTCCAAGCAGTTCTAGATTTCACCAATACCTTCCATAACTTGCGCACCAAGATGGGTATCAAATACTCCTAATGACATTTGGTTTTGAAATACCATGGAGCTCTACACATATACATCCATACTGAAATGGATTTTCTTGACATCTCATCACTTGGTGCCGATTATCAATATGTTGTTAAAATCAAGAAAAAAATGAAGCACCAGAAAAAATGAGAGTTTGGGTATGAAAATATGCAACAACCAAAGTATGATAAAGATGGACCTAAAAAATAGTCTCTCAAAAACCAGTCCAAGCCACAAGAAAATAAGGGTCACAGAAAGACAAAGAAGGACACCAGAAAATGGTGCGATTTCCACAAAATCCCCTGGCACAACACCAAGGAATGTCACTCAAAATAGTCATTGGTGGCCGATATCAAAGACAAGGAGTTGAACCCTAATTCATAATTTGATTCTGAAAATACTGGCAAAAGAGAGATCATTAACGTAGACCCCACTTTTATTGTCACGATCGCAACAATTCAACCAGAAGAACCAACAGATCCTGAAGAGGGGGAACACTTTTTTCATTCAAATATGTGGGTGAAGGGGACCCCACTACATTTTATTGTTGATAGAGGAAGCCATAAGAGCCTCATCTTATCAAAGGTTGTCAAATAGTTTGGATTTTCCACAACACCACAGCCACAACCATACAACATCAGATGGCATCACCAGGGATGACATCTCTATGTCAATGATGCAGGAGCATCACTCACTCATCAAGCGAGCCAAAACATTGAGAGGAAACAGATGGATAGCGTCACCATGAATTTTGAAATACTTTGGAAGTATTGCGCCGTCCTTTAATGAAGTCATTTATAAAGAAGCAAACTTGTATTGTAAAGGGGACCTTGAGCCTTTAAGCTCTCATCCTTAGTAGATAGGAAGGTATTTAATAGATTTAATGTAGGTAGATAGATGTTTTAATTCTAGATTAGACAGTTTCAGAGTTCGAGAGGGAAAACGGATATAGACACCCTCACTTGTACAATTGTAACATGATTATTTGGAATCATTCATTAAGGAGAAGGAAGAGAGAGCAAGCAGAGAATTTGTGAAGAAAACCTATGTACATATGTTTTTGAATTAATAGAAGAGAGTCTTTGATTCAATTTCATGGCTGTTGTTGTTTCTTTGTGTATGTGCTTATCCGTTCATGAATGTATTTTTTCTTTGTATGCATTTGCTTTGTATATGTTGTGCATGTGATTTCAGGTTTTGAAACTGAATTCTGAGAAGGGAGAGAATGAGTTTCAATTGTTTTTCTATCTGAGCCAGGAGATTCCTGCATAGAGTGCAGTCAAATTCATCTGCAAGGAGTGCGTTGATGGAGGCTAGATAGTTGAACTTTTGTTCTTTTTTGTCCTGGAGTGAATTGGGTAAGTTGCAACCATGCAAGGAGTTTGCAGGTTGAAGGAAAGAAAAGTTTCAGTTATTGGTCTAAACCAAGGAGTAACGACTGCTACTACAGGAAGTGCGTAGAGTCTGAAGAATTCAACACTTGAGAAACTATTGAACGGCCGAGCGCAAGGAGAGCGCAGAAATTCCTCTGAAGGAGTCAGAGTGAATAATCTCAAGAGGGATAATTCCTTTGTGATATCGTTGAAAACGAGTCCAGAAGATTCACATCGACAAAGGTGCAAGTGGAAGTCTCAAGTGCAGGCTTGGAGAACAAGTCGTCGTAGAGGTACTTGGCCATTTCCAAGAAATCCTTCAAGGAAGAGGAATCGACGGCTAGGATTCATAGGAAAGGTTGGAGAAGTCCTGATAGCCGTCAGATCTCGGGAAAGTTGTGCAGGTTTTAAGCCCGGAGGATTAGGGAAGACCCCAGGGATTGGATTTCGGGATATTGGGGTTTCCATGGACGAGGGATTCGTATAGAATGAAATCACAATTAGCGATTTCCCAAGAATATTGGGACCGTTGATCTCAGCAGGGTTACGTGGTGCGAGATCCCGGAGAGTCGGGGTTCGGCACTTCGGAATTCTGAGTGTCGAAAGAATCAAGGAGGATCTGCGAAACTCCGAATCGCTACGGGTCCCACAGTGATAGCGTTAGGCATTAACAGGTGGAATCGGGGATCGGGAATCGTTGGTACAAGAGGTAAGTGACTTACGACATTGTAAGTTCCGATTTTCGGACGGATAAAATCTCGATAAGAGCAGGGAAGGCCTTGGTCAATAGTCATCGGGTTTCGGGGTTTTGGGAGGCCCGAATGGGTGGTTTCAGGACCCGCGATACTGTGAGATCCGAATTCCCGATAGACCCAAGGAAGATCATAAGGACAACATCCTGTGGGTATGGAGCAGTCTCGATAAGGGATAAGAAGAGTAATTTATCTCTTTGGGCCTAAGGAAGAGAAGGTCCTAGTGATCGTGGACGTGTGTCGGGGGTGACGTTTGCATCAAGTGGTATCAGAGCGGGAATAGTTCTTTGCGTTATATAGAAAAGAAGGAGAAGGAGTAAATACACCATGCCGCCAAGGAGAGAAAGGTAGTCACCTAACCCAGAAGACAGGGAGGTGAGAAGAAGAGGTAGGCCAACAGGAAATCCAGAAATGGAAAGACAGATGAGAGATCTACGAGCAAGACTCGAGGAGATGGATACAGCACAAAGACGCAGAGTTGCAAGGGATATTAGTGATTCCGAAGTTGAAGAGGAAGCTAGACATGAAGAAGAAGTCGTAGCAGAGGATGCATCAACCGAGCTGTTGATAAAAGCTATCGCCAAGATGAGTTTAAGGACCAAAATGGATATTCCATTCTACAAAGGGAGCCTGGATGCAGAGGAGCTACTGGATTGGATCCGAGCTCTTGATACCTACTTCAACTATGAGGACATCGAAGAGGAAAAGAAGGTCAGGCATGCTATCACGTGTTTGAAGGGACATGCAGCGTTATGGTGGGACGAGCTACAGGAAGATAGACGTTCCAAAGGAAAATAGAAAATTAAAAGCTGGGATCGAATGATTGCTAAGATGAAAGCAAATTTCATCCCAAGGGATTATCAAATCACACTTTTCAAGAGGATGCATAACCTGAGACAGAAGTTGATGACGGTGAAGGAATACACCAAAGAATTTTACAAACTCAATATCAGAGCAGGTCATCAGGAGAGCGATGATGAGAAGGTAGCCAGATACCTCAATGGGTTGAGATACGACATTCAGAATGAATTAAGCATGGAAACTATCAGAACTGTTGAGGATGCTTACCAAATGGCTCTGAAAACCGAAGAGAAGTTGAACCGTAAGCAAGGAAAGCGAGGGCGAGACAGAAGTCAGCCTAGAGGCAAGGTAGTTGCCCAAGAGAGATTTCAGAAGCCCAAAGAGGATTGGAAAAAACCTCACGGTAAGATTGAAAGAGGTGGAACCTCACAACAAAGACAACAATATGCTGAGCCGAGGAGACAACATACAGAGCAGGGTGGCGGATATGCTGATGAAAATACTTTTCCTCATACCAGAGGTAGGGGAAGAGGCAGAGGAGGAGTCATCACATGTTTTACATGTGGGAAGGATGGACATAAAGCTATTGATTGTCCAGACAGGACAACGGACATAGGAGAAGCTCACATCGTTGAGGCGCAGAGGCGTGATGTTGAGAATGAAGACACCGGAAGTGGTAGGTCACTGACGGTTCACAAAGTTCTCTTAACACCCAAGAAAGAGGTGGAGGACACAGCTCAAAGGACCTGACTTTTCTGAACTACATGCAAGACCAAGGGCTGGAAATGCAAGGTCATTGTAGACAGCGGAAGCACCGACAATCTCATTTCAACTGAGATGGTGGAGAAGTTGGAGCTGGATACGACTGATCACCCGAGTCCATACAAAGTCTCATGGCTACAGAAGGGTCATCAGGTGAGTGTAATTAAACAATGTTTGGTTGAATTCAAAATAGGTGAGTGTAATGATAAAATTATGTGTGATGTCATTCCCATGGATGTATGTCATCTATTGTTGGGTAGACCATGGCAGTATGACCGAAATGTGGTTCATGACCAGAGAATGAACACATACACTTTGAAGAAGGATGGGAGGACACACAGATTGCTTCCGAAAAAGGATGAGGAAGTGAAGCCGGAAATAAGCAGTACCATACTTCTCATGAGTGGGAAGGAGCTTCTCACAGAGATGGAGAAGAAAGAAGATCCACAGTTCTTTGTAGTCAAAAAGTCGAGAATTGTCCTGACTAGCACAAGAGTGGACGAGTTACCAGAAGAGATTCAGAAACTGCTGGGATATTTTGCTGACATCATCATGGATGAATTACCTCGTTCATTGCCACCAATGAGGAGTGTGAGTCATCACATCGATCTCATACCTGGAGCCAGTTTACCGAATAAGGCTGCATACAGATTGACGCCACAGGAAAATAAGGAAGTCAAAAGCCAGGTCCAGGAGTTATTGGAAAAAGGACTGGTCAGGGAGAGCTTGAGTCTGTGTACTGTACCAACAGTGCTTAGTTCGAAGAAGGATGGAGGTTGGAGAATGTGCACAGACTCCAGAGTGATCAATAAAATTACCATTAGGTACAGATTTCCACTGCTAAGAATGGATGATCTGATGGATTGCCTGAGTGGGGAAAATCACTTTTCAAAGATTGATCTCAAGAGAGGATATCACCAGATTCGCATGAGGGAAGGTGATGAATGGAAGACAACATTCAAAACAAACAAAGGTTTGTATGAATGGTTGGTCATGCTGTTTGGTTTGACAAATGCGCCGAGCACATTCATGAGGCTGATGAATGAAGTCCTAAAGGAATTCATCGGGAAGTTTGTAGTCGTATATCTGGACGATATCCTGATTTTCAGTAAGACAAAGGCTGAACATCTGAAATATTTGGCCATTGTGATGAGGAAACTACAGCAGGAGAAGTTGTTGATTAATATGAAGAAGTCCTCATTTATGAAGATAGAGCTCATTTATTTGGGTTTCTTCATATCGGCTAATGAGTTGAAAATGGATCCAAGTAAGGTGGAAGTGATCAAGAATTGGCCATCACCGAGAAATATCTTCGAGGTGAGGAGTTTTCATGGATTAGCTAGTTTCTACCGAAAATTCATCAGGAATTTTAGTGGAATTAGCGCAGCGATGATGGACACGGTGAAGAAAAGACACAAGTCTTTTCATTGGACAACAAAGGCTGAGAAGAGCTTCAATCTGTTGAAGTGAAAGATCACAGAGCAACCAGTGTTGGTGTTGCTAGATTTTCAGAAGACATTCCAGGTGAAGTGTGATGCCAGCGGATATGCTATAGGAGCGGTCTTGAGTCAGGAGGACAAGCCAGTTGCATATTTCAGCGAGAAGATGGATGAAGCAAAGATGAAATACTCCACGTATGATAAAGAGTTTTATGCCATCATATAGGCATTAAATAAGTGGACGCATTACTTGATCCCAAAATAATTTGTATTGTACAACGATAATCATGCATTGCAGTTTGTGAGTCAACGGGATAAGTTGAACCAGAAGCATGCAAAATGGGTAGAGTACATGCAGAATTTCACGTTCGTGATCAAACACATTTCAGGAACTACTAACAAGGTGGTTGATGCTTTGAGCAGAAAATGTTTGTTACTGCAGGAGTTCTGAGTCAAGACATTGGGTTTTGAGAATCTGAAGGACATGCACACAGGAGATGCAAACTTCGGGGAAGCATATGAAGCAGCTGAGAATCCCGTTCTTAGAGATCGAAGCCCATGGATAGACTACATGATCTAGGAGGGATTGCTATTCAGAGGCAATCAACTGTGTATTCCAGATTGCTCCATGAGGGAGAATCTGCTAAAGGAAAAACACAGCGGGGGCTTAGCAGGTCACTTTGATCATGATAAAACATTTTCAAAGCTGAGCGAATCGTATTTTTGGCTGGGCATGCAAGTAGATGTCAAGAGCTTGTTGACAGGTGTCGAATTTGTCAACATTCGAAGGGCCGGAAGAAAAATGTCGGTTTTTATTAGCCATTACCCATACCTGAGGGGCCATGGGAGGCAATTAGCATGGACTTTGTATTGGGATTTCCGAGGACACAGAGAGGGGTTGATTCCATGTTTGTGGTGGTGGACAGGTTTTCTAAGATGTCACATTTTATTCCATGCCAGAAGACCAACAATGCAACCCACATCGCAAACTTGTTTTTCAAAGAGGTTGTTAGAATTCATGGATTGCCGAGAAGCATAGTCTCAGACAGGGATACCAAATTCATAGGTCATTTTTGGAGGATGCTATGGAAGAATCTAGGGACTAATTTGGCTTTTAGTTCAGCTTACCATCCACAGACAGACGGACAGACGGAGGTGGTCAACAGAAGTCTGGGGGATCTATTGAGAAGCTTGGTGACAGAGCACCATGGTAGCTGGGACAACATATTACCATAGGCAGAGTTTGCTTACAACGATTCTGTGAATCGGAGTACAGGAAGAAGTCCATTCCAGATTGTGTATGGGACACAACCAAGGGGATTTTCTGAACTCAGGGAGTCAGAACAGGCTGCAACTAGCAGTGCTAGCGCAGAGGAGTTCGCTGAGGCGATGAGAGAACTTCACAGCAAGGTGAAGCAGCGATTGCAAGACTCAAATCAGGAGTACAAACGCAGAGCAAATCAGCATAGGAGGCAACTTCAACTTGAGGTTGGCGATCTGGTTCTGGCACATCTGAGGAGAGAAAGGTTCCCAAGGGGAACATACAACAAACTGGAAATGAAGAAAATTGGGCCATGCAGAGTCCTTTAGAAGCTGGGAGAAAATGCTTATGATATTGAATTGCCAGATGACATCGGAATATCTCCGACATTCAATGTCTCAGATTTATATCCATATAAAGTTGAGGAAGCAGGGACTGGAAATGATGAGCAACCAGAGATCTAGTGGCAGAAGCAGATGTCGATTGCAAAGAAGCCACAAATGGAATATATACTTGACAAAAGAGTGGGTAGAAAGACCAGGCGAAAGCAGTATTTTGAATATCTGATCAAGTGGAAGAATCACCCAGTGGAGGATGTTGACTGGGAGAAAGAAGCAGTTATCCAAAAGCATTGACAGAATGTGCAGGAGCTCATGGACAAGAGCCCATGAAAGTTTTCAAGCCGAGTATGATGCAAGAGCATCGCTCACTCATCAAGTGAGCTAGCACATTGAGAGGAAACAGCTGGATAGCGTCAGCATGCATTTTGAAATACTTTGGAAGTATTGCACCGTCCTTTAATGAAGTCATTTATAAAGAATCACACTTGTATTGTAAAGGGGACCTTGAGCCTTTAAGCTCTCGTCCTTAGTAGATAGGAGGGTATTTAATAGATTTAATCGAAGTAGATAGATGTTTTAAGTCTAGATTAGATAGTTTCAGAGTTAGAGAGGGAAAACAGATATAGACACCCTCACTTGTATAATTGTAATAGGATTATTCGGAATCATTCATTAAGGAGAAGGAAGAGAGAGCAAGCAGAGAAATTGTGAAGAACACCTATGTATAGATGTTTTTGAATTAATAGAAGAGAGTCTTTGATTCAATTTCATGGTTGTTGTTGTTTCTCTATGTATGTGATTATCCGTTCATGAATGTATGTTTTATTTGTATGCATTTTCTTTTTATATGCTATGCATGTGATTTCAGGGTTTGAAACTGAAGTCTGAGAAGGGAGAGAATGAGTTTCAATTGTTTCTCTATCTGAGCCAGGAGATTCCTGCATAGAGTGTAGTCGAATTCATCCACAAGGAGTGCGTTGATGGAGGCTAGATAGTTGAACTTTTGTTCTTCTTTGTCCTGGAGTGAATTGGGTAAGTTGCAACCGTGCAAGGAGTGTGCAGGTTGAAGGAAAGAAAAGTCTCAGTTATTGGTCTAAATCAAGGAGTAATGACTGCTGCTGCAGGAAGTGCGCAGAGTCTGAAGAATTCAACACTTGAGAAACTGTTGAACGGCTGAGCGCAAGGAGAGCGTAAACATTCCTCTAAAGGATTCAGAGTGAATAATCTCAAGAGGGATAATTCCTTTGTGATATCGTTGAAAACGAGTCCAGAAGATTCACATCGACAAAGGTGCAAGTGGAAGTCTCAAGCGTAGGCTTGGAGAACAAGTCATCGTAAAGGTACTTGGCCATTTCCAAGAAATCCTTCAAGGAGGAGGAATCGACGGCTAGGATTCGTAGGAAAGGTTGGCGAAGTCCCGATAACCGTCAGATCTCGGGAAAGTTGTGCAGGTTTTAAGCCTGGTGGATTAGGGAAGACCCCAGGGATCGGAGTTCAAGATATCGGATCGGAGTTCAAGATATCGGGGTTTCTGTGGACGAGGGATTCGTATATAAAGAAATCACGATTAGCGATTTCCCGATAAGATCAGGACCGTTGATCTCAGCGGGGTTACGTGGCGCGAGATCCCAGAGATTCGCGGTTCGGAACTTCGAAATTCTGAGTGTCGAAAGAATCAAGGAGGATCTGCGAAACTCCGAATCGTGACGGGTCCCACAGTGATAGCATTAGGCATTAACAGGTGGCATTGGGGATCGGGAATCAGTGGTACAAGAGGTAAGTGACTTACGACGTTGTAAGTTCTGATTTCCCGATGGATAAAATCCCGATAAGAGAAGGGAAGGCCTTGGTCAATACTCATCGGGTTTCGGGGTTTTGGGAGGCCCGAATGGGTGGTTTCAGGACTCGCGATACTATGAGATCCAAATTCTCGATAGACCCAAGGAAGGTCGTAAGGAGAGAATCCTGTGGGTACGGAGCAATCCCGATAAGGGAGAAGAAGAGTAATTTAGCTCTTCGGGCCTAAGGAAGAGAAGGTCCTGGTGATCACGGACGTGTGCAAGGGGTGACGTTTGCGTCAGTCAGCCAACAATGTCGATTGTCAGATGGAATCCAGTCCTTCAAGGATGAGGTATTATGTGATGTATCCCCACTGTATGTTTTTGATGTTCTCTTCGGTCAACCATATATGTGGAAGAGCCGTGTTGTTTATGAGTCTGGACCATGTAGTGTCATTGTTTCTCTAGGGGTTCATCGCTACAAAATACCATAGGTAGTTCTAACTACTATTCCACCTAAACAATGACACAAGGTAGTATCTCATACTACAAAATGCAGATCCTTCACAATCCGTTCAAAAGGTGAACAGAAGGATACTGCAACCACTATATTCTTGTCCCAAGCACATTTTATCCAACAAAAGCAGGTCGAAAAGATTGCATCAAAGAGTAAATATTCTTTCTTCACAAAGGAATCTCATGTATCCAGACTAGTTAAAAATTTCCAACTCTTTCGGCCACATGTTTGTGACAATCTTCAACAAGCTAAGCAACACAACTTCTCCAACAAGGTAAGCAGCTCATCAAGGCGCAGATTCAACAAAATATTTTACCTCTTCCCTGACCACTCAACGCAATGGATACCATTTCTTCCTAAGGAGATACAATTGATCTAGGTGGATATTGATGGCCACCCACCTTTTTAAATTGTCTCAAAACAATTTTATGGCAGTTTTGGTAATTTACTATTTTAGCAGTTTTTAACTTCCGGTGCCATTTTGAGGGCCTAAATGAAGGTATTTTGGGATATAGGTTCTCAATTATATCCATAGGCTCTGTTTCATCCCCCTAAATTAATTTCCTTGATGATACCTTTCCAATGAGCTATCGTGCACCTAAAACGAAGATCATATGAAAACGTTACGACCCCGGGAAGTTGATGTACTAACTTACCCAAACGGGGCCCACAAGAATTTTGGTGCTTCATATAATAGGGTTAGGTTTTTGGATGTCTATGGTTTTTGACATTCCTAATTATTTTAAAAATTCCTTCAGAGCCTCATTGTAATCATATTCTGGCTAATGTGATTAGTTGTCACATCTCTTCTTAGAGATAAGCTGCCACCATTCTAGCGAGTCTTTGACTCTGTGTTTTTACAGTCTCTGTACACTTATTTCATTAATAGAAATTGTGTATTATTGTATCTCTCTATTTATGGTTTCATCTCTGATACATTTCTATTATATTATTGGATATCTGCGATATCTCCATGCATTTCTTTATTATATCTCCACTCTCATTTAGTGTCAAAAATAATCTGGATCATCTCCTTACTATTAAATTGAGTAATCATTGATAATAAAAATCTAAAGAAACACCATGAATTTCTCTTTTTGTCTATTTCACTCCCTACCCAATATGAGTTTTCATATCCCTACAACTCCACTCCATCTCCTCGAAGATATCTCCATCCATACTCCATTGTGCGTCTCAATGTACCATACTTGGATCCACCATGAATTAACTCAAGGTGTTCATAGAAAAGAAAATATATGGACTAGTGTTGAACAAATACATCAAGGACCCTATCAACTACCTGTATATCTTGGGATCCACCAACTCTGAATATGAAGTGATTACCATCTTCAAATTGGTAATCATAGGTGTATCCATCAGTTTAGAGTCCTCCATATTGAATCTCTTCAAGAACTCTACTACATACTCCCCTTGTCTAAGGAATATCTCTCCCAATAACTCCCATACCTATAACCTTAAGAAATAATGCATCGATCCAATGTCCTTCATCTTGAACTCACTAGATAAATCCACTTTGCACCGTGCAATAACCTCTTCTTCACCTATGAGAAACAAATCATCAACGTACATAACTAATATGAGACGGTCCTCACCAAAAAGTATGAATTACAATTTAGGATCCACCTCACACTTGGTAAATCCCATACTTTGCAAGTATTTATCAGTTATGGAATACCACGCCCTGGGTACCTATTTGATCATGTACAAGTATTTCTTAAGACTACACACATGAGACTCTTTCCCATGTGCATAAAATCCCTGAGGTTTCTCTATGTATACTTCTACATCAATGATACCATTGAGGAAAGATGTTTTCACATCCATATGATGTATCTTCTACCTCATAACTAAAGTAATATAAATAACATCTCGAACAAAAGCATACCGAGTGACTGGAAAAAATGTTTTCTTGTATTCTAATCCCTCTTTCTTGGAGAACCATCTCACCACAAACCTTGATCTAAACTTATCGATGCTACCATTTGCAACATTCTTGATCTTTTAGAGCCACCTGGACCTCACATATGACTTCCCCTCTAGTATCAACACTATGTACCAAACATCATTCCACATAATAGAGGTGTACTCCTACCATGGAATCCCACCATACCTATCGATATGTTGCTTCCACAAAAATTCAAGGCTTGGCATCAATGATGCTACTCATAAGCGCCATATAGTTTGAAAACTTATTCATTGGCATGCTCTATCTGATCACACTCTTAGGAGCCTCACCATCATCCTAAAATGTATGTAATAGCCACTGGGGTCTCATAATAGGACTGGAAAAGGATAACTCTCCCTCCCCACATGATGTTTAAACTATTGAGTTTTGTTCATCCTTCGGAGCTTATTGCTCCTTGTCCTTTGTCACTGTTGATGAATCTTGAGTACTCCTAGATTCTAAGTTATCCTTGAAATTAACATTTATTCTTACAATTGTCTTCCATTGTGCTGGAATGAAGATCTTGCAAGCATTTGAGGTCTCATTGTACCCCACAAATATACCCTTCATTCCTTAAGGCTCCATCTTTGTCCTCTTCTCTACAATAATGGATGTAAACTAGATAACCAAAGATCCTAAAATGACCTATCTCTAGGTTCACTACTGATAATGACTCCTATGGATTCTTGTCCCCTAATATCCTGTAAGGATGTATGTTTTGCACATACACTTCCATATTACATGACTTTACCATTGAAACATAAGCAACTCCTAGTCATGTATCATATCTCTAGAAGAACTGATGATGAACATATTCTTTCTTTGTGCAACCCCATTTTGTTGAGGGTTGTATGAGACTACCAATTCCCTCTTGATCACTTATTCCTTGCATAAATCCTTGAAGTCCTTGGAGGAGTAGTCTCCCCCATTATCCGACCTCAAAATATTGATCTTCTTACTTGTTTTGTTCTCTACCCGAGCCGTGAACTCTCTGAACCGACTAAAGACCTCATCCTTGGCCTTCATAAAGAAGATACAAGTTTTCCTAGAAAAATCATCAATAAAAATAACATAGTATGATGATTCCTGTAATGTTGATACTAACATCGACCCACTTGCATATAATGAATAAGATCCAATATCCCCTTGTACCTACTCTCACTGCTAGGAAAAGAAACATTTGAATTCCTTCCAAGTGCACACCCTCTACATACTCCCTATTTCTCAATACTAAACTCTAGAAGACCTATAAAAATTCTCCTTAGAATCTACAATGACCTATAGTGTATGTGTCCCAACCTCCTATGAAACAATGAACATAGGACATCACTTTCATGTACCAAAGCATGAACAGGCTTTCCCTGCAACCTGTACAAAGTTCCCTTTCTAACCCCAACAACTATTGTGTTGTCTAGGATATATTTATCTAGACATATGAGTACCTTCCCTCTCTAAAAAGTAATGAAAAAAACCCTTTCCTCCATAGATGAGACTTAAAATAAATTCTTCTTCAAATATAGTATGTAAATAACATCGTGGAATTCCAACGAACCTCTTGAATCAAGTTGTAATGTAATTTTTCCCTCTCCCTTCACTGCATACTTGGAATTATCACCAAGTTGTACATGCATACTTATGTCACTTTTCGTCAGACTACTAAGTATCCCCCATGCTTCTTTCATATGGAAATCTGCACCATTGATTAACAATCAAGCACTCCCCGTAGTTGTGCGAGTAGAAAGGAAAGAAATGAGTGATTAATCCTTATCAAACTTTGTTGCAATTTCATCAAGACATGTCTTTGTTGATGATACTTTTTTCATCTTTCCATTACTCTTGTTCTTCTTCTTCAAACATTGATATGCATAATTTACATTCGTATGACATGATAAGTATTTGATTTTACTCAAGTTATTCTTCCTTGGCTATCATGAACCTACATCATTGTTACCCTTCTTGCTAGAACTATTTCCTTTTCCCTTCCTTTCCTTACTAACAAGATCCAAGTTTTGTTTGCGACATTTGTTGGCCCTCGACCAATTTTTGGAGAAACCTGGTCATGTTTGACCATTTTTGGGACTGTGACAGGTTGGTCGAAGACAGAACGCCTAGGTGAAGCAGAGATCATGGGATCTTGCCCCCTTTTGCTAGATTTTTGGGGATTAAGGTTTATGTAATGGGAATGGGATGTCGGCCCATGGGTTTACCCATGTTTAGGCCCCTATTGTAATGTATAAATAAGTAGCTAGGCAATGTAAGAAGGAGTTAGTTGTAAGCCAGTGAGCTAAGTGCAAATGATTGTAAGAAGCTTATGTGTAGACTGTGTAAGAAGGCTTTGTGTTGTGACCTAGCTCGGGGAAGGAGGATCTGGAAAGGTGTGTGTAGATATCCTATACAATGTAGAGTGGGTTTTGTGATTTTGTGCATGTAAGAAGATCGAAAGAAGATAATAAAGAAGATGAAGATTTGGTGGATGTAGCCCCATGCTGGGGGTGAACCACGTACATCCTGTGTTGTAATTGATTTTTGATATTGATGTGGTTTATGCTTAGTGTTGAATCTTTATGTATGTTATATGTATATGATGGAGTAGATTAGGGCTTAGTGATATGAATGAATTCTATATCTGATCTATTTCTATGTGCTAAATGATTAGATATTCTTAGATCTTGTTGAATACTGCGTTGTTCTGTAAGTAGGGTTTTACCTGTGATGTGGATAAAGGGATAGAGACTAATAAGTATTAACTACTAAGTTCTTTGTTAACTATTGTAATCACATATCTTCATCCCAGCTAGGTTGTAGACACTTGAGTCCTACAACTTCCCCTACCTCTACCTTGGGTGAGACATCATCTACTTCGCAGGTGTTTCTGAAAGGGCCGATAGTTAGGGTTTTGTTGGTGTTTTGTTGAAGCGTTGAACCCTGGGTCTGCCCCTGTGCCAACAAATCATTCTGCTGCCGGGACTTTAAACTGTGATTGTTGGGAACTGAGGAAAAGAGAAAGATATGTGCGTAGATTTGTTGATGTAGTGCACAATACTCTATTTGACTTGTGAAGCTTCGTGCCAAAAAGAGAAGTATGATTTGAAGAAAAGAGGTAAGATCTTAAATCTTGGTGCTCTGATAAAGGTAAGATAAGCGGAAATTTTTGTTTCAAAAGAATGGATCTAGGTATATTTGATAGATTTTGTCCTAGTCTAAAAAATAGGGTGCATCTAGAAGAAAGAAGATGTGATATGAAAAGATCTGATAGAAATAGTGAAAGATATGTTATTCCTATGCATAGAAAGAATTTTTGGACTAATAAGTGGATGCAGGATCCTAGAAAGAATTTTTTGTAGGTCTATCACTGTGATCCCAGTGCGCAATACAGAAAAGGTTGGGGATCGTTCAAAATAAAGAGAGGATTGAATCTTTGTTATAGTTGCAGAAGACCGGGACATCTTTCTAAGGAATGCCTTGGTAGAGGTCCTATTTTCCCTTGTTTTAAGGATACTGGACATGAAGTTTTAGATTTCCCTAGAATGATTGATAAAATTGAAAATATGAACATGAGACAAGAAAAATATGAGGAAGGTCAAGAGACTAAGAATATGCCAAAGAACCAGAAAGAATCTGAGGCTATTTTATTGCATATGAAATAAACTATGTATGATCACAGAGACATTAGTTTATCAGAGATCTTAAAAGAGAAAGAGTGTATAGAAACAAGTATAGGAGACTTTGACATAGACTGTGTATTGGACACAGAAACACAGGTGAACATCATGATAGAAAGTACTTGGGAAATCTTAGGTAAGCCTACTATGATTCCTTCATTGGGAGGAATAGGATTGTTTAAAGGAAATTTGATAACCCTATGTGGAAGAATTACTCATGTACCTATGAGTGCTCATGGAAAATTGATAGAAGAAGGATTCAAGGACATTAAGTTTGTTGAGAAAAATGCCCCTTTTGTCACTTTTGTTATGAAAGGAATTGGATTGAGAGAGATCAGATCCGAAGGAGAGAAGAAGAGGAAGTTATAGAACAGAAAAGACAATAATTAAGGGATTTCATGGCTAATACAATAGCACTCTTAATAGAAGAATAAGAGGAAAAGTCGAAGCAACTAAGGGCTAGAGACTTAGATGTTGAAGTTGAAAGAACACAAGAAGGATTAAAGAACCTATCCATGGAGGAGAGTAGAGCACCTACTCCTAAATCAGTAAAAGAAAAAGTATTACCCTCGAACCTTGTGAAAGATCCTCAACAATGTGAAGTTTCTATACTAAGACAAGATAAAAACAAGAATGGAAAGAGGAATCAAAAGATGCATATCACATGAAAGAAAGAAAGAAATCTCTGTAAGAAGAAATAAAATCTAGAAAAATTGCAGGAGATTCCAGAGAGGACTTCGTAGAAGGAAGGTTTGTAGAACTTGAACCGTGCTAGAATAGTAGAATAGCATTGATTGGCACTTTGCCATGGTGAAGCAATATGACCGCTCGAGGTGTCCCAACCATTAGAACGATGCTCTAGAATGGATAGAAATTGAGTTATTCCCGAAACGTTCACCATTGGACCATTGGAACCACGCCATAATGGATGGAATTGTATTGATTGAGGCATTCCTGACCATTGGAGGATTTCATTACGATGTTCGCTATTTCACCCGTTGAATGTCTTACCAGTTAGAATTTTTGCAATTGTGATTATCTGAGCCCATGGAGAACTAATTTCTTTCACAGAGTGTTTACTGAGACCTCGTGACCTGTTATGCTTACCTTGAGAGTTTTTCCACCTATCCAAAACATTTGATCACGAGCGTGCATGTCGAGAAACCTTAGCGTAGTAGAGAAATCTGTCGAAGAGAATTTCATTGAGATCATAGCAGAAAAGGTCATGTCGATAGGAGCACAAGCCTCATCGATGAGAGGATTGCAAACCTCCCCATCGACTGCATGTCGATCTAGGCCATCCCAAACTGCGATAGAGAAATGGAGAAAGCATCGCAATGACTTGGAAAATGTGAAACTCATCCCATAAATCATGCCCAACTATATCCAGCCTCTGGTTGGCGCGGTTAGTCGTGATAACGTCCTAAGGGACTTCGACTATACACTGATCTCTACATACCTCCCAAAGGGGATACACGCAGTTGGAATGCAAATAGGACAAATTATGATGCTAAAGATCAATGACTTCAACTTGGGAGACAACAAGAATTATGGAATTCTCACCCTGCATAAGTATTTGAAAAATATAAAGGGGAAGAAGTTGAAGATAATCCCCCAGCCATGGACCATGGACATCGCGATATCAACAATCCTTAACGTGAAGAAGATCGCACACTTCGACACACATTAGGAGGTTAATGTGTGCGTTAAACTCCTCTTGTCAAGCTACCATGGTGTTTACCTGTGGTTGGATCGATGCATCACTGTAGATACGGTGTTGATCCATCACATCATCGGATTGAGCATGTAAGGACCAGACCCTCAGAATTTTTACCTAGGGTAGGATACAGATCGTGCCCTAGCGCAGTGCATAAAATAAACTTATGGCAATGCAGAGAAGGGGAAGAAGAGATACAAGGTATCCTCCATCCAAAATGGCGCAGTGCACCTAGCTTTCTAGTTGATCGCTGGTAAGCTCGTCAGGAAGAATAGACCAACACAGGTCATGGGGTTCATCATCGACCTCACAGGAAAATTCATTGAAGGGATGCAAATGAACTGGACGAGCTACATCTTCAACCAGCTGGAGCAAGATTGTCACGAGGCACAGGACCAGGGATATGAGTTTCATTTTAGCTGGTTGTTGATTCTCATTGCCATCATCACTTGGGAGATGCCAGAAGGAGCAACCTTCCTTGAAATTCAACAGTCTGAACCACTGGCTGCAAAGTTCACTACGCTTTGGTATTCGAGCGACATGGAAAAACAATGGAAATCCAATGCGGTGTTCCAAACACATTATTTATAGCTGAAGAGGGCCATTGAATCCTTCCCTCGCATGACGTCGAATAATCTGCACATGTTCAGGCCACTTGAGAAGTTCTGCGTAGATAGGTATTTCATTTACATCATTGTGCGTGGGGACGAACACAAGGAAGAGCTCCAGTCCTATTAGAAACTCACAAAGGAGGACATGGAAGCAATAACCAAGGAATGGCCTACTGAGTTCCTTGTACCGGTCGAACACACAAAACTCTCTGACCCCGACCTCATCAAAAGTCCTGTAGTCACTGGAGAAGAGTATGATGGACCCAGCAGTAGAAGAAGGAAGAAGAAGGAAGAAGTATAGGAAATGAACAACGCATCAAATGAAACTACACCAGATTCACCAGGAGGAGGAGGAGATGCCGAAGTAGACAAGAAATAGAACGAAGGGGAAGAAACAAACATGAACATGGGGAAGTGGCACTGCCTAAGGATCCCATCATACAGGCTGAGACATCCAAGAAAATAAAGTTTTCCCCATAGAAACCATCAAAACAAAATAAATAACGAGAAAATAAGCCTCAATTACAGACTGTACTCATAGTGGATGATATTGAACTTATCATCGCAGTTGTATCAGACACCTCGGAGGACATTTTGCAGCGAAACTAAGCCAAATAGGAGACAATGCTTGACAGGATTGAGGAAGAGATCAAAGGGGTACAACTCGATCTTTATTCAAGTCGCGTAGTGTCTATTGCATCGTTGTCATCAAGGATCATAGAAGTAGGAGATGAGCCTACCCAGCTACGCATATTATTGGATTCGACAGAGGCTCACCTTCGTCAGGTCCAGGAGAAAAAGGAGCAGGCCAAAGAGGCATTAAAGAAAGAAAAGGAGGAATCCTTAGAGCAACGTTGCGTTGCGCAGCAAGAGAAAGATGACCTCCAGGTGAAGCTTGCAGAGGATAAAGAGAATATCCAAAAGTAAAAAGAACATTTTCTTGTAGTGTAGATTGGAGTTAAAGAAGCAGTCACTAGATCACTTCACTTTATTCTTAGCCTCACATAGATAGAGTAAGACACAGTGAAGAGTCAAGTGTAGAAGCTCGCTGAAGCTATTTAGTAGCTTCAATAAAGAGTGGAAGAACTTGAACTGTAAGTAGTGCCAAGTACTCTGCAAGAAGTGCGAGACCAGAGAGAAGAAATTGCCAACAACACAGTAGGAAGAATCAAGGTGTTGGCCTCAGAATGTAAGCTAGTCAACAATTGTAGTGAGAAGACCTATGAACACCTCGCACAGGACCCAGAACTAAGAGAATTATAAGAACAACTTCAAGAGGAAAATCAACAAGCATCTACAGTACAAGCACAACTAAAACGACTTTCAACAGTTGAGAATATGAAAATGTCACAAGAATAACACACATTTCAACAACAAGTCCATGCCATCGAGGATAAAGTCATGGAAGTTACCCAGAGACTCCAGTCGGTACAGGATGAATCTTGCACACTTTTTTAGGAGATAGAGGGACAAGGAGCACAACTAGTACAAGTAGTCACCTCGGTGGAACAACGCTTGGAAGGACCAATCACACACAAATTCATCCGGGATTTCATCAAGAAAGAGACTCTGGTGAAGCAACATGTTGAAGAAGCTCTAACCAGGATTGAGGCCTTCGAAGAAAAGTTTCCTAGGTTAGAGTGACTCAGGATGAGTCACAGGTGAGCGTTGGGGGCTTGTTGCCCCTCAACCAAGTTTTGGAGAACCTTGGCCATGTTTGACAATTTTTGGGACTTCGACAGGTTGGTCGAAGACAAAACGCCCAGGCGAAGCGAAGATCACGATATCTCTCCCCCTTTTGCGAGATTTGTTGGGATTAGGGTTTATGTAAAGGGTATGGGATGTCAGCCCATGGGTTTACCCATGATTAGGCCCCTTTTGTAATGTATAAATAAGTATATAGGCAATTTAAGAAGGAGTCAATTGAAATCTAGTGATCTAAGTGAAAATAATTGTGAATTATCTGTGAATACTATGTGTTAATACTTTTAGAGCTAAGTGAAAATGATTGTAAGAAGCTTGTGTGCAGACTATGTAATAAGGCTGTGTGTTGTGACCTAACTTGGGGAAGGAGGATCTAGCATGGTGCACATAGATCTCTTGTCCTATGTAGAGTTAGTTTTGTGTCTCTTTGCATGTAAGAATATCGAAAGAATATAATGAACAAGACGAAGAGTTGGTGGACATAGCCCCACGGTGAGGGTGAACCACGTACATCCCGTGTTGTAATTTCTTTATGTTGTTGATGTGGTTTATTCTTAGATCTGAATATTTATGTATGTTAGATGTATCTGATGGAGTCTTAGTTCTTAGCGATATGAATGAATGTTAGATTTGATCTATTTCTATGTGCTAAATAGTTATATATGCTTGGATCTTGTTGAATATTGTGTTGTTCTGTAATTAGGGTTTTACCGATGTGGATAAAGGGATAAAGACTAATAAGTATTAATTGCTAAGTGCTCTGTTAAGTATTGTAATCACATATATGTGTCTCAGCTAGGTTGTAGACACTTGAGTTCTACAATCCCCCTGCCTCTACCTCGAGTGAGACTTCATCTGCTTTGTAGGTGTTGCCGAAATGGCTAGTAGTTAGGGTTTTTTTGGTGCATTGTTGAAGCATTGAACCCTGGGTATGCCCCTGTGCCAAAAACATCCTTGCTTGTTTCCCTTAGATTCCTCTCGAGTCTCTTCCTGGAAGAAATCATCAAAAAGTCTCTTCCAATCTAAGAGATTTCCCCAAGCAATGAGTCCCTTGACAAATGGTTCCCATGACTTGGGAGAACCATTCAATACCACATTCATGATCCCTACATCCTATTGTTTCTCCCCTATGGTTGCAATAAGATCATGCACCTATGTGATCCTCATGAAATAGTTGGTAACAATGTCAGATCTAGACATCTGTACCATTCTAAGTTTAATCCTTAAGACCAAATTCCTATTCATGTTTGTTCTCTAGAATAACCCTACCAAGGCATAGAACATATCTTTGGTCATCTTCTTCTTGGATAAGTTAGGAATTAGATGATTTTTTCAAGATTTTTCCCTGTGACCTTGGTTCATGTGATAACAGAGCTAGACCATATATAAAATACAAAACCTACCCTCACACACAAAAATGTTATGATAAAATAACTACTTTGAGGAGAGAAAGAGAGGGAGAGAGGAGAGGCATCACATATTGTATCATATGTATGATGTTGATCCTCTCTCTCTAATTTTGATGTTTCTCCTAATATGTATTGGTATCAGCCTGCAAAATAAGTCCAAGTTTATGTTGCAGCAAGATAGTTATGAATTCAAATCATACATATGATGTGAAAATATTCAAGTATATGAATATATATATATATATATATATTAACATATTGAAATAAATTTAAACATGTAAGGAGGATAAGAGAACTCTTTAATTTAAAATGGTAAAAGTGGGTACAATTACAACCTGACTCAAAGCACTGGAACTGCCTCAAAGCCAACTACCCAGGTTCCTTCACTAGTCCTTCCAGCATCAAATCAATATGATGGCCCTTATTCAGATGACCCAAAAGGGATAGTAGCTTGCAAATTCAACAACACAACTTTGCACCCAGGTTGTACACCTCGTCCATTCCTTCAAAGATGCATTTATATAATCATAAAGGGGTTGAGGTGGTTAAATATCAGTTTTTATGGGCCCAAGGGATTTTGGGAGTGATCCCAATTGAAAAAATCCCCCGAAAAAAAGTGGATTATTTTTTTTTTCATACTTTTTTAGGGAATTCGCGAGTTGCAAACTAAAAAGGTGCATAAATTCACGGTTTTCACATTGGTGACCTAAGAATGTATTTTTTTCTTTTTCTTTTTGATTATTTTTATGGAGGAATATGGGATTTACATTTTCAATCTAGGGGAAATGACTAAGCCATCCCGCAAATGCAATGATGTTGAAAATTGTGGTATAAAAAATACCCCCTAATGTGTGAGTTCAGAAGGGAAACTAATGTTCAAAATACATTGTAACTATGATAGGCGACGATGCATTTAAGTAGATTCAATAAATTTCTTGAAAAACTGATACAAGAAAAAAAAACGTTATCAGAGATCAAGTAAGAGTATTCTCTTCCCAAGTCAGGCATACCAATTCTCAAGAGTGATGTAAGCATGACGAAAAAATCAAGTACATTGTGGATCCATGGCATATATGAAAGTATGATTGATGTCCATGGCTAAGCACAATAAACAATGGATCCATCTTATATCTATAAAGTATAAATCACGGCCACGAGGAATACACAATGGATCCATGTGAAAAGTAGATTGTAGCCATGAATTGATACACAGTCGAGGTATGTCTCAAAATCAAAATGAGAGGATATTTGGAACCAATCGAGTGAACACGATCATTCTCTACAAATACCAATGTCTGAGGGGTGGTACAATATGTCGAGTATGAGAAACAAATATGTGATTCTTGTACTTCACTCAAAGTCTTCAAAACAATCCGTTGTGGTACAATTTTGCACCATGTGCATGGATGTGTTGGGATTGAACATAGTGAGACATCGTTTGACTACTGGTCATTGATGTATACCATTAAAAAATGTGAGACTACCCACCAATGATGATAATGGGTGTCAAGGTACCATGGTACGATCTAGCAAGTGTGAATGAATGAGCTGGTTTAAAACACCTAGTATAATCTATTGAGCAGGGGACATTGATGTATTCCCATTGTGAATAGAAATGGAACTTGCCACTGATTACTACAAGCCCCAATGTACCACAAATAACTGTATATCCTTGTCCCAGAGCAATATGTGTTGAAGTTGATAGGAATAGATCCACTTGAAGGAAGGAATTAATGAATCCTTCATCATCCATCATGAGGGCTAGAAGAAGGCCAAATATTTGGAAGGAATCTGATGAACATATTGTAAGGACCACACCAAGGTATGACTCTATCATGCACCATATGGAATAGTGCATGATAGAGGCTCTCGAAATAGTATCCAATACTAAATACAACTGAAAAAGAAGAGGAATCCATCAATGGGGTCAAATGGAAACCAAGGTATTGCATGAATCCCTATGTGTGATGATTGTTGTGAATTTCAAACATAAGGTAAACCACTCAATCAACGACCAATGATAGTTTGTCATCTACTGAGTGGAAGGTCACCTATCAATGATGGAAATAGGCCCAATGTGAAACTCTAGGTCATACTCTCAGAGAAATTGGTCGAAGTTGATAAGAGAAGACCCTCCAACAAGAAGTCAATGGGGACCTTCTATAATAACATGAGTGACATACAAATATACTTGTGATGATGATATGTACTTGACTAACATGGGAAGGCCAACTCAAAAGGTCAGATACTTTCTGTAGAATGGTAAACTCGGGATGAAACTCCCCTTGAACAAAATCACAACACATTATGTGACTTAGGAAGCATGGATTATAAACTGGGATACATTCATGATACAAAATACATCATCTAACAATCCATATGGTTGGAAGAATAACCAACCGGAGGATATTATGCTCAAAAGAGAAAAATTCTCCTAAATCCATACTAAACCCAAAATATTTAGATAGTGACTCAAATATTTTTCTTTCTTCCAGAGAAACAAGATTGCTTCCAAAAACAAGAAACATATGCTTTCCCCCGTTCTTTTTGTTTTATTTTTATTTTTTTGTCTTTTTCATATTATTAAAGGATGAAAAAGAATAAAATAATGTTATAGTACATTGGAGGAAACAAGTCTCATGAGAAAGAAAACTACTTCCTAAGTGCAAGGAACATACCTATGCTCAATGCAAATAAGCATTTGCAGGATAAGGACACTCAGGGGATGTTTCCTCCTGGGTTAAGGTGTCGATTCACAAAGGAATAAATCACAAGGATAGAAACTGGTAGGAATGCATAATCAAATGGTTCAAAAATATCAAGTTGAAGATGTCATTATGCCTAAAATCATAAGTTGTTAATATACAATGCAATTACAACTCAAAAAAAAATGGAAGCCCCATTGGTGAATTATCTAGAAATAGAATGAGAGGAATGCATGTAGCTTCAATGCAAATACATGGACGGAATACACAGGGATTCTAAGCCTACAAAAATACTACAGCATGGGTGTCAAAAGGTGAGTGAGGTACTAACTAGGACACCCATGGAGAGGTAAGTTCTACCATCCGTAAGAGACACCTTTAAGAATCTTGAAAGGTGTAGTGTTGTTAACGAAGGGGGTTGATCCTATGAAAAATATGTCGTCCACATAGATAATTGCATTATGTAGGAGGAATGAAACCTACCCTAAGGAACACAATACTTGTTGAAGAATCCAAACAGTGTTGACATATGTATCAACATGTGATAGGGGAAGTCTTGTAGGCATTGGCAAGAAAAATGTTGAGAGGAAGATATGAAAATTCGACACAAAGTCATGGTGGGGATAAACAAGAATCTTGATCCTAAATAAAAACTTGCATAATGAGAGCCATAATACAAAGAAGTTATAAACTAGGACTCCCATTTAAGTTAGTCTCTACCGAATGAATTATGACACTTCTAAACAATAGAGAAAGTTATGCAACGCAACTCAGTGGGGTCTATCATAAGGAAAAATGAAACATGAATTCGATAATGAAAAAATGCATGTAGGGAAAAATATAACCTATATGCCAATTTCAAAATCATTACATGTCATAATGGAGCAACATGGAATGAAAATGGTACCAGAGAAAAAATTCTTCAAAGTCTTGTATATAAGACCAAAAACACTCACCCAAAAGTTAATAAGTTCAAAATACAAACCTCTGATAAAAACAAGCATTATGGAATATGGATATTGAAAACAAGAAAACTTAAAAGTACAATATTTATATAGGACCACACATCCTTGTGTCTTATGCATAATAGTTCTCAAGGTAGAGCCCATTTCTAGGATTAGGAAAGGGCTTCTTTCACAACCAACTTGTAACACTTCCAGTTCAGGAGGAGGTTGAAGATCCATAATCATAGATTCAAGGATGGCCTCATTTAAAGGACACTCAAAATGCATGAAACCGAGGATCGATAACACAAAAATACCAAGGCTCAATGTCTCACAAATAATAATATGATACTCAAGAGGAAAAAACAAATTACTCAGGCCAATAAGGGGAAGCAAGAGCTCCCATGACCCCATTGGATTAAAAACCTGATCAATTGTTAAGACCTTGTATAGAGAAGGTGAAAATAACTATAAATATCCTTTTTCAAAAGCAATTGGAAAACTAGGATAATATGCCACATAATTCACCCGTGGTGGGAAAGATTTTACTCGAACACTAAGAACACACAAAGGGAAAAATTGAGTTGAAATTGAACTAGGATGGTGATTATCAAATGAAACCCAATCAATAGGGATAAAAATTTTGTTGCGAGGGAAATGCATCACACAAAAGAGTGTAGACACCAAAACATTAATCACATAAACATAATCACACCCATGAATCATATTGAAGTTTAAATGACTTGACACTACGAACAGACTGATTAGAATAGTATTCCCACCATAAGTGATAGGAAAATGAGGAATAATCCCAAGATATTCAATAGGTATTTTGTCAAAAGTCAACAGATCATTGGTAGAAGACACAATCTTGGGAGAACCCAATTTTACGAAGCCGAGGATAAAATACTTGCATAGGACCCTTCATCTACAACACATCAATGAACATTTTTCAACATAGATTCAGCCATAATTGTTATCTGGAAAGCTGTACAATAAGGAAGGTGAGGCTATAGAAGATCATTCCAATCAAAGTAAAAAATCCTAGGACTTGGAGGGGGTGTGTTCTAAGAGAGTGGAATTCCCCCTTCTTCATAATGTACTAAACTAGAAATAATAAAGGCATAGTTGAAAGATGCATCACTCCATGAAAGAGGATTAGTATTAGCCAAATATTGCATTGACGAGACCACGTTGGTGGACTCATAACTCTCCAATATAAGAGTGGGATCGACCAAATATTTCATCGTCAAGACCAATTCCTTAACCACTGGTTGAATAGGATGTGAGATAACATGGTCAAGAGATACATCACCCTCTAAAATGAGAGTGGTATTGAGAAATATTGCATCGATGAAACAACTTCATCAACGAACGATTCATTAGATTGTTGGGAATCCAAAGAGGAAATAGAACTAGAAGGGCCTTAAGACAAGGAACACACTCTTCGTACTATGGAAATAGAAGGGGACAAATGAGTAAGGTGATAGCCTTCACAAAGCTTACATGGAAACTTCCACTTACGTACTATACATATAGGATTATAAATTGTATCAATTTGCACAATATGAATTGCAATGGTTGGTGGGTTTCCTCCAACATGACTTGTAATGGCTAGGTGTTGATATCCAACTTGACTTGTAGAGGGTGGTGATGCTTGTCTAGTAAGACTAACAGAGAATAGACATTTTCTCCCAGCATGACTCACAAAGTAAAGTTTCTTTTCCTCAGCATGATTCACAGAGGTTGTTGACTTATCTCCAACATGACTCACAGAGGTCAGTGAAATAATGTCAGTATGACTCACAATGAATAGACTTGTGATTCCATCACGATAGCCTTCACAAAGCTTACATGAGAACTTCCACTTATGTACTATACATATAGGATTATAAATTGTATCAATTTGCCCAATATGACTTGCAATGGTTGGTGGGTTTCCTCCAACATGACTTGTAATGTCTAGGTGTTGATATCCAACTTGACTTGTAGAGGGTGGTGATGTTTGTCTAGTAAGACTAACAGAGACTAGACATTTTCCCCCAGCATGAATTCTATAGCCTGATGAGAAGTCTCCAAAATTCCTAATAGAGGTTTGTGAAAACTCTCCAACATGACTAATAAAGGTTGGTGACTTGATTCCATTATGCATTGTAGTGACTAGACTTGTGATCTTAGCATGACTCATAGAGGTCATTTTCTTTCCCCCAACATAACTTGCAAAGGCTAGTGAAAAGTATCCAACATGACTAAAAGAGTTCAATGACATGTCTCCAACATGATTAGTAGAGTTTGGTGACTTATTATTCTTAATCTTCCTCTTCCTATTCCTTTTATAGATCTAGTTACAGGTAGAAAGACTTTCAACAAAACAGGGAGAAGGAGAAGGATTAAACTTTGCATATGTAAAAGGTGAATTATTAACATTCGTATGATGCCCCTGACATAAGGTGGTTATCTAAGAACTATAAAGAGAATTCAAAACATTCAGAGTGGTCCACAAACAAACTGTTAGTTCTACATTCAACCCAAGAATGTTCAAAGTAGTCATCAAGGGGGCACCAATGTTTCCAAAGAATGGAAAATCACAAGAATCCCCCTGGGAAGGGGTCTCTTGGTTGGTATTCTAAAGAAATTTGGCCATGATTTTATTGTACACATGTTGGTCCCTTGTGGGATTATTCATGTCCATAAAATTATCATGCACTGAATCTCGAAAACCAATGGTATAAAAACCCACACCTTTTAATAGGCAGCTCCACACTTTCAAGAGAAATAACAAAGGTCATTCTATATTGGCGGAGAGTTTGGTTGAACACCTTGAATCAATGATCAAAAATTGATGATATTGACACAAACTAAAGCCAAATATACAAATCATAACTCCACTAAAAATACCTAAGATAAATATCGCAAACAAAAAAAAAATCTAAATATTTAGTCCTGGTGGATAAGGTCCTGAGTTCAAAACAATGAAAAGGTGTAAAGGGACCTTCCATACAATGGCACAGGTTGAATAAGTCTTGTGGACCAATGAAACAAGGATTAAGAAGCTATTATCCTGACCTCCATTGACCATCCTTATCTGGTGTAAGAACCCATGCTTTGTGGGGAACCCTCGAGAAGTACTCAAAAGTTTGATACAAAACCTTCCCCAGGTACCATAACAAACCCTTACAGTCACCTCTCAGATCCCTAGGAAATGTAACTATGGTTACAAAATCGCAATCAATGTCTAAGGGGGTAGTTGATAGTCGGGATCTAATCTATGGGCAGGGTAACAAATCTTGAATCCTCAAAATAACTGCATCTCATAGAGGTAAAGGAACTAGAGAAACCCCCAGTATACAATCTCTCCACTGCACTAGGTTAAGCCTTGGAGGCAGTATCCTTGGATCTCCCTTATGTGGCATCGTTCTTAGCTCCTGTGTGAGAGGTGTTTCATGTCCACATATATATGAAAGTTGGATTTTACACTCCCTAACTTAGACTCCTATATTTTTTCAGTGGATATGGATATTTATCTCTCCATTCCTAGCCAACGTGTTTGTGAACTCTAGAAACAAAATCCAATACACTTTAAGTTTAGCATTCGTTTTAGAGGGTGTTTTTCATCAAAGGGTAAGGAAGTGCAACTAATGTTGTTTGAGACTCTTAAAAAATTGAAACTTACAAGAACATTGGAAAATACAAAATTTCACTAATTCTTCAAATGAAAAAGAGTTTCAAAAATAAATGTATGAACAATCCTTCAAACCTTGAAATGTAATATCTTCCTTTTCTATTCAAAATGCACAATGTAGCCTTTTGAGAAAAGAAAAAGAAGAAAAGAAAGGATGTTATTTTTTATTTCTCCTTTCATATAATTTAAATACAAGAATAAACCAAAATCCTATTCTAACATATTTTATTTTTTTTGAATAACAATGCAAAACAATGCAAAGAAAGAAAGAGATCTAACTAGCATAAAAACTAGTTTTTTTTTTTGTTTTCTTTTTGTTTCTACCAAAGAAAAACTAACAAAACATGATAAAAGAAAGAAACTTTTTAGTTTTATGTTTGAAAAAAAAAACAAGGAAAACATAAAACAAGTTTCTCGAACTCAACTATAAACTCAATTTTCAAAGATGACCACAACAGTGACCACAAAACTGAGATCTTGAGAACAAGACTAATCTTATAGTTAAGCAATCCAAGGGATAAAATGGAGATAAATATGGATCAAGAAAACTTTTTTTTCATTCAAAATTAATTCCTTACTAACCTCCTATAGACCACAAAATTTTACGTGACCAAACCCCCCAACAAAGATCCCCAAACTAGTTGAAAAACAAACAAAAAAGTCACTTTTTGGAGGCATCCATGGGTCACCCCACTGTGAATGGAAGATGTAAGATTATATATGTTGTTTTTATCACTATATGAAATGTGGATGAATTTTATATGTAGCTTGGCCTTCCCCAAAGCGCATATACATGTGATTTGGCCTTGTACAAAGAACAAAAATGACCAACACTTACGTGTTTTTGGGCACTAAAATTTGTGCTTCACCCTTATATAAGGGAAACATATGTTTGTGGTCTATGTGAAATAAAATAGCAGATACAAATATAAAATATTGGAAAAAATGGGTATAAATCCCAAAAATCAAAATGTAGCAAAGAGATGAAAAGTAAGACAAAAACATTAGGAAACCAAGACTAAGACCTTTTAAGATGAGTTCAAAGTTTTGAGAGACTTAACACAACATTAAAAAGAAAAATTAAACCCATAAGGCTAATATTATACTGAAGAACCAAACCAGACTCTCCCAAAATTGAGAGAAAGTCTCAAAAAATCAAGTATCTTACACAGATCGACGACTGTGTAAACTAGGACTCACAGACATCCATGAGTCATACAAATGGAAATCATGGATATTTTTTACTCCTAAAGGGACAAATCCCAGATGCACCATTAAAACTTGAAAAATAAAAAATCCAATCCAGAAGGAGGCTTCTAGAAACTTTGGACAAAATTTCTAGATGGAAAGTGCTTTGAAAGAACCTAGAAAATAGGAAAATTTATAGAACTCAAAGATAACACAAGACACCCTAAGACTGAACCAAAATAGAAAAAGAGATCACCAATATGGTAACCAATTTTGTTTCAGGATTTCCACCTGTGAAGTTGGGTCATGTCACATCAGAGTGAGACCATATATAAAAGAAAAACCTACCCTCACACACAACAATTCTATGATAAAATAACTACTTTGAGGATATAAAGAGAGTGAGAGAGAAGGAGAGGTATCACTCCTTGTATCCTACATCTGATTTGAATCCTCTCTCTCCACCTTTAATGTTTTTCTTGATCCCTACGGGTTTCAACATGCAAAAGAGGACAAAGTCTGTGCTACAATAACGTAGTTATGAATTCAAATCATACATAAATGTGAAAATATTAAAGTATATGAAGAAACCCATTAGATATCAACAAATTAAAATAAATTTACAAATGTGTGGAAGGAAAGAGAACTCTTTTATTGAAAATGTTAAAAGTGGGTAGTTATAACCTGACTCGAATCGTTGGCACTGCCTTGAATCCAACCACCCAGGTTCCTCCACTGGTCCTTCAAGCATCAACTCAGCAAGATGGCCCTTCTTAGGATCAAACAAAAGGGATAGGAGAAAACCCTATGGTCATATAAGGGAGAAGAAGGAGTACTGGAAAGGAATTTCTAGATTAGGGTGATGCTACCTCTAGGATCAAGGAAAATAGGGAAGCTTGCAAATTCAAAAATATAACTTTGCACCTAGGTTGTCCCCCTCATCCATGCCCCCAAAGGTTCCTTTATACTATATTCAAGGGCTTGAGGTGGTTGAATTTTGTTGTTTATGAGACCAACGGAGTTTGGGAATGAGCCCAACTAAAAAACCTGCACAAAAATGTAGATTATTTTATTTATCATATTTTTTTAGGGCATCCATGAGTTGTAAAATAGAAAGGTGTGGACATCCATAGTTTTCACATTGTCGATCCACAGATGGAAATAAAAAAATAAAAAAAAAATTAGATGTGTTTGATGCAGGATGATGGGATTTACATTTGCAAGCTAGGGAAAATGACTGACCCATCCCCAAAATGAAATGATGTGGAAAATTGTAGTATAAAAATGATTCTTAAATAAATCCAAGATCACCCTTTGTGATTTGATCTCCTTCTTGTTGTGAGCTCCCAAATGTTGTGGGGTATTCTACCCTATGGACTAATAAGCTAGGGCTCTAAACTTATACGCAGATCATGACCCTTAAGATTTAACTTTTAACCTCCTACCCAAAATCTCAACCCTTTTTCTCAGGCAAACACGGGAAGAATAAACCAACCTTTTTCTGACGGTTGAAGTAGATCCTCCGTTGAGTTGTTATCTCCTTGCTGCTGCTGCTCCTTCCATAAAGCTTCCTGCAATGAAGACAATACTATGCATGCATGCTACTGATCTACTAGGGGGTTAGAGATAAAACATAAATCAAATAACATAGATGAGACTCATGTATTCAGGATGGGAAAAGTATCTTTTTCATTAATCTCAATATGAATCAACTTACAATGATTTCTGAGATCGGCCACCGTTCCTCAATCCTGATCCTGGGCTCTTCCTCTTCTTTCTGTCCTCCAACTGCTGTTGCATGAATTTCTCCTAAAGCTTGAGGCAAGGCTAAAGGGTTGGGACAAAACTGGCTTGGCAATTTGGCAGAGTTTCTTTGCTGTGATTTTTTCCTCCTTTGAATAGTACCCCTACCCCTCCTTTTATAGTCTAGAAGGAGCTAGGGTTTTTGGCGAACTCTCATCCATGCATGGCTCGGAGTTCCAGTTAACTGACAAAAAGCCTCGTGTCCCGGCGAAAACTTTCCTGATTTTTTGCTTTGTTAGGTACCCGCGGGCTGTAGTGGGTTAGCCCGCGGATACCCGCATGTAGTAAAAGGACAGCAAGCGGTTGCCCGCGCTCAGTAAGAAGTTAGGGCGCGGGTTGCTTGTTTTAAGTGGTTTTTTGAGGATTTGTTCAGCATGGCTTTGGCTAGGAAGAGGCATGAGTAGGCCTGATGCCCGGTAAACCTGTATGGTTCATTTTAGGGTTATAACAGATGCCCCCTAATGTGTGAGGTCAGAAGAGCATCTGATGGCCGAAATACATTACCAATTCTTTACCAATCTGTACTGATGTGCTGAATGAGTGAGCCCAGGAATCAGAAATCAGGAAGTGCCGTCTGTAGAAAAATATCAAATGTCTAACCGAGGCGGGCATACCCATGTTCGGGATAAATCAGAACCATGGCTATCAATCAAATACACTGTAGATCCATGTCAAATAACTATAAAGAGTAGCCGCAAACAATACACAGCGGAGCTACATCTCAAAATCAGAAAGATATACATATGAAGTATCCATCTCTCAGAAGCTGTCTTGGCCTGATGGTTGTACTTCAGAGCTCGAGCAACAACTTCAAAATCTTCACGACTCGGTTAGGAGTGTAATATGAGTGTACGACTGCACTACCCAGAGGTCTTCGATGGCTCGTCGATTACGAACTTGATAATCTTGATGATCGGACTGAAGGCTTCATTGATTTCGAACAAAGACTTGATTGGACGTTTAGGGTGACCGGGTATGCGGACAAGAGACATATTGTAGAGTGGTCGACTCAGGTTAAGTAACAAACTTCCCTTGGAAAAATAGCACGACAAGTGATAAGACTCAGGCAGCATATCTGTTAATCATAAGTCTACGAAGCAGGAGGCAACGCAAACTCTCCATATGTTTGGAAGAGTAACCAAACGGTG